>VXAU01001682.1:26543-73186 GCA_013399695.1 Formicarius rufipectus | reverse complement strand
TATGGTCAGACAGTGTTTATAGGAGAAAAAAAATCTTTAGAGCCTTTGTCCTCCAATTCTGCTGATCCTTTGTGTGTCTCATGTTCATAGATCTCTGTTTCTCACACAAATTTCTCCTGCCTTGCTGCTACCTGTGCTTTTTACAGCACAACAAGGGGACCCTTGCAGGGGTCCCTTCCAGCCCTTGTGCCTCGGGTTGTCGTTGTGATGCAAAAGCCAAAGCAAGAGAGAAGAGCGGCAGTGAAATTGGAACGAGTCCCTTTGTGTTCACAGTGACAAGTGGGGAAGGGTCCAGTCCTGCTCCTGCTGTGGAGAAGCCAGACCCAAATCCATGCTGCACATCTCAAAGTGATCAGCTCTAGTAAAATACTCTTTATGCTGGGAAGAAGTTTAAACAAACTTCATTTTAAAACCAGCTAATGCATTCATTTACATTAATTAATGCATCCTAAGCTATAGCAATTAGTTGTAATTATCATTTGGCTGGTGTACAGGTAGAACTAACTCAGTGTGACTGTTCACTCTGATATTTCTGCATTTTCCACGGGCAAACCGATGACTGCAACATGTGAAGGCACTGCTGAACAGCACATACTTCTGTAGAGATTTGCATCTTGGATTTCAGGGAAAGATTCTCACCAACTTCACGGAAACCAATTTAAACTGTTTTGCAGCATTACAGGGCAATATTCCTCAAATGGTGAACTGGGCTGAGGAGCAGCTCCAGTTTAAAAGGACAAAGCCTGGGCTTGGTGCCAGTTTGATTTGGGCAAGGCTTAGTAGAGCTCACATGGCTGAGGACAGTGGGAAAACCCACTGGGGGAGTCCCAATGAGAATGGCAGAACTTGTTCAGGAAGACAAGAATGCCCAAAATGTTGGAGCAGGGGAAGTCCTACTGGCCCTGCGATGGGGAATTGGGTGGGAAGGGATTTGCAAGTCTCTGCTGAAGGAGTTGACCTCATGCTGAGTTTCCTCAGACTTGGGTCAATAATGTACACATTTATTCTCTCCTTTTTGCCAGAGAACTCCATCAGAGAGAGGGAATGGAGGTAAACAGACCAAGGCTCTGAAAAGGAAGCAGAAAATAAGATTTTTATTGTAGCATTTGCATAATAGTCATCTTAGAAAATTGCCTGGGAATAATAGGAGGAGGAGATAGGGATGAATAGGTTAAGTAGAAGGAGAGTCAATTTTTAGTGGTGTTAGAAATGCTAATGTTTTCTCCTCCCTTTGATACAAGGAGTAGTACTCCTCTTGTAAGGAGAAGGGTTTATGGCAAGGCTACGTGAGAGAGATGAACAGCCCAGAGTGTGAGAGGCCAGAGGAGCAGAGTGTGACTCCAGCCTGGGAGGGACCTGCTCAGGAGAGGACACGACCAGGTCACCACTAACACTTCAGAAAATCAGATGTTAGAAGCTTTTACAAACCCCCGGTGCGTAGGGCTTGCCTTGGAGATGTTGGGGAGCTTGAAGGAAAGAAGCTGTACTTTGTCTGCAGGTTTAGCTCTTGGTGACAGGTGAGACCTGCTGGTTTCTGGGCTGGACCAGCAGCTGGTGACTGTGTGCATGGGGTGGAGGTGGTGAGCGACTCCTGTCCCAGGACAGCAGCTGCCCCCAGCCCAGCACCAGAGCCTGCCCTGGCTCCCCTCCCCAGCCACATCCCAGGGGCGGGTGGCAGTGCTGGTGCTGCTGTGTGTGGCACAGTCAGTGTGAGGGGCACCCCGGCACGGGGTGTTGGGTGTGGGACAACCCACCCCAGGGACAGCTCATGTTCCTCGAGGGTAGGAAGCTAGTTCTGTGTGCACAAAAGGTGAAGAACCACAGAGAAAGAACTTCTTACACTCAATAAATCCCTGAGGCTGGAAAAGTCCCCCAGCCCACAGAGCCCACCCCGTGCCCGATGCCCACCTTGTCCCCCAGCCCAGAGCTCTGAGTGCCACGGCCACTCCTGCCTTGGGCACCTCCAGGGCTGGGCACTCCAAACCTCCCTGGGCAGCCCCTGCCCACCCTTTCCAGGCAGGAATTCCTCCTGCTGTCCCCCCTGCCCCTGCCCTGTCCCACCTGAGCCCGTTCCCTCTGCTCCTGTCCCTGTTCCTGGAGCACAGCCCGACCCCTCCAGGCTCCCCCGTCCTGGCAGGGACTTGCGGAGCCAGAAGGTCCCCCCTGAGCCTCCTTGTCTTCATTCCTTTTTTAAAAAAT
This sequence comes from Formicarius rufipectus, assembly GCA_013399695.1. NCBI lineage: Eukaryota > Metazoa > Chordata > Aves > Passeriformes > Formicariidae > Formicarius > Formicarius rufipectus. The sequence continues at coordinate 70,987 of VXAU01001682.1, read as the reverse complement.
TTTAATTCCAGGTTTTCTAAATTTTATAATTGTGATGACTATTGCTGATGAACTGAATACTGCTTAGAATAAGTTATCGTGAAATGTTCCATTCTTAGCAAATCCGTCAAGCAGCTGAAGTTTCTTTACCTTATGCCATCAGAAGTGTTTAAATTATGTAAAAATTATAACATTAAAGACAATGGTAATAAGTAGCCACAGTTCAACTGATAGAAACACCCTTGTTTTTTTGATGCTACGTTTTGGAAGACATCGTAAGGTTTGGAAAGAATTTAAATTCATGCTTGAAATGTATTGATTAGTGCAACTTAATTTTTCTTGAGCTCTCTCTGATAGTGTTGTAAATATTTTCATTTGTTACGCATAACAAAATGTACATTAATCTGTCAGAATATAAATGGTTTTCTGCTGGCCACTCTGGCTTGAGGGATTTATTCCAAGTTACCCGTGTTCCTGTTTGCCCTCAGGATATATAATGTATATTTTAAGGGACTGTGGATTACTGTGAGACACTTATATTATTTGTGTGATTAATATTAGTGTTACAATGAATGGGGTCCTGTGGTCTTACTTTGCTCTTAGAGTGACTTAATCATTTCTCACCACAGCAAAGTCATCTTAATAAAACATTCCATACAGTAGTTTGTTTTTCCTCAGATATGACAAATGCAGCTGCAGCAAGACGTGAATTTTCTGTTATTAAATATATAGTATCATGAATTTAATTTACTGTAAGACGTGTACATGATATCCTTATGTAGCAGGGTGGAATTTGAGTTCCAGCCCGTTTCTCCCAGCCCGAGTGGGACTGGAAGGAAGACCACAGAGAAATGGTCTATTTTTAAAGTTCACTTCTCAGCACAACTGACTTATTCCTGAAGTTTGGGATGTGGAATTTCACATGCTGAAAAAGGTCAGCCCTGTGGAGGAGTATTTAAAGTTTCATGGGTGCAATTTGCCACGATACGTCACAGCACCAGGGCCCAGCATCTCCTCTCCCCCTGCTCCCCAGCCCTGGTCCCTCTGAGCTGGGACACCCGTCCTGCTGCTGCCACGGGCCAAACGAGGCAGTGGAGCCCCCGGGGGCAGCAGATGGAGGCTGAGCCTCCCCTCCCTGCTGTGCCCTGCCCCGCTGGGTGTGGGTGCAGAGCAGCCCCAGCTCACTGTGGATGCTCTTGGGGATAGAACGTCCCAAATGAAATTTGGGTCCTTGGCACGGGCTGAGAGGCGGCCAAGGGGATGTTTTGCCCCCCGCCCTTCCCAAGCCAGCTGGGGGCACCTGTGCCAGCAGTGGTGTGAAGTCCAGCAGTGCTGCACGTCTCTCTGGTTAAACCATTGAATCACATGACTTCATACCTGCTGTCAAAGCTTGAATGTTCTTCATGGATGAACCTCAAATGAGGTCATTCTGGGATTGCACCTCGGCATGGGTCCAACCTTGGACCCTTCCAGGGATGGGGCAGTCACAGCTTCTCTGGGCAACCTGTGCCAGGGGTCACCACCCAGGTGTGCTAAATTGTGACCGTTTGTAGATAGTTTTAAATAGACTTCAGGTCTGTTTTCTGTGGCTGCAGCGGCACAGGAAGGGCTGGCCTGGTGCTCTTGTTGAAATCATTGTGTTCATAAGATGTATCACTGGACCCATCACTATTCCATGTTGGCTCTGATGGGCATCACCATGCACAGAAAGCAGTGAAATGTGCCTGCTGTGAGTTATAAACACTCAAATGCAAACTCTCCCACCCGAGCAGGGGATCTGCACCATTTCTGAGGAAAGTCTGGAGAGACCAAAGGTCTTTGTGCTGTCTCCAGGTCCCAGTGCTGCGGCAGGAGCCACGCTCCGCTCCAAAAGCACCACATCTCCAGCAGGAGACACATCAGAGCCCTGAAAAGGGCTCAGAGCAGGGAATGAAGGTGTTTGTGGCAGGGGTTGTGAGACAGAAAGTCTGATAATCAATATTTGTGGCTGCCCCACCCCTGGAAGTGTCCAAGGGCAGGTTGGACGGGGCTTGGAGCCACCTGGGCTGGTGGAAGGTGCCCCTGCCCGTGGCAGGGGTGGGACTGGATGGGCTTTGAGGTCACTTCCAAGTCAGGCCATTCTGTGACTCCTGACATTGCCCCCGATGCTGAGCCCCCGTTCTGGGGCACTCCCTGAGCCCCCGGCATCGCTCCCAGGCACGGGGGGATGTTCAGCCAGCAGAGCTCTGCGCTCACCCTCGGGGGTGTGAGCAGGCAGCCTGGGGGGAGGAGGCTGCTGAAACAGCCGCTCCTGACACGCAGAATACGCGTCGTGGGGTCACATTTTAAAGGGCTTTAAATTATCGAGCTTCTGGGGGAAGTTGTCTGCGGTGCCAAAGAATGATGCTGGTAATTACAATAAATTCATCCAGGATACGGTGGACAAGAGCTTTAAAAACTTCAGAAACATCAATTAAAGCCCAAGTTCTGTGCAATAAGCATCAAAAATTGATAAAACCTCAAATTTAGGTTTTTAGATTTAGTGTTTAAATCAATCAACTGCAAACAAGATTTAATTAAAGAATATTATTTCAAAGTGTAATTACCTACTGGGATTAGAATGAACCTCTATTGCCCATAATGTTCTCCTACTGTGATCCCACACTGAAAAATGTTGAGTTTTAGATTAATATGCATCTTGTAAGTACAAGTCCTAATCTCAATCTTAAAGGACATTTAAAACACACTTGGAACCTTCTATGCAATCAAGCACAGTGTGACTACAATGTCCACCATGCTAAATTTGTGATTACATTTTTTATGTGCATGATTTAAATCGCTTTAGCAGCCGTCCAGGGAGCATTTTTCCCTGCATATTAATTACACAAAGGCTTTGTCATGTGAGGGTCTCAGTGGTCATGGTCTGTAATCCAGCTCATTTGAACTGGGAGGATGGTTTGGGCACACGCTGTGCACATCTCACTCGGCGTTAGAGCCCGGCTGGCGGGGATGGGTAACAGGTTTGGGTCCTGCTCCAGGAGTGAGGGCCTCCTGTTTAGGGACACCTGAAAAGTAATTGCTCAAAAACCTGAAAGGGCAAGGGTGTGCTCACAAATGCACGGGGAAACCTGTTCCAGCATCCTGCAAAAAAACCCCAACAAAATCCCCGGAAAAAAGACTAGAAACCAACAATTCTTGCTCTAACAGAGGCTTATTCTTTAAATTCAAGGCACTGGTAATTAAAACTGCTTATTAATTAGTAGTTTTCTGTTACTTGCTTTCTTTTCTCATCTAAATACCCCTTCCTTTCTCTGAAAAATTAACTTGCCTGGTCTAATTCTTTTGTTTTGTTTTGGTTTTAATATGTCCATCTTATTTGGATCATAACCCCTCAGTTTGCAAGGAATTCACTGTACAATTCTACCAATCAGTCAAATGTGTCTGTAATAAAGCTGTTGTAAATATTTTGGACATGCACTTTTTTGAATTTACTTCAGTAATTTAAAAACCTGTCTTTATAATACTTACGAAAAAATGCCTGATGCTTAATTTGAGGAATTTGGCATCCTGGAGTAGCTGTGCAGGAGACCAGTGTGGAGATGCTCACCAATCCTGTTCTGATCAATAGACTCCTTGTGTCAACAAAGAGACCAGGATTTGCTATTTCAGGTTAGTCAGAGGCCAAATTCTGAATTCCTTAATTATTTCACACTTAGGGAACATTTAACTGAAGCCATAAGTAGGCTGTATTTTTGTTATTCTAATGATATTCATGGGACTAATTATGTCACAGAGACAGAGCTGGGACCTCTGTTCCCTTTCCTTCTGCACAGGAACAACATGACAATGATGAGACTGAGAAAGGGGGCTCAGAGGTTTAGAAAAAGCACTTTTTGGCAAATCACAGAACCATAGAACCATCTGGGTTGGGGAAATCCTACAAGGCCATCGAGTCCAACCATCCCCCAGCACTGCGAAGGCCACCACCAACCCACGTCCCCAAGTGCCACAGCCACATGGCTCTTAAATCCCCCCAGGAACAGGGACTCCACCACTCCCACTAAAAGGCAGCTCTTCTTCCTCTCAATTTCCCCTCTTTAAACTGGTTTATATGAATTCTTCAAAAATATTTTACCAGTAAGAAGGAAAAAGTGAAAGCAAATCAACATGTACTTGTTTTATTCCAGCCCTTGTCCATGGCTGCGAATGTTCTGTTGGTCATAACCTGGAGGGCAGAAAGTCTTCAAACCTTTTTCTACAAAACCTGGAGTAGGATTTGTTGTAGTTTTTCCAGCTGAAATCCATGGTGCAGTTTGCCCAACAAATGTGGTAGGGATGCAGGGATGACTCCAGTGGCTGGAAGAAGTAGAGGAGTGATTTCTCAATTCACTGAGCAAGCTTTTTAAAAAGAGACACTAAATAATTTCAATCATGTAATTTTAGTGGGAACTCTTCTTCAATTTTTCTAAGATTTTTGAGACTACACTATAAGCAATTTGGAAAGGAAAACAGTACTTCATGACAAAAAGCTTTATCTGACTTTATCTGAGAAATACCCAGATAAAATATTTGATTTTTTTCCCCACATTAGAAGTTCTTCAGATTTAGCCAAAACTGTGAATTTGGTGGCTACATTGTTTCCCCCCAAAATACAATTAGACTAACCCTAACACACACATTTTTTAAACATTTATTCTTGGTAGTTCCTCCTTTTCCAATGTTTGTTGATGGATTCAGAGGAAGTGGTTATTCCCCTGAGTGTGAGAGCCATCTCAGCAGTGCCCTGTGGGGGTGGCTGGGATGACTCTGTGCCCAGTCCTGGAATGATGGAATCATTAAGGCTGGAAAAGACCTTCAGGATTGTAGAGTCCAGTCTCCAAGTGGAAAAGGCCCATCCCAGCCAGTGCTGCTCCCCCATTCCCTGCATTCCAACACAACTTCCTTTTTCTTGGAACTTCTGCTCAAAACCCCACACAGACTTGTGAAGTGAAAATGCCATTTTCACGCCTCTAATGTCTTTTATGGCGCCTTCTAATAGAGAAGCACACTAATGAAACCTCTCCTCGTGAGTTGGGAAGTGATTTTTCTTGAAAACCCACCCCAAATCTGTGGCCTTTTCCATTAAATTTTAATCAGTCTCGAATTTTGAAATCTCAGCATAAAGCTGTTGATATCGGTCTCCTTTGATAAATTATAAAGGTAAACTTTAATGAACAGTGAATGGAATCACCTTTGCTACTTGGGGGTAATAGAATAAAAAAGCAAACAAACACATTTTTCTTACTGCCACATGCCTCTCCTTAATAATAAGTTTTGTGTCTTCTGCAGAAATAGATGCTGGATAAAGTCTCATTAAATTAGCTGACTGATGGAATAAATGCACAGCCCATGGCTCTCCAGTCCAGAGCAAACTAAGCAAGGGTCTCGATATCTCAGAGTTCTGCTTATTTACACATGCCTCGGACTCTTCTCACAGATATGTAAATTATTCTGGTTAAAACTAAATGCTAAAGTCTACACCATTAGTCTTCCACTTCATGATCTCCACATGGGGCTGTTAGAGGGATAATGTACCATACAATACACGGTTTACTTTTAATTAATAGAAAAAAAATGTGAAATGAATATTAAATGTAGCTTAATGTGAAAGAAACCTCAAAGCAGTATGGTTGTTTTTTATTTTTATTTTTTTTTTAATATTCAGCTCTGCTTTGGCGTTAGGAAACAAGAAACGTGGTGGCAGCCTGGAAACATCATGAAAGGCTGGGAAAAGGAGGAAAAGCAGGAAAGGCACCGCCAAAGGGAGGTCAGACCTGGCCTGTTTGCCTTGGAGGGGGCACCTGTCCGGGGGGGCTCTGCTCAGAGCCCCCAGATTCCAAGGGTGGGAGTGCTCCCAGCTCCCTGGGCACCCTGCAGGGGTCCTACCCCACCACCTGCACAGGAACTGGGGGCTCTGCTCAGTGTCCCTGAAATCCCAAGGGTGGGGATGCTCCCAGCTCCCCAGGCACCCTGCAGGGATCCTATGCCACCACCTAACACAGAAATTGTCAAATCTGGTATTAAATCTTAATATAAACCCCCCTCATCAAATAGAAGCATTTAATTAAAACACAAGATCTGTTTGTCTGCGTTATAATTCAACGTGTCAGAATTAATGCCCCTGTTTTTAATAAATAGAATTACCAATTCACAAACAGTTTATCACACTGCTCTCAACCACGGAATGGAATTTTAATTATAGACCATTATTTACTGCGACCAAACGAGCACGTGCCACAGTATTTGCCAAGAGCACAAGTTGGGATTTCAGAAGGAAGGCCCCAGTCAGTCCTGGTCTCCTCGGGTGACTCCCCCCCGTCTCACTCGGCTCACCTGGGATAAGGTGGGAATCCTGGAACGAGACAAAGGCTGTGAACAGCCCTGTGGAGGCTTGAGGAGATAACAAGGGGCTCTCTGAAGGCACTTACTTGGAAGATTAAAGGGTTTGAACTAAAGCCTGAAATGAGTAACTTTTCATCCCTGTCCCCGAGCAAAGGCAGTGTTTGCAATGAGACACAGCCCCGTGTTTAAAGCCTCCTCAGCAGGCAGAGGGGAAGCCCAGCACTGCTGCTCGTTTCTGAGGGATTCCTGCCTTCTTAATGGTGATGTTATCCATAGGAATGAGGGGAATGGGACTACTGAAGTCCTAGAAACCAGGCAGCACCTGCCAGTGAAATGTGCTGTTAATGCCCAGCAGCCAAGTCTGTAATACGGGGGAAAAAGGAGCAGCTCTGCTGGCAGAAACACAGGAGACACCTGATTCTTGCAATGAGGCATTAAATAACCTGAGCCAGTGGGAAGGGAAATCCAGTGCCTGATTCACGAGGAAAACTCACAGAGAGGATGGATTAACTGTCCTTGGCTCTGACGTAAAACACCAGCCAACTCCACCTGCAAAGGAGCTCAACTTCCCCGGAATATTTCAATATTTACTGGCAAACTGACGTAGTTCTCTCACCTGCATGAGGTCAAAGGGTGAAGCTCAGCTGGGGAGTGGTGGTTTCACCCGAGGGGTCAGGCTGGGCTGTTGTCTCAGAGCAGTGGTGGCTCTGAGCACACTCCTAAAACACGGGATTTCTCCTGGGAAACAGGGAGAATTATAGAAGAAATATGGCCTCTGAAGGAGGAGGAGAACCTGAAGTGACAGGGCAAGGGGGAACGGCTTCACACTGACTGAGGGAAGGGCTAGATTATCATGGAACTGTAGGATCAGGGGATCATTAGGGTTGGAGAAGCCCTTTAGGATCATCAATTCCAACCATCAACCAGCACCACCACCATGTTCACCACTAAGCCACAGCCTCAGGTGCCACATCCACACAGTTTTGGAACACATCCAGAGATGGGAGAGGTATTATGAAGAAATTCCTCCCTGGGAGGGTGGGCAGGCCCTGGCACAGGGTGGGCAGAGAAGCTGTGGCTGCCCCTGGATCCCTGGGAGTGTCCAAGGGCAGGTTGGATGGGGCTTGGAGCCCCCTGGGCTGGTGGGAGGTGTCCCTGCCCATGGCAGGGGGGGGATGGGATGGGCTTTGAGGTCCCTCCCAACCCAGACCAGTCTGGGATTCTATGGAGTGAGTGCCAAGTCCTCTTTCAGACTCTTGGAGTTGAGTGCAGGGATCACCTGCAGAACTGACAGCCAACAGTCCCATTGCAGAGAGGGTCCAAGGGATGTTTTAAGAGGCACCATCCCCATTGTTGGATTGGAATGACATTATTTCAACATTTGCGCTTTTTAGGGATTGCTCATTGAAAACAAAACAAAGACCAGAATTTCAAACATCTATTTAAATTATTTAGAGTGTGCAAAATCATGTTCACTTGCAACATTTAGGAGGTGTGAGACTGTAATTTTTTTTTTTTGTCAAATCCAGTGATCAACAAGCAGGAATTAATCTGTATTGATCTCTCTGTGATTCCTGAAGTGAGTCACAGTTTGGGAGGCTTTTACATCCTCTTATTTTCCCAGAGACTGATTCCTCCCGGGCTTGTTTGTAGGCAGCCCCATCATGTTATTCTTGGACACACCTGGGGATTCTCCAGTTGAACCCCCTGAGGTGAAACATCTCCCACAGGTGGTGGAAAGGCCATCACCCTCCTTGATGTCTCAGTGTGACCACCTGGGTGGGAGGAGGAGGAGCAGGAAGAGGAGGGGGACTGTAATTTCCTTTATTAGCTGGTGGTCCCAACCACTTTGTGCTGGAAGCTGGAAGGGAGAAGCTTCAGTGGAATCCTGGGGATGGTGTTTCAGGTGAGTCCTTCTGAAGGGGAAGGGGCCAAAAACTGTTGTTTTGTATTTGTTTGTGGTTTTTTTTCAAAGGCAACCCTCAAGGAATGTACTGGAAAGATAATTTTTGTGTTGGGGTGTAGTTTTGAGAGCGGTTGAGGCTGCAATAGCTTGAGTTTTCCTGGGCTCTGGGGGAGGCAACTCAACACCACTTTTCTTTCTGTTGGGTTCAGCTCTACTTTCTCATGAAACAGCCAAAACCACTGAGGCACGGAGGGAGATGCTGGGGGTGAGCTGGGCTGGGACCTGTGCCGACCTGGGGGAAGAACCTCTGTGATATGGCTCAGTTTTTTTGGCTTTCTAAGAGTTGCTGCTGTTAGTCAGTGAAACATTACCCTGGGGACAAGGCAGGGGGGGAGTGTGTGCTCTGGAACTATTTTGGTATAGCCTGAGATCCTCCAAAGCTCTTGTGGCAAAATGTGTTTTAGAAAGCCTTGTGTGTTCTGGTTTGTACACTTTGTGTTAGTTCCAAACTGAACCACTGCTTTCTTTTAGGATCACACTCTCTGGGTGCTTTTTACAATTGTTTATTGGATACCCCCTTGGGGCCCCTCAGGTTGTCTCTTAGGGTGAGGTTCCTGAGTGTGATGGTGGCTGGGAATTTCTGAGTCTGTTGGATGCTGTGAAGTCATGGAAAAGGTCAGACTGTCCATTACTTTGTCTTCCAAGATCTGGCTGTAAAACTCAGACAGGATGTTGGATTATTAGGGCAGAATAAAATATCTGCTTCCAGAGCCAGTCACTGCCCTGCTCTGAACGGGCCTGAACTGCAGGGGGAAGATGATCCCATTATCTAATCTGTGATTGGGTTCTGTGTTTTTAGTACAAAATCTAGACAGATTTTATGTTCAGAACTGGTGTTTAGGACCTCATCTGCACCACAAACCTGACAAGGTTGGGAACCTTGGTGTGATTTTTACTGGGGAAGAATATTGAGCAGCACAGTCTTAAAAGCAGAGGGGTCAGGAAAAAAACCAGCTTTTCTTTTTCTTTCTTTCTTTTGGGCATGACTTACTATTCTGTGACTTTAGTCCCTGAGTTGTGGGGTAATGAGTAAAGCTGATGTTTTTCCAGCCTCTCTGGACAATTATCTCATTCCTTTCTCCCAGGTGACAAGTGATAGGACAAGAGCAAACGGCCTCAGGTTTGCTGGGGAGGTTTGTGTTGGGCATTGGGGGTATTTGTTCCCTGAAAGGGCTGTCCAGCCCTGGCACAGCTCCCCAGGGCAGAGGTGGAGTCCCTGTCCCTGGAGGGATTTAAAAGCTGTGTTGATGTGGCCCTGGGGACATGGGTCAGTGGTGGCCTGGGCAGTCCTGGGGGAGCACTTGGACTAAAAGGTCTTGGAGGAGTTTTCCAACCTTGCCGAGTCTGTTCTGTTCCATCTGCCCTCCCAGCCCCCTGTGGTCCCAGGGCTGGTGGGGCAGGGCTGTGCTGCCGTCCCTCAGTGAGAGCCACAGTGTGACACCATCACTGCAAGTCAGGGGTTTCCTCAGAATTGGAGGAAAACAAACAGAAACTGTGTCAATTCCTCATGCGCTCCCAAAAACGTAACAGGGCAATAAACCACAAACCGAAGGCAACAAACGTGGGTTTATTTTACAACAAACTTCGAGGAAAGTGTTGCCAGCACTTCCAGCCTCTGTGTTGCAGGGATGCACAGCCCAGGCTGATTACAAACACCGTGTTTAAGATCACTCAAGATCCCCAAAGCCAAAATAAATATATTTACAGATGAACATGTCCCAGTACTGTAACGAATGCAGCAAAGCCCCAGTGGGGTTCTTCTTCTGTGCTGGCTTCAAAGTGTGAGGCACAGCCAGTTTTGTGTTCGGGTGATGCCTCAGGGCACTGTTATTGGGGCGGAGGGAAAGGGGATTAATTGAGTTAACCACTCTTTCATACCTTTTCTTCAGAGCCTGCTCTAGGTAGAGTTTTTATTTTCTAAATAACAGGGCCCAAAGCTCTGGTTTGGGAGTCTCCTTGATGCTACAGAGTTTAACTTTTGCACAGAATAAAAATACTTTCTGTTGTCTTTGGGTGTTTTGGTTGGTTCTTGCTGTTTCTTTTCTTTTTTTTTTTCATCTCAGTAGGAGGAGGAGCCCAGTCCTGGTAAAGCACAGAACAGGAGGTAAATAGGGAGGCACTGGAGCAGGAGCTGTGTTCTGAGAGCAGCTGTGAGCAACTCACTCTTGGTATCACACAATCTGAGTTGGCAGGGGCCCCCAGGGATCATCAGCCCAGCCCCTGGCCCTGCACAGACACCCCAACAATCCCCCCTGTGCCCCAGAGCATCACCCAACCCCTCCTGCAGCTCTGGCAGCCTCGGGGCCGTGCCCACCACCCTCTGGGGGAAGAGCCTTTCCCTGAGATCCCCCCTAAATTCCCCTGGCACAGCCCCAGCCCTGCCCTGGGTGCTGTTGTTGCCTGAGCAGGATGAGAGGACAGAGGAAGCTCTTGTTCCTGAGGAAGGGCAGCATCTCTGATGCTCTTGTGTGAGGGGCCTCCAGGTGCCCCTTCCTGGGACCACAAAGGGATGCTGAGCCCATCCTCAGTCTCCTTGGTGTTCTGCAATGTCTGGCCTAAGCTAATCTTGTATAGGATGGTTGGATTTTCTTATCCTTTCAGTGAGGAAAACAAGTTTATTTAAACACCCCTTCAGTGGAATCTGAGCACAGTGGTGTTATGGACAGTGGGGGGGCCTTAATTCTGTAGATGTGAGCGTTATTTGCGAATAAATGCCCTTGGTAGTCTCTAAAAATTATTATTCAGGATGTCTTCCCATCTCACAGGTGAACTATGAACTAATGGTTCCTTTTTGCATAGTTCACTTGACAAAGAATTGGTAGATTTTCTGTGTAATTTGCTATTATCCTAAAACTCTCAGCAAACCAAAATGCCAACCTGGGTTTTAAAATGTGATGTGTTTGAAAATGGAAATTTGACCACTCCAAATAGCAAAATCTTCATTTCCATTAGGATTTTTATGAACTGTCTGATTATAGATCAGAAAACCTCACACTGTTCTCCAGCCTCCTGCCATGCACTAGACAAAATGATGAAAACAAAGGCAATTATTTGTGCTGGGAATGGCGTGTTTCATTTAATGCTTTATTGGAGAATTTGGTCACATTGGAGGACGTTACATTTCCAGGGATTAATTTCGTTTAAAATGCCACAAGTCTCTCAGACCCTGTGCTCTCCTTCCCCTGGAGAGCGAGTGGGAGCTCCCCAGAGCAAAGAAGCACCATGGTGGGGTTTGTTAGCACTGGGATGTGTCCACAGACCCCTGGCTTGCTGCCTACCCTGGGGATGCTGGGCATGCCTCACCTCGAGCTGGGTTATTGCATCTTGGCCACCAAATTGTGAGGCACTAGGAGAGGGTGAGAGGGAGGGCAGGGCAGCAGCTCCTCTGGGAGGAATGTCTGGCCTTTCCAGGGAAAGCCTTGTAGATGGAGAGGGACAGGACAAGGGGGAATGGCTTCAAACTGCCGGGGAACAGGGAGAGATGGCATATTGGAGAAGAATTCCTGCCTGTAAGGGTGGCACAGGGTGGGCAGAGAAGCTGTGGCTGCCCTTGGATCCCTGGGAGTGTCCAAGGCCAGGCTGGATGGGGCGTGGAGCCCCCTGGGCTGGTGGGAGGTGTCCCTGCCCATGGCAGGGGTGGGATGGGATTTACTGTCCCTTCCACCCCAAGCCATTGTGATTCCAAGAGATTTTGGGGGAGGTAGATTCCTTCAGTAACAAGGGGATATTTTTTTTTCTTGTTGTATGGATTTGTCTCCAGTTTACTGGCTGCCGGTGAAATGTTGTATGGCAGCAGTAACTCTTGCTCCCTTGGAATCCTTCCCATCACCCAGGATGCTCGTGCTCTCCGGGGAAGGTGCCGGGGGTGTTTTTGGGTCTGAGCAGCTGTAGCCGCGGCCGCCCCTTCCCCGGCGGCCCCGCCGCTCCTGAGCCGGACTTCGGGCAGGGTTTGTGTGACTCGGTGTTTGTGCCGCTCCCTCCGTGCCAGGCGGGCTCTGCGCTGCCCGGGGCTCTCCAGCCGCCTGCTGTGTTATCGCCTGAAGCGAGCCGGGCACAAAGGCGGCCGCGGCCCCGCGATGTGCGGCACGGCTGCGGGACGGCTCGTCCGTGTCCCTGCTGCCGCCGGGGCTGAGCCCGCTCTGCTGCGGGGCCGGGCATCCCCCCTCCATGCCGCCCATCCCCAAGCAGGTCCCTTCCCTGGGCTGCTGATCCACGCAGCCTGACCGGTGCGAAGTCGTGGGGGCACTGGGAAAAGGGGCTGCTCGCTTGGGGGAGGCGGGTTGTCCCCCCCTCTTCTGCCGAGGTTTGATCCCTGTATGGACCCTTCACTCAAGAGTTGGACTTGGTGATCTACGTGGGTCCCTTTCTACTCGGAATATTCTGTGGATTGTCCTTGGCATTGCTCTGGAGTTTGGACCTGTTCCACCGAGGAAGTTGTGTTCAGCTGCAGATGAATTACAGCACAGCCTCCTCCACGTGGGCACCTGGCTCTGGAGTGGAACCGCTCCCGGAGAAGAGCAGCCTGGGCAGGACACGGCTCAACACACGGCTGTGCAAACAAGTCCTTCCAAATCTGCCATACAGATCCAATGTATGTGTATCCACACTAATATTGTGACAAATCCATGTCTCCCAGCAGCCTCACGCCTGTCACCACCCTGCAAACTGTGGCTCTTGTCAGTGGTTCAGCAGAGCTGTGCCAACATCCTTGGACACTCGGGGAGGGATTTGGGGTGGATGGGGCCAGAAAATGGGCATTGCTCAGACAGGGAGGGTGAACTGCAATAGAAATACTTGTGCAAATATGCACATGTCTATGTAGGAAGCTCAGAATGCAAGATCTGGGATTATTTTATATTTTAGGTGTTTGGGTTACTGTTAGTTATTTAAGTCTCTCAATAGCCAGACAAATTAACAGTTCTCATCTCTTATGAACTCTGAGGGTGTGGTGTCTATGGTGCTGGACACTCACCACACTCCCCAGGGCTGCCAGAGCTCCAGGAGGGTTTGGATGATGCTCTGGGGCACAGGGTGGGATTGCTGGGGTGTCTGTGCAGGGCTGGGACTTGGACATCATGGTCCTTATGGGTCCCTCCCAACTCACAATGTTCTGTGATTCTTTAGAAAAGAATTTCTCCCTGTGCCTTCACATGGGATGGAGCGTTATGGGTTCTAGACCAAGTTTAGGGTTAATTAAGGTGAAGTGTTTGGAAGCTTTAGCTGTTTGATTGAGGTGGAAATCAACTGTGGAAGTCCTGAACTTCCAGGCCTGACATCTTTTGTTGGGAGCACGTTGCCAGGAACAGATGCTGGTTAACCCCAAAGGCAGCTCCACTGTGTGGTCTGAACTCCCCTTTCAACAGTTTTTGAGAGTAGCAAGACAGGGCATTGACACATTAATAGGTAACTTTTTTTTTTTTAAATACACACCAAAACTCTTCAACATGTTGCTGGCTCTGTGAGTTCAGGTGGTGTTCCACTGTGGAATGTCTGATGGAATCCCACCCTGGCAAGAGAGAAGTTCTTTAAGCAGATGTTTACTCTGACAGTCTCTTCACAGCAACTTGGCTGTCCTCAGTTTCTGTGAAATCTCTCTATTAGGACCCTGGTAAAAGACCCCAAAGTGTCATAATCTAATCCCTGATCAATTTTTGAGTCATCTGTGATGTCACCTTCCCCACCCTCCCCCACTGTTCATTCCAGCTTGCCCTCCTTCCCAGGCTCTGGCTCCACACAAGTGGCAGCAGTCAGGGAAGGTGGGTGTGCTGGAGTGGCCCTTGCTCAGGGGCCAAGCACTGATTTCAAACAGAGAAATTATCCAAGATGAAGTGGGGATTTCCCTCCTGGGGAAATGGGTGGGACTTCAGATTTCCCACTGTTGCATGGAAGTGGAGCTGCTCTGGGATGCAGAAGCCTTTTGCAATAATAGTTGGGGTGGAGGGGAAGTTTATAGGTGTGATAACTTACATGAGAAACTTGTAAAGCCCCAAATTTAATATGTCAATTCTCTAATAAACTGATAAAGGAAAAAAATATTTTCCTGTGCAACCTATGCTTTTTATTTAATGGCTTACAAGATTTTTAAGCGCTCAGTAGCAAAGTTGCCACAGCCCAGCCTCAGAGAATGAGTGCTTTTTTTTTTTTTTTTTTTTTCCTTTTAGTGACATTCTAGAAATAAAAACCCTGAGTATTCCTGTTGGTGGTTATTCTCATGTCATTTGGTTGCCAGAGTGGGTTTTACTTGAACATAATCCTAATAATCTAAACATAGCAGTGCTCTTCCTAAGAGAGACACTGCAGAATATTAGATAAGCAGGTACAGCAATAAGAACTTTGTAATGCTTTAATGATGTCAGGCAGAATCTTCGACGTGTGTGGCAAGACTTGTGTCTCTTGACTTTCACTGATGGTGGCCAAGGACTGGGGTGTTATCCTGTGCTGCTGGGATACAGAATCTGTGATTTTCCCAGTTTATACTGTGTCAGTTCAGAGGTGTGGTAGGCACAGGCTTGGGTCTTCTCCAGCACAGACAGATCCAAAAGGGAATTGCCATGGAAGATGGAATTCTGTTCCCAGTTTGGCTCACGTGTTTAGTGTATCCATGCTCGCCTGAAGAAGCAGTTTTTGCAGACAGAGTGCTGGGTCTGTCTCTTGGCACATGAGGAGGGTTCTGGAGGTGGAGCCCGTGGCTGTGGCTGCAGCACACACAGACCCTTTGTCCCGGCCGGGCAGAGCGTTGGCGTTGCTGTGCCCAACGGTGCCAACAATGTGCCGCTTGTGCCCAGGGCTGGGGGTGGCTCTGACTCACTGTCACACACGGGGCCATCCTGGGCAGTCGGGGCCCTCCTCCCAGCCCCCTGCTCCTGGCAGGGTGAGCAAACTTGGCCAAACATCCACTGACCTCTGTGAGACCAGGGACAGCACCCAGGGCAGGGCTGGGGCTGTGCCAGGGCAGGGGGATCTCAGGGAAAGGCTCTTCCCCCAGAGGGTGGTGGGCACTGCCCAGGCTCCCCAGGGCAGTGGGTACAGCCCCGAGGCTGCCAGAGCTGCAGGAGGGGTTGGATGATCCTCTGGGGCACAGGGTGTGACTCCTGGGGATGGTCCTGTGCAGGGCTGAGGGTTGGGCTGGGTGATCCTTGAGGGTCCCTTCCAACCCAGCATACTCTGGGGTTCTGTTATTCAGGGTTCAGAATCTAAGGTGGGTTTCTGCCATGCTTGGATTTTCTACCATGTTTCTGGAGGTCTGAGAATGCTGTTGTGCTGTTCCATGGCACAGGTCATTGTGGTATTGCTCAGCAGCAGGAGCCTGATCTCCTGTGGTTTCTCTTTGCCTGATTGAATAAAATCAGGCAGTAAAATTGGAGATGCATGGAGCTACTTGGAGGGAGGAGGAGGAGGTGTGACAGTGTCAGTGGGTGATGACCTGGACCCCTTGGCCATGGACCAGGCTGCATCCCCACCCCTCTGCCCACACCAGTGCTCACTCACGGGCCATGGCACTCACTGCTGCTGTGGAGAGATCCCCCTTCCTGAAGGGATTGCAAGATAGAAATCCCAAAGGTTAATCTATCCATTATTATAAATATTTATAAATGGGTTGGATAAATCATACTGTGTAATTATCTACCTAACTAGTCAAGCCATTAGGACATTAAATAGCACAAATCAGAACTCATTTGGTTCATCATGAGCCTGATATTGTTATGAAACAGCTGAGCAGTGCTGTGAACCTTTCAGGGGTTTCAGGGCAGGGAGTCAGGTGGGAACTTCGTGTGGGGTGTGGTGGGCCTTTAGAAATGACAAGCCAGGGGTATTTGGTTAAAAAAGGAGTGTCTGCAACTGGAGTCCCTCAAGCACTGGAAGGCTTCATCAGCACTAAGTCAAAAGTGAACTCACCAAGAAAACTGAAATACAGCAGCAAAACCTCAATCTTCTGTTTTGCAGCCTTTTAATGATGCTGTTTGCACAGAGTATGTTCCAGCTTTAATTGGTGCTGTTTGTGGCTATGGATCAATAATGGGAGGCACAGCATGGGGATTTCTGCCCCAAAGGCTTTCAGGGATATCACAGCCTCTCTGTGTGTTTTACCCCTGTGCTTTGTGTAGTTAACTACTAAACACTTTAAGCACTGCGACTATTTACCTAATGCCCCTAAACCCACCTGTGTAACGCCCAGGTGTGTGGCTCGTGCTGCTGAGGGCAGTGTTTAGTCCATGATTCTGGCATTCCCATCACTGTCGTGAGAAAGGCCTTCTTTCCCCACCTTGTCCAGCCAGGAGTTGGACTTCAGCGATCCTTGTGGGTCCCTTCCAGCTCAGGGTGTTTTATTATTTCCTGTGTTTTCTCAATTTAAAAGTCAGTCTGAGGAAGTGGAAATGGTGTGACTCGATGCACCATTTGGTTGGTGCTTGTGTAGCCAAAGGGGCTTTTTGGGCAGCTGAAGGAGAGATCCAGGGACATGCACTTTGAACTGCAGCTGTCTTGTGCTTTTACATTTCAAGTTACTCCTGGGGAGAAGAATAAACAAAACCAACAACCAAAAACCCAAGAGGATGACTGTGGGTTTTGGGAGCATCCAAAGCAGCACAGCCCAAGCCTGATGGATGTGCAATTGGGGATGAGGCAGAAGTTGGGTTGCTGGGGTCTCAGTCCAGCATGGGATTTGTGGGTGAGGCAGAGAAAAAGCCATGACAGGAGTTGTGTAGAAATGATTTTGGAGTGGATTAACAGCATTCCTCAGTAAGAACCATTATACAAAATTTATCTTGTCTGCTAAAGAAAACCCCTTCATGGTATTTCCACTTGAAGCTGATTTTTGTAAACAAACAAAATTTTATCTTTCCCTCCCAGCCCAAATTTCCTGAGCTCCTGGCTCATTGAGATGACAAGAGCCACTAAGCAATTAGCACTTGCTCTCAAGCTCTGGATTCAGCACGTGCTGGTTCCTGGGTTCACGAGGGCTTTGTGGATGCACCTGGGGGGTTTCCCTCTGCAGAGGAGAAACATGTGGGGTCTCATGGACGCTGAGCTGGTCCCAACCCTACAAGTCTTTTGCACGGTGCCTCCAGCCTCACCACGGCACACACAGCTCTGAGCTGCCGGGAGGGACGCGGTGTGGCTGCTTTGCGGAGTTCCCTTCCCTGGCAGTGTCCTTTAAACTCCAGCTTTCCCTGGGTTTGAGGGACAGGGGCTGAGATTGACAGTGGAGCCACCCAGCCCTTGTGCCCGGAGCGGGAGCAGCAGCCTGGGGGCAGCGGCAGCTGAGCCCCCCAGGCAATGCCAGCACCAGCCCCACATCTGAGGAGCAGCTCGGGGGGCAGCACCGAGCACGTTTGCTGGGCCTTTTTCTACTGCTTTTTGTACACAAATTGGAGGAATGATTTTGCCATGACATTTAAATAACAACGATGAAAAGTGGGAAGGAGCTCCTCAGGAGTGTGTTCTGCTCTTGGTGTCTGCCTGCAGCTCCCACTGGTACAGGCAGGAGTTGTGCAGATGTATCTGAGGAAGAAAAAACCTTTTACGTTGCATAACCAACCTGAATTTCTCTGGAGACCGTTGGCTGCTGAAGCAGTTGGTTGAGATTGCTGCATTTGGGAACTTATTTGTTTTACCTGCATATCAAACTCCTACTTAGATATTTATTTTGTTTTATTCCCATTTTATGTTGCATATCCTGCTGCTGGGGAAAAAAAAGCTGCCTCCCCATTCCAGTTAAATTGTATTTCACACTATGCCTAAATATATTTAGTGAGATAAGATTCAAACAATTAAATATGTCTTCTATGATTTTGTCTCTGTTAGTCCAGTAGCCTAATAATTATCTCAACTCTTTTAATATGACTTGCACGGTGTTGTCAATTTATTTAGTTGGAATTAGTTTTGTATTTCTTCTTGTAAGTGTTGCCTGTTTACTTAACAATATTTGGCTTTGCCTAATGATATGTACAGAAGACAGGGCTAAGTGGAACATCAGCTGTTTACATCAGCTCCAACAATTAATGCATGTTAATTTTTAATTACAGTGATTGTACCAGAGGCGGGCTGTATGTTTTCCCCCAGAGCAGATGTCCCAGTCACTGCTGGTGAACATGCAGATCGATGGGCTGGGGATGTGGCAGCTCCCGGTGCTCCTGCAGGTGGGTGGGTGCCAATCCCACACGGTCACCTTCCCCGGGGAAGGGATGTCACAGCCCTGGGGCAGCAGGGCTGACCACCCACGGGGGCTTAACCCAACTTTGAGCTCTTCTAGTGCCTGGTGGGTTTGTTTTCTGAGCAGGCTGGAAGCAGGACAAATCCCAGTGCTTTTTGTGGATGGTGTTGATTCTCAGATCTGTGCTAAAAGAGGCCATGAGGACCTGCAGGGCAGGACCTGCTGCCCCAACAGCAGAAAATTGGGGCCTGTTTTGCTGCTGGTTTATTGAAAAGTTTGAGTGAGCAGCAGTGGGAGTTTATGGTGCTCCTGTCTGGGGAGGTTTTGCCCACAAACACAACCGAGTCTTTCTCTGACACAAATGCATCAGAAGTATTTGTTGTGGATGTGATGGACGGTGAGGGGGCAAAAGGTGTGGGCTAATGAGAGCCATGGCATGTGGCAGTTCATGGGTTATTACTGGGGCAAGACCTCAGAGAGCAGCTGGGGAGGCTCAATCTCACAGAATCCTGAGGCTGGCAAAGCCCTCCCAGCCCACAGAGCCCACCCCGTGCCCGATGCCCACCTTGTCCCCCAGCCCAGAGCTCTGAGTGCCACGGCCAGTCCTGCCTTGGGCACCTCCAGGGCTGGGCACTCCAAACCTCCCTGGGCAGCCCCTGCCAGCCCCTGCCCACCCTTTCCAGGCAGGAATTCCTCCTGAGCATCTTCCTCACGCCCCTGTGAGGTGGCCCAGCCCTGTGCGTGCCCCCTGTCTGCAAACCAGCTCAGCTTGGCTGCAGGACCCTGAGCTCCAGAGCCTGGAGGGACATTTGCAGCAACAGGAAACATCTGCCCTCACTCATACCAAAGTCCAGCTCTGAATGTTGAGGACGAACCTTTTATCTAAAATATGGGGACGCCTGGTGCTTTTTCATAGGGTAGGTTTCCTTTAGGCTGATTTCACAGGTCTCTGTAGGTGGATGATTTGTTAATTTTATTTTTAAATTTGTCATACCAAGATTTCATTCTAAAATGGAGAAGAAACCTGAAAAGGATGTTGGACTGTGGGTATTTGGACAATGCTCTCAGGCACATGGTGGGATTGTTGGGGCGTTTGTGCAGGGCCAGAAACTGGACTGGGTGGTCCTTGTAGGTCCCTTCCAGCTCAGGATATTCTGTGATTGTGTAAGTCAGTGAAACCATTGTATTAGAGAAGTTTCCTCCCCCAGACCCACAATGTGCAGTTCAACCTGTAGAAAATATAAATTCCAAGGAATTTATCCATCTTTTATTATCCTGTGAGTAGCCAGTTGTCATTAAAACCCAAGGTACAAAGGCTTATCAACGTGGCAAAATTGTCTTAAAAGTATTACTAATTTTTTAATTGCCTCTGACTTAGTATGTGTCCTTGCTATACCAATGTTATGTATAGTATAACATCCCTGGGGTGACTGGGACCCCAGGTAACTTTACACCCCCAGCAGTGCTAACAGGCTGTATAATTTCCTCTCGTCTCTGGTTGCTTTTGCCTTCATATCATTTGAAGTTCTCACAGGCAAATGCTTATAAAACATAAATGCAAAACTATCAGAATTAAAATTTTAAATAGAAAACTGGTGCAATTCCAGGGGGCTGTAGATAAGTAATGATATTAACACGTGGCTCTCCTGGCTGGTATCAAACTCATTTCCATCATGAGAGCAGAGTTGTCAGAGTGAACTTAATGACGGTCCTGTTGCACATCTTCACCCTGGTGTGCACTCTGGCATCTGTTGGGTATCTTAGTGGTTATTAAAGAATTTAAGGATTACAAATATTGCAGGTAACAGACTTTTCATGTATAAACCACAATATTTATTGTTATCCAGCGAAGCCACCTCAGGAGTAGTAAAAATGAATCATAGTTCTCTCGCAAGACATGTTATGTGCAAGTATTATAATGACTGTGAGGAGAACCTCTCTGGGTCTGCTGTCTCATGGGCCCCCCACACTGGCAGCTACTGGGGGGGGAAAAAGGGGGAAAAAATCCCCCCCCAAACAGGGAATGGCTTCACATTGGTAGGCAGCAGGTTTGGACTGGGTGTCATGGAAAAGCTCTTACCTCTGAGGGTGGGCAGGCCCTGGCACAGGGTGGGCAGAGCAGCTGTGGCTGCCCCTGGATCCCTGGGAGTGTCCAAGGGCAGGTGGGATGGGGCTTGGAGCCCCCTGGGGTGGTGGGAGGTGTCCCTGCCCATGGCAGGGGTGGGATGGGATGGGCTTTGAGCTCCCTTCTAACCCAAACCATTCTGGGATTCTTCTCTATGACAAACTGCACCACTGCTGCCTGGTCAGGAAGGGCTTTAAGGTCCCTTCCAACCCAGAGCCTTCTATGATTCTGTTGGTACAGAAATACCACAGAACAAGTTCTCATCTGCTTTGGGGCTTTCAGTCCTGTCTTGGAGAACCTGAGCTCTGTGGGCACGTGAGGAACCACAGAATACGCTGAGTTGGAAGGGACCTATCGGGGTCACAGAGTCCAACTCCTGAGCCCGCACAGGACCCCCCAAGAATCCCACCAAGTGCCCAAGAGTGTTGTCCAGACACTTCTTGAACTCAGACAGGTTTGGCATATCGCTGTCTCCTGTGGAGACCCCCAGGCCAGGCACTCAGGTGTGCTGGCTGGGATCTGTGCCATGAGCTCAGGTCCTGGGTCACGTTGTGCTCTCTGAGTACCCATGTGCCCTCCCAACGCAGCTGTGTCACCTCTGTAAAGGGAACCTACAAGGGTTTGCTTCACCTGGAGCAGAGCTGCAGCCACCTCTGGAGGGAAACATGACAGCTCAGCAGCAAAGCCACGCAGGGTTGGTGTGTGTGCACCAGGAGTGGGGTGGGAGCCTGTGTGAGCTGGGGCTGCGAGGCTGCCGTGTGTGGCACGGTGCAATTACCCAGCAGACATTCCCCTTTCCTGGGAATCGGCTGCGGGAGCTCTCTGCTCCCTGGGGCAGGAGCAGCACAAGTCACCGAGTCCCAGCAGCGAGGGGTTAATGAGAACACTGTGCTCTGGGGTTACCTCTGATAGAAAAAGTGCCAAGAAATGGCCACTGAGGGGCTCTTTTTTATTATTATTTATTTACCGGGTAAATCCAGCTGTGTGAGATGTCTTCTGGCGCTCCATGGGTTTGGGGGGCCCTCCCTTCTCCCCACTGCCCCTGCTCCGGAGCTGGTGGGCACAGAGGTGGTGCCGGGCTCATACATTTACTGGACGTGGCTGGGAGGAAAAGTGCTGAAGTGCAGAGAGCTGCTGAGCAGCATCACTCACGGGAGACAACTCCCTCCCCTCCGCTCCCATCCCACCGCCCCGGGGGGCTGCGGAGAGGGAAGGGTGCTCCGGGCGCTAATTGCACTAATTGGTGTCCCTGCCCGTGGGGGGGGGGGCGGAAGGAGGTGGTCTTTGACATCCCTCCCGACCCAAACCAGTCCGGGATTTGATGATTCTCACTCTCCTGGGCTGGGGTGCAGAGGGAGGAATGGCAGCACTGGTCCCCCGGCAGGGCTGCTTGTCTGCTGCAGAGCTCCACTGAGGGAAAGCTAAGGAAGTAGAGGGAAATACTCCCTAATTAATGGTTTTGAAGTCCTGCATATTTTTAAAGACTAATTTGTGCCTTGCTGTCCCTTTTAGGGGGACATCCCTCCTTGATGTTATAGCTGCTCTGACAAGGGCTGTCCGTGCTGGACTGTTTGCAGTGCCCCTTGGCCCTCTTTGGGAGGGGAGCCCACCTCTTTGGACACCTTCCTGAGGGAAAATAGCCTTTAAAATAAAAAAGTTAAAAATAATAAAAATCCTGTGCTTGCTGCTGCTTTTCATGGTGCAGAAGTTTTCCCGCACAGCTGTGAATTACTGGATATCAAATATAATTTTTTTCTGTGGTGGATTCTTTGTCCAATTTCCATCTCAACCTTGTTATAAACTTCATTTCCCAGAAGGTATTTCCTGAGCTGCTGTGCAGGGCTCAAACAGCTGGGCACAGCTGGCTCCCCAAGGAAGGTGATGCTTGGGTAGCCCTGAGGGCAACCACTGCACCCCTTCACCCTGGCCCTGGAGCTTGGGGGGGCACACTGGGACTGGGTTAACAACATCCCTCACCTGTAGTGGGGTGTGGAGAGGGGAATATTGTCTGAAGAGAAATGTTTGTTACCAGTAGCGGTGCCATGGTTGGGCAGGGGGCAGAGGGAGGTGCCACAGGCAGTTGTGTTGGTCACTGGCTGGGTCACACCAGCCACGTCCTCCACCACTGCCCTTTTCCCTTGTGCTCACTGTGAGGAGCCCAGTTCTGTGTGTGTTGTGTCAAATTATACCTGAAATAAAGTGAGTTATTCTGAGCAGCAATGAGGGATCACTGCTGGTCCTTGGGGAAAATCCTCCACTCACTGTGTGCACTCCAGGGGTGGGGGAGGCCAGCGGGCAGTTGTGGTGCCTCTTGGACTTTCCCATCACAAGCAAAACATTATTCGTAGTGATTTTTAAACAAAAGCAAAATTGTGTGACTATTTACAAGGGAGATGATGCCTTTTTGCTCTTTATGGCAAAACGTTGATCTAAATCCATTTTTTTTGTGGACTTCGTTCAAAGCTATCATTTCTGAGAGTGTGTTTTCTTTCTTGACTTATATGAGCACAGGCACATATATGAGACTGAAATGATTAAGGTTTTCTCTCTAGAGCAAGAATAGTTTGCATACCTATCTGTAGTTTATAAATTGGTTGGGGGGGTTGAGGTACTCACAAAATCACTTTGGGTTGTGTTTGTTTGGTTGTTTGTGGTTTGTTTTTGTTTTGGCGTTTTTTTGGTTTTAATTTTTTAGCAAAGCAACAGTACCTAAAACTTGTGTCTCCCAATCTATATCTCAGAAAGACAGCAAATATATTAGTCCAGAGGGAATGCATCATCTTAAATGAAAAATCGATAAATAACAGCATTTGGTGGGTTTTTAATGTTAAAATATGTTCCTTTTTAATTAGTCATTATATGTATTGATTGATGCTTACTGTACTTGTGATGCCTTTCCTTCAGGGCTTTGTGTATCTCATAGATTGGAAGATGTAAAAATACTTTAAATCAAAGCAGTAAAATAAGCGTAGTTAGAGGGAGAACACGAGGGTTTTTTCTTCATTTACATTCATTACATATTATGAGTTTAATTACCTCCCTCAAATAATACCAGGATGAAGGGAGGATGCTGGAGAAGGCGTACTTCTGTGATGATTTTATTGATTGTGACTGATGGATGGCATCAACATTTCATAGTGAAGAATCATGGTTTTGTTACATCAGGAAAATTAAATTGGGAGAGTTATTTTCTTTCCCAGTGATAGTGGCAGTTAGAATATTTCACCTGTAATGAGATGTGTGCGTTATGTGCCATAGTGAACCACTGCTGAGCCATTAAATATATGTAAATGAAGAGAAACACAAGAGAGCCTGGGCATAATAACGTGCAGAACAGAGAAATGGATCCTGGAAAGTGATTAATTTATTTGATGATGCCTCAAGTGAGGAATTTTAGGTCACAAATGAAGTGACAGAATGACAAATTACCATTTTAAAGAATTTACTGGGCATCATTACTGAACAATTGTCAGGTAGTTTATGGTGGCTGAGAAGATGGTATAAATATAGATCTTTTCCTTATCTGAGATGAATTATTAATCACCTTTTTAAAAATCTTTGTGAGTGATGGTTGGCTGTCTGATTGGAAATAATGTGTTCTACAATTTTAACTAAATTCTAATATGATGTGTAACAGGAATCTTTACAATTAAAGTCTCAGCGGAGAGTGGTAGGAGGTTTACAGTCAATTGCAGTTTTAATGTGATAAAAGAGGATGAATTCACCAGCATATTTCAATAGGTTTCCTTAGGTATATTATCCCTGCTGTGATGTTATTCAAATGTTTACAGTTTATTTTCCTTTGAAAAATGACATTCAGATACTTAAATTGTTTTCCTCGGTTTATTAGTTAATGCAAATGAAATGCCTGTAATTGGTGTCGGTGCTGCTGAGAGGCTTTGTCCCCGCGCCGGCAGCGCCGCCGGCTCCGCTCCTGCCAAGTGCCGGTCCCTGCCCGGTCCGGGTCGGTGCCCGGGGGTGCAGGGGGGGCATCATCACACCCGGACCCCTCCTGCCTTCCCCAGCCCCAACTGAGGAGGAGCTCCCCTCCTGCTCGCTGGGAGCGCGAGGTGGGGCTCGCCCCACCGTGGCTTTGTTGAAGGTTTTGAGCTGGAGATCTTGTCGAGGGCTTGGGATGATGCGTGTGACACTTCAGTGCTTCTTGGTGGCATTTGGTTCCTTTTCTTGGTGTTTTGTTCCCCCCCCGCACTTATGCTGATCTGTAAATACTTGTATATCCCCGCACTATCCCTCCTATCTGAGGGAGTCAGGAGTCAGTCTGATGACAGCAGGCAGTCACAGAAGTGCTGAAAAAAGGGATCTACTCTATTCCCCAGCAGAAATTTCCCAGTCAATCTGTCTCACACTATTAAAATTCTGTATTTTTCTATTCACCCTTGTAATTCAAAAGTATTGAATGAATAAGGGCAAATACAAGTGCACCATCATTAAGAACAAGATTTTTTAAATGAAAATTAACTAATTATTTTTTTAATCAGGATTTTCTTCCCCCCACCCCTCCTTGTAATTTTATTGGTTCATTTGCTGGATTGCTTTGTAAAAATCCACCACTTTGATGGAGCTCTGGGTGAAAACCCCTGTTTTGGGGGCCCTGTTCAGATTAGGGATGGAGTAGGTGTACTGAAGGTGGATGCAGGGCTGGGAGCATCCCTGGAGTCTGCCTGGAAAACCTTTTAGTTGAGTCCTTCCTGGAGGCAATTTTATTTTTCATTTTATAATTTAATATTAAACTTCTCAAATTTCAGACATAACAGCTTATTTCCTTCTCTGCCCATTGAAAAAGTATCTCTAGAATTAAAAAGGAAAAAAAAAGTTGACTTTTGCTATCAGAATTTCTCATTAAGAAGGTGAAGTAAATCCAAGGGAATTTATTTTTATCCACTTGTGGGGATTTTCTCTGTTCTCTTCTCCCCTGCCAGATCATTGACAACGAGCTGCTTTGCTTGTTGCCCTCTCGCGTTGTAGCCGGTTCCCTGCTCAGCACCTCCCTGGCTCCTGTTTGCCACGGACACAACGAACAGGCGATGAGGCTCCTTGATTCAGGTCTGCTTGAAAAATAAGCCTTGAACGCCTAATTCCCCTCGCAGCGCTGGCTGTGGATTGTGCTGGTGTTTAGCCCAAACTCAGCCGGGTGGGGCTGAGCAGAACACACAGAGATAAGTTCTGTGTCCCGTGTGTAACCCCGGCCGGGTCCGTGTGTTGGCTCCGTGTTTGTCACGGGTTTGTGCTGCTGCAGAGCCTGTTCTGTGACAAATGGGAGCCTCTCGGAGACATCGCGGCTGTCTGAGCGCTGAAACTGCTAATTACCTGCCTGGCTGGGGAGATGAGGCACCTGAGATCCTCCGAGGAGCTCGCTCAGAGTCACATTGAGGAATTCTTTCCCTCTCGTGGATTTTTTGGATTGCTCCCTCTGGTTGCTCGGGTTCGTGAGAAGGAGGGAGACCTTTTCGTCTTCACCCCTCCTTGTGGCAGTAAATAAAGAAGTAACTCTGCTGCTTTGGGTTCTGGCTGGCTGGGGCATAAATTGGATGTAAACGATCCTGAGTTTCTCTTTTGCAACAATATTCCTAAAAGAATTGACATTTTGCAGATAACCTGGCAGGGTGTTGAGTGAGAAGGTTCATTTCTAAGGACATAAAAGGTTCCCCCCTACCCCCCCGCCCTCACTTCATGTTTGTAAATCGCTGCTCAAGGGTAAGGAAGTGTTCCAGGGAGTGCAAAATGGGAACAGGGAATTTCAGGTGCGTTCCAAAGTCTCCTCCAGGACCAGCATTTCTTTGCTGAGCTAGGCTGTAACTCAGAGGGCTGGCTTTGCCCCACTGCCTCTTCAGCAGCACCAGTGGGGCTGGCTTAGTCTCTTGGGGGTTCACCCTGATTGCAGCAACACCAATTCCTCGTTCCTGGGATAACAGCGTGGGCACTTTGCCACCTCAGCTTGCCAGCAGTCCTTGGGCAGACCCACACACGAGGCTTTGTGGAGCTCCTGGTGGTTAGTTGTGTCTGTAGTAAATAAATGCTTTTAAATTTCTGTGTATACCTGTCATAAGGATTGTTGTCATAAATTCACCTTAATTGTTACTTACTGACAGGATAAAAGAAAACTCCCTGACGGATGCAGCCAGTGGAGACCCAATAAAACATACCTATTCTAGTCCACAAATTCTGAGCTCGTAACTTATTGCAACTCAGACCTGACAAACTCCAAATTACAGGCACCGTAGAAAATTTAATATTTAATAAAATCCATTCTCTGCCCTATAATCATTCCTAGGGATGCTGTCTTTTAGGGGGAGGTAAAAATAAGGAAGTAGTAGGAAAAAATACACAGTGTGTTCTTGGTGAAAGATTCAGTAATTACCCCTCAGGTGAGATTTGCTCGTGTGTGATCTATCTGAGGTGTTTCTCCACTTTCCAGTGTGATGGGTCCTGGGAACCGGAAAGTTAAAGCCTTAAGACATTAATTCTATTGAGAATTAAGAGTTCTATGTGGCAGAGAGAGAATGACTGAGTGAACACTCTGCCAAGGTGCTGTAGGTAGCCTGTGATCATGGAATCAAGGGATGATGTGGGTTGGAAGGGACCTCAAAGCCCAGCCCATCCCCTGCCATGGGCAGGGACACCTTCCCTTCTCCCAGGTCACTCCAAGCCCCATCCAACCTGGCCTGGGCCCCTTCCAGGGATCCAGGGGCAGCCACAGCTGCTCTGCCCACCCTGTGCTGTGCCCCCCAGTACAGGGCAGTGCAATGAACGGGCAGGGAGGTGAGGAAGGGAGGATGTGTGTTGGTGGGCTTGGCAGTGCTGGGGAGCAGTTGGAGTTCATGATCTTGGAGGGCTTTTCCAACCTAAACAGTCCCGTGATTCTCTGATGGTTTTGCACTGAGCACTGGCACAGGTCGCCCAGGGAAGTTGTGGGGTCTCCCACCTTGGCCATAGTCAGGGTCATGGGGTCTGGGGGACCCTGCCTGAGCAGGGGCTTGGGCAGTGTGATGTCCAGAGACCCCCTGCACCCTCAGTCAGTCTGAGAATTAGGGATTTGTTATCTGCTTAATTTCCAGTGCAAAAGGGAAGAGGCAGGACTGCAAAGTGACAGGACTCCAACTCCTCCTTTGCAGGACACAGGGGGCTCTCCCCACGCTCCGACAGGAGCCGGTTTGGAGCCCCGTGCTTGGGAGTGGCCTTTCCCAGGGGTTTTATTGTGGACAAGCCAGCAGTCTGTGAATGGAAGGGGCTATTCTGCCCAAGCAGAATTCCAGAAGTGCCTGGAGCTGCTGCAGGATCATGGCTTCATTTCACTCTCCTGTTTCTGTCAGATGTTGTGCTTTGTTTCCTGCAATTTCTTTTATTCCCAAAAATGTTCTGTACCAGTGTTCAACTTGTGATATGTGACATTGTGTTAATTTGTATTTTTTTTCTCTGTGGGGAGGCCTTGATGAGAAATTATTGCAATTTGTGAAAGCTTTATTTGTGCTGCTGATGACTCAAAAGTTAGAAATGCTGCTCTGCTGTGATTACTGGCTTTAAAAATATGACACAAATGAAAGTGGGACTTTCTGATTCCAGCTGAAGCACTTTGTTTGAGGCAGAGAATAGAAGTATTTTTTATCATTAGCTTTCACTCATTTCAGAAGGGCTGTGCTTGTTAATAACTTTAAAAGACACAATGAATCTAAAATATTAATCCACTTTGTGCACTTCTAATAAAATGGATAAGCAAATGCCAAGCAGGAAACCTTGGGAGTTCTGGGGAAGGAGTGAGTTAAAAGCAGACTTAAGGACAGGAAAAACAGAGGAATAGAGCATTTTTTTCTTTACCTGAATTGGCTGAGAAGCTAAAACCAAAATGAATCCACGTGCTGCCTGTCCTTAGCTGAGTGAGGTCCTTAAGATTTCATTAATATTGACCTTCAGAGGCAATCCTGGAGATGCAGCGCTGGGGCTGCAGCAAATGTTCATGTGGGAAGAGAAGGGGCTGGCTGAGACATGAGGGTAATTCCAAAGCAATCCCCTTCCCAGAGCCCTGGGTGGGGCATTTTGGGGAGGTCAGGCTTAGGGGTGCCACGGAATAGAGACCAAGGGAAGTGTGTTGGAAGTTTCTCAATGTGGTTTATTTTTAATTTTTTTTTTTTCAAGGAGTTTCAAGATGAATCTGGGAAAATTAGAAGGGGAATTTACATGGTATTTGAGGGATTTCCTTGGTTTCACAAATATTTTATCTTTTCTATTAAAAAGCCATTAGGAGGTGTGAAAGGAAGGAGAGAAAAGGTCAGGCTGTGCTCTCGTTTGCTCTGGTCTAAGTCCAGACCAACACCTTTAATATCAGTGGAGCTGCTCTGGATTTGTCAGGCTGTGGATGAGCAGGATCCCAGCCTGGCCAGCAGCTGTGTGGCTTGGGATTGTTGCTTCTGTGGTGGGAAAGCAGAAAGGATGGATGAACTTGGAGTATCTGGAGTGTGGTGTGCAGCCTGGGCAAGCAAAGGGTGGAAAGCCCCCCCAAAACTTGGGAATACTCACTGTTTAAAACAGGGTCAACAGCCAGATCTCAGGTGTGACACGGTTCAGTCTTTACGGGACTGGATGGAGCTGGGGGCAAACTTGGCTTGGGGTGTCCCTGGGAATGACAGAAATGTGAAATGGCCTGGGTAGGGAGGGACTTCAAAGATCATCTGTTTCCAACCTCCTGCCGTGGGCAGGGACACCTCACACAATGTCCTCACAAATGCCATTTTGGGGGGCTGTTGAATTAAAAATGGAAATCTCTGGGGAAACAGAATCCAAGGGGGGAAAATGCATTGTAGATGTTATTTTTAATTTTTAATTATTTTTGGTATAAATAGCCTTTGAACGGTTACCTTTGCATTTTGAGGCACACGAAGTACACACATCACAGAACTCCTCAGGTGTGTTGGTGTGAGTGTTCAGGGAGGGCGTGGGGGGGTCATTTTGGATATGGCAAAGCAGCCCATTCCCAGGGCAGAGCTGGGCACTGCCAGCCTCGGGCTCCAGCAGCTCCCCCACTGCTGGCAGGGAACAGCAGGCACAGTGTCCCAGCGAAGAGGGAAAGGGAAAAGGCAGCGGGAACTGGTGCAAACTGGGTGGAGCTGAGGGTCTGAGGAGCTGGGCTGGACACAACAGACTCTTGTTTCCTGCTGCCCCTCCACCCAGCCTGTTTTTCCCATCCCCTACATTTTTCAGGAGTGAGTATCATGTCTGTGGGGCAGCAGTGTGCTGAGATCATTCAGTTCATGCATCACTGGTGTTTTAAAAACTTGTTGTGTTCCTATCATTGTTGGCATTGTCTTTGTTCATGTTGGAGGGAAGAATTAACAGATCCTTCTTCTTTTGTTTTGGTGGTGGTTTTTTTTTTTTTTAAGGTAGTGGAAATTATACTTGGGCTGTGGATTTGTAGTTGGTGGAGTCTTGTGGTTCGGACTTTTCTATGCTGTTATTTTTTAAACTGTGTTTTTTTTGGTAATGCCTGGTCTGAGGTACAAAAGCAGAAAGCCTGTGATTGACTACATGTGGTCCCATTTTTATAAAAACAAACAAAAACCCCAAACCAAAACAAAAAACAACCCCCAAAACCCAACTGGATTTACAAGTAGTTTGTTGCAAATGGAGTTGGTCTTTTTCTTGGTTAGGTGTTCATGGCTATATGAGTGACATTCCCAGGCCCCTGTGTGTCCCAGCCATTGCAGAACTGCTCCACTTTCCCTGTTTTTCTATTCCCTCTACTCAGTTCCATATCCTTGAAATGTTTCTCTGTGGCTTCCAACTGAACAAGTGACACTGGTGTGTTCAGTGGCCCAAAGTGTCATTATGGCAGAATCTTGCCGTTGTAGCTCAGTGTTCAGTTGTGATGGAAGCATGAGGCAGAGCATGGCAGGAAAGCAGGAAGGCTTGGGTGAGTTTCCTTAGAGATCACAGGATGCTTTGGGTTGGAAAGGACCTCACAGCCCACCCAGTGCCACCCCCTGCCATGGGCAGGGACACCTCCCACCAGCCCAGGGGGCTCCCGGTCCTGTCCAGCCTGGCCTGGGACTCTTCCAGGGATCCAGGGGCAGCCACAGCTTGCCTGGTCAGTGTTGAGCCTCGGCCATGGAGTTCAGGGAGTGCAGGTGTTAGAAAAGAGAGAGCTGTCTTTAATGGGCCACTTATGCAAATGACAGCAGAGAACATGACAATAAATAAAAGCATTTCCTTTTTGTCTCGCCTGGGCCACTCTGTGGGAAGGTGTGTGACCAGAGCTCTGGAAATAGGATTTGCAAAGGTCAAAGATTGCTCACAGAATTCATAACTGCCCCTGCTTAACACAACTGCCCAATTATTCTTCCTGAGTAACTTAGCAAACACTTCTGTGTCTTGTGTCAGACAAACTGTTACCTATTGGAAAAGATTTAGTCTTGGATTTTCCATTCACCTTCTCTCTGACTCCTGTCTTTGGGAAAGTGAGTTTTGAGATTATGAACAGCTTTTGCTTACAAGGTGTTCTAAACATCCTAATCCAGAAGAATAAAGGGAATGAACAGTGAAGTGTCTGGGAACAGAGTTAATTTTAGCCCTTTCTTGCAGCAGGGGAAGCCAGAGAGATAAAACTTGCACCAGGCACTGTACTGGATATCACAGAATTCCAGAACAGTTTGGGTTGAAGGGACCTTAAAGCCTATCCCATTCCAACCCCCTGCCGTGGGCAAGGACACCTTCCATTCACCCAGGTTGCTGTGCTGGAAGAGCAAACTCTGCCACCACAAACATGGTCAGCCCTGAGCACTGGCAGCAGGGATGCAGGAACTTGTGTGGGTGTTTCTTTGGGTGGTCTGGGGAAACTTAAAGAGATCTTAAAAAGAGGAAATGATACAGTGGAAGTTTTGTTCTCCTTCAGAGAAGGGTTCCAGCATCTCTTGGGGTTATTGCCTGAGGACATCAGGTGAGAGGAAGTGGTGTTGGTGACTGTTGGGAGAGGGATGGAGGGCACAGCCATGCAGGCAAGTTTAGGTTTGATATTAGGGAAAAATTTTCCCCAAAAATGGTTGTCCAGCTGTGGCACAGCTGCCCGGGGCAGTGATGGAATCACCATCCCTGGAGGGATTTAAAGCTGTGTGGTTGTGGCACTCGGGGAGATGGGTTTGTGGTGGGCTTGGCAATCCTGGGATTGGGATCAATTGTCATAGAGGCATTTTCAAACCCAGTTGATTCTGTGATGCCAAGCTGTTGCTCCTCAAACCCAAGGTTTCCAGGGGTTCAGATGGCAGCTGAGCAAGTGTCAGTGAAGTGAAGGCTGTGAAGTACCAAGGCTCAGGAATTCTCTGTGCTTCAAACAGTTTGTTGGGGAAATGTTGCTGGGTGTTCACTCTGTGTCAAACTCTTCCCTGAGGCTGGCAGGTCTTTGGTCAACACCAGGATGTCCACTCATGTGCTTGGTTCAAGGCCTATGTATCTGTTCTTGTGGCTGATGTCAGTGGGAATTAAGCCAATCTGAACTGGGGTCCATGAGAAATTCCTCCTTTTCCTGGATGAGAATGAGTAATGTGAACACAAGTTTCCTCTCTCTGCATTGTATTACTGGGTTTTTCCCTAGGCAGGTCCAACTTTAGCGAGCTCCCCTTCAAGACATGAGCTGCACTGCCTGGATGAGGGGTGGTGTTGGAATGGGTCTGGGGAGAAGGGGATGGGGAAGAAATGCAAGAAGTAGTGACAGCATTATATTTATTGAATTAATTTTTGTGTGTTCATGCACATTGGTTAAAACACAAGTGACTGTAAGAATAGGAGCAAACAGAGATAGTTGAATGTCAGTGTTAAGTACCGGAGGTGTCACCCTGGTGTGGGCTGGCCTCGAACTCCAGCTGTTACAGCGTGTTAGGAATGCTTGGGGTTTGTGGGGAGGGTGGGAAGGAAATCAGCCCCAGGTACGGGATCGTGGCAATACCCTGAAAATCACTGATTAGTTTTGTCTAATTGGCTTATTCTGAATATAATGTTCCTGCATAGATTTTGAAAATTCCCTCTAAAGGCTCCACGTTTTCCATGTCTCGCCTCGAGAAAAATCGCTGCGGTTGAAAATCAGGGATTGTCAGTGCACGTTGTCAAAACAACTTTATTTTATCAAGTCAAGATAATGTTGAGGGAAGTCTATACCCACTTTAATTGCTTTGACATTCAATTAGCAAGACATTCTACTCCTCTCCAATAGAGTGAGCTTTTGTGTGGCTCCCAGGAAAACACGGCTGGAAAAGCACCAGGGGATGTCATCGGGGCCGTGTTCCCGGCACGGCTCACCTTCCCCATCTCCCTGCTGACAAAGTGGACATGCTCCCTTCTCTCCACTGTTAGACATTCCCAAGGAACTTATTCCAGTGCTGCATTATTCCATGTTGTTAGGATTTTTTCTCTGCCGGGAGACCTGAATCTCCCTTGTGGCAATTTAAATCCCTTCCCCCTCAAAACCACCATAAATGTATAAAACCTGATTTTTCTTCCATCTTTGCTACAGCTGTCGACACACTTGAAAATTGTTATCATGTCCTCTACTAACTGCTCTTTTTTAGGATGAACAACCCAAATTCTTTTAATCTTTCCTCAGATGTCAGGTTTTGCAGGGCTCTGATTAATTTGGTGCATTCCTTGAGATGCATTATGCTCAGTGAATAATGGCTCTTGTCCCCCAGGATAGGTCATTTATACCTATGGCCGAATATTTATTCATTTAATCATTTTACAATATGTCCATTGACGCAGCAGCTGAGCACCAGCATCGTTCCTTGCAAGCACATAACTACAAGAAGCCCAAATAAGTGATAATTAAAATTGAGAAATATATTTGGACTCTGAGACTTGTTAGATTCTGGCATCAGGAAGATGTTTGAGTGAACTCCCATTGAGAGGAGCTGGACACACAGACAACGTGGTCTTGATGTTGTCAATAAATCACTGAGTGACCCCAAGGAGTGGCAAAAACCTGAACTCATGGAAGGGAAAGAAAGGGACAAGTTGGAGCAATGTCCTGGTTTTGGTCTTTAGGCTTCCTGAACTTTGCTCACCGAGCGAAGCTGTGAAGGATCATAAAGTTCTATCTAAATAAACACATAGATTTCTGTCAACCCTCTCCTGGAGGCTGAAGTGGGTTTGAGTGAGAGCTGACAATGACATGGACTTTGTAGGCTTTGTAGATGCCTAGAAAGTCTTGAAATGAGCTGTAATTAATTATAGTAATGGGGGTCTATGGCATTTTCTGCTCTTCCTCTGTTATCCTGGCTTACCCTTCAGTCAGGATGGAAACTGCAGCCTGCCGAGTTGCAAATACTGTAAATTTTTTACATTCAAAGCCCTGTAATAATACAACTAAAAAGTGTTGTACTTCTTGCTCTGCCCACTGTGTCAACAGACTGTGTTCCTGCTTACACTGACACACTGCAAGTGACTGCAGCAAAGTGTTCTTGGGTTGCACAGTTTCTCTTCTAAGGAAAATGCTGGTAGTTTGGGGGCGTGTGTGTCTGTTTTGTTTCTTTGGGGTTTTTTTTGTTGTTGTTAAAGGATTTGAACTTTCTAATAGGAAGTTAGACAGAAAAAGAGAGGGAGGGTTGGATGCAGTTTCTTCATCCTGTTATGCAGGGTTCTGTAAAATGCTTTAATTCATTGGATATTCAGAAAAAATCCCCACAACTATGCCAAGAAGCATGTTCAGTGGGTGAATGTTGTTTTTCCCCAATCAGTGACAACCTGAACTGAAAACCAAAGGGGAAGTGAGACAAAGTAGGGACTGAAATAAAATGCTTGGGTGTGATTTCCACTCTCCATGGTTCTCACTTTTCTTTGAACTGAAATATTTGTAGAGCTTAACTAAACTATGTAGCTATGTTTTTATGTTCTATAATCTTAAAGCTTCTCTCCCTTCCCAACCAGGCAGCAGTGGTGCAGTTTGTCATAGAGAAGAATCCCAGAATGGTTTGGGTTAGAAGGGAGCTCAAAACCCATCCAGTGCCACCCCTGCCATGGGCAGGGACACCTCCCACCAGCCCAGGGGGCTCCAAGCCCCATGCAACCTGCCCTTGGACACTCCCAGGGATCCAGGGGCAGCCACAGCTTCTGTGCCCACCCTGTGCCAGGGCCTGCCCACCCTCACAGGGCAGGATTTGTCCCAAATCTCTAATCTAAATATCTTCTGTTTCAGTTTAAAATAGCTTTGTCCAGTCCTGCCCAGCCAAGGTCTAATCTGCATCAAACCTGAGAGAATTCTCATGTTCCCCATTTCAGACCTGCTCTGAGGGACTGGGTGATTCACACCGAGCCTTAGCCTGGTGTTCATTTACTCAGCTCCTTTGTTGCTGGATTGGGAACCATCTGCCAAATTCCCACGTGACGAATTCTTAAGGAACAGATTAAGGGTAACCGTGTTTGGAAGGGGGATGTTTGGAGGCTGTGGTGGGAAGAGCTGAGCCCACAGGAGACCTTCCCTCCTGTGTCAGGATGGGCTGAGGAGCACGGGTGTGTCCTACAACAGGCTGTGGTTTCTTCCCTCCGTTGACAAGAGGAATAGTTTCAGATCACCAGTGTGATCTGAGACCTTCCAGCCAGGGCTACCAAGTGTGGCTGCCCCATCCCTGGAAGTGTGGAAAAAGGAGGAGGAAAGCAAATGAAATGTAAGACTTGCATAAAATAAAGTGCAAAACTCTTTCTGGAAAACAATGTTTTCTGTTCTAGCTCTGCATGTGTAAAATATTTGGTATTTTGAGCTGGGAAAGCAGCATTTGCAAGTGGCAGTTTATACATGTACATATAAAGCATTTGTCTGTCTCCAAAACAAGCCACCAGAGAAGGAAGGGAAGAGGCAGAGTGAGAAGTGTCAGCAGAGTTCTTCACGTTACAAAGTCTCTCTTTTTAACCCATAAATATTTACACTCCACTTTCCTGCAACATCTGTTCTGAGCACGCAGACAAGTAGCCCCGAACCCATACATATGACACTAATATTTAAACTGATAAAGAGTAATAATTAATGTGAAATTTGCGGGGAATTAACTGGCTAATTTGCATTTTCAGACTGTGCCATTAAAGAAGGGCTGTTGTTCGTGCAGCTCCAGTGGGCGGGTGGGAAGGTGGTCCCGGCGAGCTCCTCCCTGCAGCACCCGGGCTGGGGGCACCCCCAGACCTTTTCCAGGGTCAGTTTGTGCCTTGCAGCCGCTCACTTTGCAAAGCCCTTTGGTGATGGAGTTGATTTTTTTTTTCCCCTCCTTTAAAATGTGTAAAGCGAAGGAATGTCTGCAATGTGAATTAGCTGGGGTGTTGGTGGGACGATGGTCTTGGTGTCTGCGGGGGGTGTTGCAGCGAGGGAGGGGCTGCACAGGTGCTTGCACTAAAAAGCCACTGTCCTCAATGAATACTAAATGTAATGGCCACATGACAGGCCACTTACTGTTCCCCTGAGGCGATCCAAACTTAGAGATTTTTTTTTTATTATTATTATTTGAGACTATTTTAATTTATATGCACACCTGAAACATTGGGCACGTGACACCCTGTTCTGGCCGCTCTCCTCCTTCAGTGCCAAGTGCTATGAAAAGGCAGAGACGTGTCTTGAAGCCTAAATGGGCACAGCGTTTCCAGTGCAGTCTCGTCTCATTGTCTACGGAAGATTTGTTGTCCTTGGGAGTGACTGTCCCCTGAGCTGGCACTGCTGAGGCACCTCCAGTGCTGTGCCCAGTCCTGGGTGCCTCGTGGCAAGGACGACACGGAGGGACTGGAGCTCCAGGAGGGGCTGAGGGAGCTGGGGGGGCTCAGCCTGGAGAAAAGGAGGCTCAGGGGGGACCTTCTGGCTCTGCAAGTCCCTGCCAGGAGTGGGGAGCTGGGGAGGGTCGGGCTGTGCTCCAGGAACAGGGACAGGAGCAGAGGGAATGGGCTCAGGTGGGACAGGGCAGGGGGGACAGCAGGAGGAATTCCTGCCTGGAAAGGGAGGGCAGGGGCTGGCAGGGGCTGCCCAGGGAGGTTTGGAGGGCCCAGCCCTGGAGGTGCCCAAGGCAGGAGTGGCCGTGGCACTCAGAGCTCTGGGCTGGCGGACAAGGTGGGCATCGGGCACAGGGTGGACTTGATGTTCTTGGGGGGTTTTTCCAATCTTAATGGCTCTGGGATTTAGATTTCAGGCTGCCAAACTTGGTTGAAGCACCAGCTCTTGGGCCTGGCTGTGGTAGGAGCCCACTGGAGTCACTGGGGGTGTCTCAGTGGTGCTGGGAGCAGCTGCTCGAGGGGCTGGCACCATCTGCAGAGGGTCTGAGTGATCAGGGGTTTTTTGGTTAGAGTGTTCCTGGTACCCTATATGTGTCATTGCACCTCTTGAAAGCATTTAAAGTTACAGCCAGAAGAAAAGGTTGTTGAAATGTTTGATGCACAACTTGCCCTCCTTGTCTTCTCCATAATCTGCATTGCTGTACAAATGATGCTCTGGGAAACAGATTTTCCAGCTGCAGTTGTGTGTGATATTCTCCAGGTAAAGGTACATCTGAGCTGGAACAGAGACTTCCAGGCTTTATCCTATTTATCTTTAATATTTCATACCACGGCTCAGCTTTGCTGTTGTTTTAATGATAAATTGTGGCTATTGTAAACAGAAGTGCTCAAATCATGGTCTCACTGCACATGTCTTTCATGACTGTGCTGCCACAATAATGAGGAATGGGAGATAATGACTTAAGGAAAGAGCTCTGGATTAAGTGGGACAGTAAATTAGGCATTTATCTCTCTCCATTGGAGGCCTGTTTCCAGTTCCCTCTGAGGTCTCAGCTGAGCTCTATTTAAAAGTAAACCACGTCGTATTTCACAAAGCCAGCCCACTCCATAGAAATCAGCATATAAGCACTCACATTAAATTACCATATTACCCAGGAGGTCCTGCTTTTCAGGAAGGTCAGAGTTGAGGTGTATTAGCAAGAAAAAATAAGGTTATACCATTTTATCTTTTTATTCTGCATCCAGAATAGGGAAAATTCCCACTTATTCTGTTTTGGTTTTTTTTTTTTTTTTTTTTTTTTTTCCCCACCCTCCTGTGTATTTTAAATTCTGGTAATTTTTAGACCATGAGAAACCCAGTGTGTACAGAAATCACAAGCCTGCAGTTTCCTCTCGAGGGGGAAGGACTATAATGGTATCAGACTCAATGAGGTGTGTTTGACTCTGCATATGCCTGAGCATTTTACTGGGGAAACTCTGGCAAAGATGATTATTATGGTTGCAAAGTCATAGGAACCCTTGGGTTATTTAAGTTGGGAAGTTGAACTGCTTTAAGAGGGTGACTTGAGGTTGTACAGTGGAGAAACCTGATCCCACAGAAACACATCAACCCCTCCTGGATAGACAAGTAGGGAAGTTCTTCCCTGAGAGAGGGAAGAACTGGGACAGGTTATTATCAACTGTTCTGCTGAGCTTAAATTAGGTGGTTTTTGGGGGGCATTTAAGTCCATTTTTCAGCCCTAATTTCAGCCTAATTTAGGAGTTGGACTGAATGTTCTCCAGAGGTCCCATCCAACCCAAACTATTCTGTGGTTCTGCAGCATCTGCAAAGCGATTTGGAGGGATACTGGGAGGAATTGACTCCTTGGCATGTGGTCCCTGAGTGATGCTCTGACTGTTCCTGTTCCCTCTGGCTCATGGGATTTCCATGAGTTCTCACATTGCAATGCCTCTGGATCTGCAGAGGGACAGCACCTTTGTCAGTGTTGATAAAGGATGTCTGTTAGTATGTGCCAGCAGAAGGATCAGTGGATAGCTTAAATTGAGCATTTCTTGGATCTGCCTCCTGTGACCATCACAGCTTCCTTTCCAAAGGGATCCCGGGGAATGGTGTTTCCCTTCAGGCCTCCCATCACCAGATCAGCCTTTTGTCCTTGCTTTCAATAAGTAGCTGATTATTGGCCAGCTCATTCCCAGAAGTTTGTGCTGGAAGTCGATCTCCTGGTTAGTTGCCTTGTAGGTCAGAACATCATTAATAAATTGCATTAAGTGTTGAGGCAAAGGTTGGAGAAGGCAGAATCCCAATCAGTACTTTACTTGGCTATAATATTCAATTAAAATATGTAAAATTATATATTTCTGCATATATATGTTCTCTCATGTTTTCTAGAACGATTTTCCTCTGACTTGCAAAAAGTAATGCAGAAACATATTCCTGACATTACAGAGCCTACATCTAAACTCAAGCAGGGTCAGAGGGGCAAACTTTTTAGGTGTCAGCACCATGGAAGTTCATAATCAGGAACAGGAGGCTGATACCATGAAAACATCAAGGATTGTAATTGCTGCGAATTCAAGTCCTGACCTTAATTTCTAACAAACTTTGCAGATTAATTCAGACCTGAGGTATTTATACAGTGTGATCTGAACTAGTTTATAAGTTCCAATTTTTCAAGTCAGGGGTAATATTTGGAATGAAACTTTAACTTGGCCTCTCCTGAGCTGTAGCAGTACCTCCACACTGAGGAACCTTGGCTTTCCCACACTGCTGTGTGTGAGAGCCCAGCCCTGAATCACTGAGGTTGGAAAAACCCTCCAAGACAATCAAGTCCACTCCACTGCCTCTCTGGGCATCCCCTTCCAATGCTTGAAATCCCTTTCCATGAAGAAATTCCTCCTGCTGTCCAACCTGACCCTTCCCTGCCTCAGGGAAGGGGTCTTCTGGTTGCTTGTGAATGCAGTTGGACTCTTCTGAGGTGGTCAGAAAGGTGGACTGAACTTCCAGATCTCACCTCTTCATCAATAATACTGGTTGAATCCCCGTGTTGGAAGCAGCCAATCTGTGTTGGGCTCTTTGCTTCCAGGAGAGGACTCGTCCTCCTCTCTTCTAGATGTCCTGTAGTCTCCAGACTTGCCTAAGTTGCCCCTGTGCACTGAAATTCCTGGGCTGCCTCTTTGCCAGGATTTACACACCTAACCTTTCTGGTGGCACTGGATTGAACTGTGGTTCTTGGGAGAGGTTATTAAGCCACTGTGCCCATTATGCTTAATTTCTGAGAGTAGGAAGGAGCGTCTGCACTGGAGCCAGAACTCAGCTCTTTGCTCAGCTCAGCATATTTCTTAATGTCAACAATTAAAAATTGCCATTAAAGAGTATCACAATCAAAGAATGTCTGCAATCCAGGATGAATTAATGAGCTACACTAAAACCTCTACTGCATTTTCTTGTTCCTTGAGATGCTTTTCTTTCCCCTTTCTGTAGTAAAGCCACCTGTAACCATTGCAGTCCTTCTTAATGACTTTATACAAAAGTATTCAACTTTTCCCACAGTGATAAAAAGTAGGCAGAGGAAATATGCTGGGGAAAAAAAGGACATGGATGCATAAACCTAGAACAGCCATGTCTGAACCTGCTGATGTGGTGGCTACCTTATGAGCTTCTCATACTGCCAAACAGGCCTCCAGCCACCAGCAAATGAAAATCAGAGGTGCATCTAAGGTAAAACACTTGGTTCAGTGCAATGGCTTTATTGATTTATGCAGAGTTGAGGTTTGGCCTCCATAGCCTTCATAGTTTCTGTGCAGATTGGGATCTCTCTGGTCTCATTTGCAGGACTGAACCAGAGGTGACACTTCAATAACTCAAGTGTAAAGCTTAATTTTGGTTGTTGTTGGGATTTTTTTGTGGGTTTTTGTTTAGGTTTTTTTTTTTCCCCTCCTCCATTTTTTAAAAATAAATCTAAATATTTGTTTCTGGTATATATGACATTGCAGCAGCTCTGCTCTGAGCAGCCTTTTCCTGGTGGACAGTCAGGTTCAGATCCCACTGTTCCTGGGGGGCTGCTAAAGCAACAGTTTCCACCTTTAAATATATTTGAGTCAAACTCTGTCAGGGGAAAAAAAAAAAAAAGCCAAAAACCAACCACCAAAAAGTCAAACAACAACAAGAAGCCCCGACTGCTTTGCCTGAAAGTGTGAATTGCATTTTTAAGCAGGTTGGAAGCAATTTGCTTTTTAACGTCTGCATGTGCATTTTTCCATCCGTTCTGATTAACACTGAAGCATTTGGGCTGGGCACTCCAAACCTTCCTGGGCAGCCCCTTCCAGTGCCTGCCCACCCTTTCCAGGGAGAAATCCCTCTGCTGTCCAACCTGAGCCAGTCCTGGGACAGCTTGGGGCTCTTTCCTCTTGTCCTGTTGCTGGTTGCCTGGGAGAGCAGCCCAACTCCCATTTTTCTACAACCTCACAAAATTCCATGAGAACCTGGCTGGGGGCATGGACCCAAAAACCTTGGAGGTAATGTTTGCATCTGAGTAACTTGATTTGAAGCAGTGACCAACATGTGTAAATAGCTTGGTTTCCAGGGAGCTCTAAACTTAATGAAATAAAATTGACGGTATTTTTTTAAATGAAACCTTGGTGGGTCACAATCCCCTGGGGAATCTGGACACAGTGTTGGGAAGAGGTTGCAATCTCATCCCAAAGCTGACAGATGGGAACACTTTGGAAGATGAGGATATATGTGGTTTTACATTAAAGGATTTTGGAGGAGAAAAGAACAGTTAAAAAAATTGTTCTTCAGGCTTTGAAATCATGGTTTGTTTTGTGTGGGCAAAGGGAAGATGTAGTCAGGCTGTTGGGGGTTTTTTGTTATTTTATTATTATTATTTTTTACTCTCCAGAAGGCACTGGCAGCTGAGCTGCTCTGATCAATAAAATTATAGCGTGGCAGCAAGTCACAGTTTGTCTGCAGGTTCCAATCCAGCTCAAGGGAGGTAATCAATAACTTTGTTTATAATGACATCTAGCTGGCAGCGTGGGGCTGCTGCAAAGCCTGACCAAAGAAAAGTTGGACTGAGCAGGAGTGATATTGGAATTACCCTGTGAGCCTAGGCACAGTCTCTTCCCATGCAGATTGACGTGAAATAGTGAGGCAGGGTAGGAGCGAGGGTTTTCTTCAAAAAAAGGGCTTAATTTTGCAGTTCCTTCTGATGCTTGTGAAGAATTTTGACCTCTCCTGCCGTGCAGATGTAGTTACATGTCCCACCTCCCTGGCAGGGCAGGGCCACGGCTCGTGAGGCCTCTGGTTGCTCACAGGGAGCTTTTCTGCTTTTGCCTCTGTTTTTGTCAAAATGATTTGAAGTGTCCGTATGCTCCTGAGCCTTCTCTGTTTCGCTCTTCTCAGCCTGTTCCTTGGGAGCACATTAAAATCACCATCTCTTCTTAGTCTGGAATATATGAGATGCTAGATCAGACTCTGTTGGACTGTTGTATGGTGTCTGTAATGGTATAAATAAGGCTCTTTAGAAATAACTTTCTTTTGAACTATTAGAGATCACATAGAAACTTTTAAATAATACAGCAAAACCAGAAATTTTGTAGTTTTTAATTATAGCATAGGATAAACTGGCAGCCAAATGAAAGGTGTGCTGTGGTTGGTGACTGGCTTGCCCCTTAGGGACAATCACAGAATATTCTGAGTTGGAAGGGACCCACAAGGGGAGAGTCCAACCCTTCAGTGAATGGCCCCTGTTTGTGTTTCTAACTGCTTTCCTAATGCTTAATTAAGTGTTTTGGCCCAGTCCTCCGTGGCCTGCTGCATGGCTGCCATCCTGGCTTTGGGATGAGGATGAGGATGGGTGAGGTGGAGCTCCCTGGCCAGGCAACCTGCGTTGGGCTGATGGTGCCATGTGGAGGCAACATGCAGGGAGGAGTGGGGGGATCCAGGGGCTTGGGACTCTGTGGTTTTTGGGGCTCGTTCTTGGCACCTGCCATCGGCCCATCGAGGCTTCTCCCCGGCCCCGCCGGCGCTGATTGCAGTGGCCCTTCTGCAGCGGTGCCAGCGCTCACAGCCCGCTCTCCATCCGCACTGTCCCTCTGCCCGCACCTCTGCC
The DNA here is from genome assembly GCA_013399695.1 of Formicarius rufipectus. Taxonomy (NCBI): domain Eukaryota; kingdom Metazoa; phylum Chordata; class Aves; order Passeriformes; family Formicariidae; genus Formicarius; species Formicarius rufipectus. The sequence goes on along the minus strand of VXAU01001682.1, from coordinate 28,553 downwards.
CGCACCTCTGCCCGCACCTCTGCCCGCACCTCTGCCCGCACCTCTGCCCGCACCTCTGTGCCCGCACCTCTGCCCGCACCTGGACACCCCCAGCCTGGGCGCCCTCCTCGCTTCCGAGGGGGCTCCGGCTCCGCAAAGTTCACGGCGGCCCCGTCTCTGACAAGAGATCAATAGTGTCGTCCCGGCGCGGGAGCGGCTGCCGGCCCTGTCAGAGGGATGTGTGCCGTAATTGGCTCAGGGATGCGGGAGCCATCCCAACCTCCCGTCAGCACTGTCACAGCTGTCAGATGTCATCCCTCCGTACAGCTGTCACCGCGGGAGGGCCGGCGCTCCTTCTCCCCGCTCACCCGATGCAAATGTCCACTTAGCGTTTGAATATTGAAGATATTAGACACTTCTCTATGCCTTTATGCAAAATAAAGATCTGTGTCATCTGTGAATTTCATGGAAATAAGTTGCAATTTATTCACTGTGAGAAAAGTGAAGTGAAGCCTGTAAAAATGAGAAATTATTTGGTTCAGGCTATTAAAAAAGAAAAAAAGATTTTTCGGAATAAACAAAATATGCAGATTTTCTTCTGAAGAGTGAAAACTACCGGATAAATATATTTTTATGAGAATGGCAGCTTTATATTAGAATATTGTTCTATGCATATAAAAATTTGTCATCTCTGGATAACCTTACTGGGAGAGAGCGATGGGAGTAAACTTTGATTTCTGAGGGGAGAGAGGGAGAATCATTATTACAAATTACCGAGAAATATAATCTTAATATCTGTTTTAAAATCACTTGATGATGAAGCAGCCCGGGCGGCGAGGTTGTGGTACAGCTGCCAGACGGGGAGATAAAGCTGCATCCCTCAGCTCCTCCCGAACCGGCACTTGCAGCGGCAGCGGCGCCGGGAGCGCTCGGCTCGCTCCGTGCCCGGAAACTTTGCGGGGAACGCAGCAAAGCAGTGCATAATGAACAAATCCGCGTGGGTTTGGTGGCATTCGTGTTTGTTCCTTCTCTCCCCCCTCTCCTTGCCGGCCGCGAGTCGCGCGTGGCCGTGGCAGGGACCGGCGTGGCTGAACTAAAGCCGCGCTCGGGGGGGATAACGGGACTGTCACGGTCGGTGTGGGGGCAGCGGGAGTGGGGTCGGGCTGGGCAGCAGCACAGCCCTTCGCCCGTATTGTTCCCTCCGCCTGGGAGCCCGTCACACAGCATCTCCCGTGCTCTCAGAGAGGGATGAACTCCTGCGTTCTCTCCTCGGGAATTAAAACCCCAGTAGAGCACTGGGGTTTGGGCCCCTCGATGATGTCAGCATCATCCCTGGCGCTCAGTCGCGGCTGTTCCCGACTTGGCTGGATGCTTGGCTCCTGCTTGATTTATTCATTGTGTTCCCTGTGGAGCCCAGGGCCTTGGGCTGCCCCCTGACAGAGGAGCCCCAGCCGGATTTCCACCTCGTAACCCCAGAGCTCGGGAAGCCTTCAAACCATTTACAGCCTCCCCCCACCGCTTGTGCCAGCGCTGGGGGGAGCCACTGCCAGGCTTGTCCTCACGGCCGCGTGTGATTTGCAACACAGAAATAATAATTATAATAATAGTGCAGAGTGGACAGAGCAGTGGTGGTGTTCCACCAGGGGAAAAGCAGACTCTAAGGGGAACTGAGAGAAGGTGGCCTGAATGCTAATTTAAAATGCAAATTTTCCATCAGTTTTAGTGGTGGAAGGATCAGGATTTAATTGTTCTGTTACTTATGTTGTTTGGAAAGTTAAGAACTAACCAGGCTGTGCTTCACCTTTGTTTTTTTTCCGGTGAAATAGTCGGAGAGCCAAAGGGATAATCCAGACTCAGTGAAAGCAAGAGGCTGGGAACGAGGGTAATGGCTGTAGCCCTATTTGGACCATCGTTAGGTCGGACCTGGTGGTGCTAAAGATCTTTTTCAACCTAAAAGACTCTGGTTCTGTGATCTCCTCTCCACGTGCTTGTCTGTGTGCAACCACAGTGGCAAAGGAAGTGCTTTCCCCC
>VXAU01001682.1:0-26520 GCA_013399695.1 Formicarius rufipectus | reverse complement strand
TTTCCTTTAAAACGTGGTTTATGGCTAATTACATCAGAGATCCAAAACAATCCTTCTCACATTTGCATTAATAAGGTGTATCACATGACCCATACTGGAGTAGGAGTATACATCAAAGGTAGATTAAAGGTTGGTTAGGCATCAAACTATGTTCTATATGTAAATTTATAGTGATGATGGGCTGTGCAAAGATAGCTCCCCCTCTATTTCTGTGCTCCTAAATAAAATTAAAAATTCACAACTCAGGTTTATGGGATTTTAAATGAATTTGATCTCTCTTTTGGGCAGGGCAAATAAGTGTTTTGTGATGTATTATTTTACAAAAAAAAAAAAAAAGACGACCATCGTTCTGGCTCATTTAATTTTGCAAGTGAATGATCTAAGATTAACTACAGACTAGTCAGTGCAGTTTAAAAGCTGAAAGCAATTTTCAGCCATAGATGGTAATGCCACATTTAGTCCACAACCGAATGACTCTAAATGACTGAGCTGCAAGGTCTTTGTATATGACCACAGGGCCTGATAAAGCCATAGGAACACAGTAAAAGCACAAAAATAGTTCCAATTTATTTGGTGCCATCACCTTAATGAGATTAATACAGACGTGTTCATGTGCCTAATTGGTGATTTTGTTTTAACTGGTAATGAAGGATTAAATCTTCAGGCAACAGGCTCCTTGCAGGAAAGGGGATGGGAGAAAAAAGTTTTTAATTATAGAAGGCAGCTAGTGAAATACACCACTGCAAAGTTAATAATGCATCTTCAATAAAATATATATCTATTTGTTATGCTTGCCACTTCCCTGTGTGCCTGAGAGATTTTAGGGAGTGTTTGTTTGGAGGAGAGGGATGATTATGAACTCAGTTGGATGGCTGGCATCTCGTGGTACGGAGGAAGAGAAACGCTGGGTGTGCTGTGTGCTCCATTCCCAGACTCAGCATCTGGAAAAGCCATCAGGTCCATAGGTTTGACATATTTCCATAGACCCTGTCGTGTGCCTTAGGCCTGGAGCAGAGTTTGGGGAAGCCCAGCTCCCAGGGGGCTGGCCCAGCTCTGTCCTGGCTGCCGGTGGCTCCTGTGATGAGCAGCAGCACCAGGAGGGTGAACGTCACCCCGAGCGGCAGCGAGCGCTGCCCTGCCGGCTCCAGTTGTGACCATTTAAATGCTAACACTATTAAACACGCTGCCAAAACACAAACACCCAGCCTGAGTCATTAAAATGTAATTACGAGGGGGCAGCTGAGCCTGGGCTGGGTTTTGACTCAGAGGAATCTTGCAAAAGACACCAATGCATAAACCCAGCCCAGCGTCGTGCCAGGCAGGTTCCTTGCAGGGAATAATCCCGTGTGTCTCTTAAAATGCCTCTTGCAGTCATTTGAGTAAATTTAGCTTGTTCTGTTGTGTTGGATTTTTTCTGTTATTGCACGTCACAAATGGATGTAGAGCGTGGGCCTTATGGTGCTCTTAAGTTGAACTTTTGATAGAGACAATGATTAGAAGGTCTTTAACATCTTTGGTGCAAGACACCCACTAATTTTTAAACTGTTTATTACTTTAAATTGCATGTGAGTAAGGTGTATTTTATCAAGCAAATGGCTTTTTTTTTTTAATTAAAAAAAAAAGGTCCCACATTTGTCTTGGCAAAAGAACAGCTCAGTCATTGTGTTTTATCAGCACTCCCCTGCTCTCTGTGAAACCAAGACCATCTGAATTTTCTTCTGCTTTCCACAATTTAATTTTGCCTTTGAGGGGGGGAAAAAAACCCCAAAAACCAAACCAAACCCTAAAACATCAACAAGGGAAAAAAAAGAAAAAGAAACTGTAAACCATCAGAGCATCATAAGGTAAAAAACCAACTACCCTGGTGCTCCGAGTGCTTGCACCATCCTCCAGGCTTCGATGATATATTGGGAAGCGCTTGGAGAGGACTCTGGGCAGCTGCAGGATTCTCCCTTCCCGCCGACCAGAGACAGAAATATATTTTACATTTCTTGTCAGGTTGAACTTTAAGACATCTCCAGTGCTCTCTCTGCAATTTCAGCATCGCAGCCCAAATGGCACCACGCTCGGCTCGGTTCCGGCTCCGTGGAGCCCCCGGTGCTCCGGCGGCTCCGGCCCCTGCGCCGCCATCCCCCTCTCCCCGCAGCGTGTCAAGCCATTATAGTGGGGACCAGAATGTCACCCTGGTCTCAATGGTTCGTCAGCTGAAGGATATGGTTAACAAATGTAAAACCAAACTTCAGAGGAGCCGCTTTTCTGTGCTAAGTGATCTGTATTCCCTCTGAATTTACTTTCCCCTAACCCCGTGAAATTAACAGTACTTTCTGACATTCGACCCCCTGACCTCACATATAATAAGAATTTAAAAAGCACCATGCATGAGTGTGTCTGTGTAATGCAAAACTGGGAAAAATGACCATGTCACCGTTTTATTATACAAAACCTTCTCCATCTCCATTGCATGCTTCATGTGTGAGCGCTCGCTTTCCAGTTATTATAAAGAAAAACACAGTTTTAACTGTAATAACTCACCGCTCGTGACTTTTATAGACAATAAATTGTAGCAAATACATATTGCTGCAGTGGGGCCCTGTACTCCATTAATGCAGATATTTACTGGGATAAGTGTTAAAAATAGGCCAGGGAAGAGGCCGGCGGTGGAGCTTCTGGGGGGCCGAGTGCCGGGGGTGCGAGTGAGTGCACAATGTGTAGGTCTCGAGGTTTAAGAGGCAGAAGCAGAAAAGTGTTATGTGGAAATGATTTTGCAGTTATCAGGCTCAGGGGATGACAGCCTACAAGAGTAAGAACAAGGTGCTATGTGGCTTTTTCTTCACTGTGAAGTAAAGATTGGCAGCTGGAAGTAAGGCTTACAGGCAGACCTGCACACAGGACCTCTTCACCCAGGACTCATAATCACTACTCAAAGGAAAACGCATTTACCAGTAAAAGGCGGCTGTAGCCATCAGAAGTGTGCTTAAAACACCACTTAAATATCACTTTATACGCTATTACTTGCAAACTGTGGCTTGGTATTAAATTATACTTGCATAGGCTTTTGCTTAGGTGCTGATAATGCTTTTGAGGTTGCATTGGTGAAGAAGAATTTAGGCTGCTTTACAAGAGACGTGACTGGAATATCCCCCGGTGCTGACAGTGACAGGGTGAAAAATTGCAGAACTGTACTTTCTTTCCCCATATAGATTGTAATTTTAATTGTCATTGTGGCCCTTCTGTTTTAATTATGGGACTTCTTTGATATATACCAGGACATCGTATTGAATGAAAATATGGTGCTATAATAGTCTCTTTATAATTAATGACCACATGTAGATCCTGGTGCATAAAAGGAAAGGAATAAATGAACAATTTATTTAACTAGGTTTTGGATTTCTTTCTGTCTTCCAGTGAATATAAAACGATCCTGGGGCTTCTGAGGCTGTTTGATGTAAGAACTGCACTGAATACCTAATAAAATTACATTGGTGTAGATTACCAAACATATTAGGTGGTTTTATTTAAAAATGTTCCCATTACGGATGGTAAATTTCCCCTATTTACTGCGTTGCCTTCCCTGGGCTTCTGATTCCGAACAAACGATCGTTTTCTTTAGTTTATTTGCAAAAGCGCTTTAAAAAGGCTCGTGCAGGATTTCCTGGTGGGGGAAGCGGGGCGGCAGGTGGGCTCTGGCCTGAGCTGCAGGTGCGGGGTGGCCAGCATGCCCACCACGGGCTGCCCTTCCCACCCGCTTTGGCCCCCGAAACGGGATGGATTTGTGTTCTGTTCATTTCTGGCCGAGGCACTCGTTCTGAGTGTCCAGTCTGGAGCTGGGATGGGTGCAGGAGAACACAATGAGAACAGAACTGACCAGTGGCTTGGGGCTGTCGCCCAGTGTGGGGAGGGGATACGGGGCGATGGGCTCAACCGGCCCTCGTGGGGTGCCACATGCATCCACCCCACCGTGACGCATTTCGGGGGAGCGGGAGCCTCCGTGGGCTTCTGAAAAGCAGCCGTATTTGTCCAGTGTCTGTCAGCGTAAGACTAGAAAATATCCCCTGACAAGCTTCTGCTAATTTTATTGCGGCGCGGCGGAAGCGTCCGGGGCGGGCGGAGCAGCTCAATCGCCGAGCGGGCTGGAACGGGATCGGCAGAGACAGGCACTACCCTGGGGTCAGCCGCGACCATGCCACTTCCATGTGATGTCTACTTGGGGTGATGGTGTGTAAATAAACGTGGGGAATTGCAAATCTTGTCATGGCCACGCAGAGCAGCTCAAGCATTTAAAGATGGTTGCCCGCAAACCTGGCTGGAAGGTGGTTGCTCTGTGTGGTGGCTGAAGAAAAGCTCCCTCCTTCGCCCGAGTCTCCTCGTGGCTGACATCTCGGAGAGCACTGACCCAGCACCGCGTCGCTGAAGGGATTAATCACCAAACTGGGTCTCATTTTAGCGGAAAGTAAAGAAACTAACTAAGCGCGCTCTAATATTGTGCTTTTGAAGCCGGGCTGGCGGGGGCTTTGTATTTATGTTATCTGACTTGATTTATTTGTTTTTTAAAATGAGGTGAGGAATCTTAATGTCCTACTGTTTAATGAATTTGGGCGCATTAAAGTTCCATGAGGTCTTTTCATTATTATGAACTTTGCTAATGTTAGAAAATAAAATATTATAGAATTCACATTTTCTGCTTATGAAGCTAATTTTATTTAAATACTCCTTACAGTGGTCATTAAAACACACTTAAATTTTGCTGCCTTCGACCAGTCAGATGTATTTTTTGCCAGTTTTACATTTACACATATCTGTTTTTCTGTTACTTTTCCCACATGACAATTACCTTTCATTACAAATTTATAAAATCATTTACATTTGAGCAGTTTAAATGTTTCTGCTGACATTTTGTAACTATTACCCTCTCCTAGAATGGCATATGTTCAGGCAGTTAATAAAAAATTAAATGGAATAGCACTCGACAAGGTGAAGCTTTGTATCAGAGTGTTCTGCACATTTCTGGAAATACCATCTTTGTGTTGCAAACTGTGAAGTGAGGTTAGGGCTGTGCCAATATGTGTATTTGTCATAACTGTCACAGAGTCCATGAACCAGCCAATCACTCCGCTCTTAATTAGACAGTTACATTTGGCTCTTTAGAAAGCATCCTCATGTAAAATGGTGTCTGAGATTCCACAAAGGTGCTGGGAGCAACAGGGGCACAGAATACCAGCATCAAAACACTTTCTCTCCGGCTGAGGCAGAGTTTTTAACCACTGCCTGGCTCCTCATCGAGGGATGGAGATCGGGGGTGTTTGAAATCCTCTCGGGTTTTAACAGAGGAAATGTCAGCTTGGACTTCTCAAAGAAGGAGGCAACGAAGCAGCTCAGGTGGAGGGTATTTAGGTGTGTGCTGCTTCTGTAACATAAGTAAATTACAATAGCCATTTCTATAAAATAAAATTAAAAGGAAGGTGTGCCCTGGGGATTGTTCATATGCCGGGGGGAGGCTGGAAGGCTGGTCTGTGGAACACCCTGGCTCACATCAGGAACGTTCCCTCTGCCTCGTTAATGACCTGGCTCTGTGGAGGTGTTTACAGAATATGCAGAATCCTCAGCCAGACTGAGGGTAAAGGGAGGAAAAGACAGGGCTGAAAATAATCCTGCCTCGCTGCTGTGTTTCGGTCTCCTTTTATCCTCGTTGCTCTGTGTCAAAAGGCATCTGGGATAATTTTTTTTAAACAAACCCCAAAATCGCAGTTCTTCATTTAAGACTAAATGTGCAGTTTACAGCTGTATCATAATCCTGTGGTCAAACATGAAGTTCACAAAGATCCTTTTTAAAAACACACGTAGATTTGCACTGCTGGAAGGCAGGGTTTGCCTAATAAGTGCCGAGTGTCCAGGAGGGATTATTAGTGTTTGCCACGAAATTCACCTTGGGATATGCTGTGAAAGATTCCTCGGCTCCTTATTTAAGCAAAGCAGTGCAATGTTGAATTCAGAACACAAGAGAAATTCCATTTCCTCCCTGTCACTGACCACGCTGCTTTGTTTTCCAGCACGAGTGCTTTGCTGATACTGGAAATATTCCCGATAGTCCATGACTGCCCCTCTGCCTTCTGCCCAGGGCGGGATATTTGCTGTGGGACAGCTGAAATGAGCTGTTGATAGTCGTCAAAATCCAGAGTTGAGCAGCAGATGCAAAACAAAGACTTCTTTGTGGGGTCCCAAGTGCAGGCCAAGGAGGGGGGTTCAGCTCCCATTGGAGACGTTGTGGGTCAGGGCCAAACTTCCAGGAAAGGCAGAATTAGGAAAGAGTTTGGTGGTTCATCCCGGTTTAAATCGTTATTCCATCGGCATCTCCAAGAAGTTTTAACAGTCATAGCAGATTAACCTTGCCTGGGCACTGGGAGGCGAGTCAGCTGATGAATTTACATGCAGCTGGATGAAAATGCTATTTGGAGAGAGATTGAGAGTTTATTTGATTAAATCCCTTTCTCCAATACCTTGACCTCTTTCTTGTGAAATAATCAGAACTGTTTAGCAAGAATATTCTGGCATTAATAATGAATTGCTTTGGAGCAGCTTTTTCCTGCTCTGTACCAAACCCATTGGTGCCTGTGCTTTTGGGGGGACGTGGGGATGGCTCCGTGTGGAGCGAGGGCCGCTCGGAAAAGGCTGGAAAATCACATTTTAATTTTTCTTTTGGAATTTACAGTCAGATGGACAATTTACAAGCTGATGCATTATTTAGGGAGTGCGCTCTGCTGGCTCATCCACCAGCAACTATTGTTTTTTTGTGACTTGCTGATGAAAACGAAGAGGGAAAGCACGAGGGCTGTGCCTGTTGGGTGGGTCACAGGCTGCAAAGGGTGGTTGGGTCTAGAGAAGACTGAGAGGGGATCTCCTCAGTCCATACAGATGTCTCCCAGGGGTGTCAGAGGATGGTGCCAGGCCTTTTTCAGTGGTGCCCAGCAGCAGGACGAGGAGCAGTGGCCATAAACTAAAACACAAGTTCCACCTCAGCATGAGGAAGGGTTTTTTTATGTTGAAGGTGGCAGAGCACTGGAACAGCTGTCCAGGGAGGCTGTGGAGTCCCTTCTGGAGACATTCCAAACCCACTTGGACACATCCCTGTGACCTGCCTTGGCAGAAGGTTGGGCTGTGTCATCTCCAGAGGTGCCTTCCAAGGCCGGCAGTCCTGTGGTTGCAGCTCTGTGACCTGCAGCAGGGCAACACAAACCCGACCGTGTTGCTGTTTTTGCCCCTGCCGGTGCCTCCATCTCCACACTCAGCCCTGCAGTGCCTTCCCCCCACACTCCCCTCGCACTGGGGGAGCACCAGTGAACTTTGTATTGCTTGTTGGGAGAAGACAATTTACCGGGCATGATTTGGAGCCACGCTGGTGACTTTCCAGTGTGACTTGCCTTCCGTGGCAGGAGATGGGAGCAGGGAGGGCGCTGGTTCCTGGCGGGGTCTCTGTGGAGCTCTGGAGCCACACAGGACTCGGGGGGGGAGCTCCAGGAGACACCTCGGTGCGTTGTCACCACGAGAAGGTGGCAGCATCTTGTCTCCCAACTAAATTTAGCTTCATTATAATTTGTTTCTTAATAACACCCACTTCAGTGTAATGTGTAAAATGCTCGGCTTTCATGAGCGACTCTATGGAAAAGCTGTACGGGAGCTCATTTGCATTTGGCAATTATATTATATTACAATATATTAAGCTGCAGAAAACCTAATCTAACATGATAATTTAAAATCATAATTTACAGTGCTTTACAAGGAGCATACAAGGCAGGTTACAATAACACATTGCCATTCCATATCAGACAGGGAAATTATTTGCACATCTATAATCTAGTTTTCCAAAATGTTCTGCATACATTTTATTTAATTTTTTATTTCAGGCCAGCTTACTGCATCTTTTACTGGATAATTTTTGCTTATTTATTTCAGTACTATTTAGTGAAATTTGGTGACCGATGCTCTTCCTAATAGCTGTTTGAGTCAAGTGTTTGCATTAAATGGGGAGTGGTTTCAGGAAAGGAATATTGTTTGAGGACGTCTAGATTTATCCAGGTATTCTTTGCTGCTAAAAACACTAAGAAGGAGGAAGGATCCATTTTTAAAAGACTTTATACAGGTTGTGACACAGCATTTGATGAATCATTTAATATGCAGCACGTGGTGCAGAGTGTCAACAACTGGTTCCTGTTGCAGCCTTTGTTTGGAGCTCCCAGATGAACTTCAGAGAGCACCAGGCTGGAGCCTGCTCCCAGTGCTCCCAGTGCTCCCAGTCACCCCCGTGTTCGGACTAGGCTCTTGTCAAGTACGTACTGCTGTTTCAATCCAGTGGCAGGAATCTAGAATTAAAAGAAACATGGGCTACTTAACAGCTGATTTACCAGTTAATGGTTTCATTCTAGTCCAGTATCTGACTTAAATTTATCACTCCAGTTAGAGATGTTTTATCTGAGTGTGTATTAAATACTGGGACTGAGTTTGCAGCACAGAGGGAAAGCGCCTGTCTCGAGTTTGTATCATCAAAGCCTTTTGTGTTCAGCCTGGAGAGGAGGAGACTGAGGGGACACCTCACAGCTGGGGAGACCTTGAGGGGCTGAGGAGGAGCAGCTCTGCTCTCTGCTCTATGGGGACCAGGGACAGCACCCAGGGCAGGGCTGGGGCTGTGCCAGGGCAGGGGCAGGGGGGATCTCAGGGAAAGGTTCTCCTTCTCCCAGAGGGTGGTGGGCACTGCCCAGGCTGCCCAGGGCAGTGGGCACAGCCCCGAGGCTGCCAGAGCTGCAGGAGGAGTTGGATGATCCTCTGGGGCACAGGGGGAGTTGTTGGGGTGTCTGTGCAGGGCCAGAAGCTGGACTGGATGGTCCTTATGGGTCTCTTCCAGCTTAGGATATGCCACAATCCTATGGTATTGAGCAGAATTGCTTTGCCAGCACCGTACCAGCAGTTTGGTCTGGATCCCCTCTGTGAACACCCCTGGGTGTTAGTGAGGAGGGTGCTCCCAGCCCTGAAAGGGGGTTGATTCCCACCTGGCCACCTCAAACTGGCCACCCAGGGTTGGGTGACACCTGGGGACCTGCCATGAGCAGAGCCTGGAGGGAGATCAGTCTGGTCTGGCCAGCAGCCCCCCAGAACGGGTGTGGAGGAGGCTTCCTGGCCCCCAGGCTGCACTGTGATTTTGCTCTGAAACCAAGATGGGTGAAAATATTAACAGAGGATGGAGTGACAAAAAGGGAAGAGGGAGGAGAGTCTTTTTAGCTTCAATAAGTAAAGTGAAGTAAAGCTCCTTTTTCCTCTCATCTCTCTCTACTCAGTCACAGAATCACAGGACAGTTTGGATTGGAAGGGACCTTAAAGCTTATCTAGTTCTGAACCCCAGTTTTCAGTCCCTGAAAATCAGTGTTTTGTTGCTGATGTGTCCTCTCAATGTCCCAGGTGCAGAGCCCAGAAGATGCCTGAAAATAAGAGAAATTTAGATCCAAGTGTGGATTTTTGTTTTGTTTGTAGTTTTGTTTTGTTTTTTTTTTAGTTTTCAGTTTAAAAACACACTGGCACAGTGATGGTTTGCACCAGTATGGAATCCACCTCTCTCGGGAGTGGGAGGCGTTCTCTGTGAATAAGGCACTTGTCAGGAAAATGGAGACCCCAAGTTTTGCATTCCAACTCTCTTATGCAGCAGGAGTGGCTCTGTACCCTCAGGTTCATGGTCTGTACTTGAAGCACCAGTGAGTGATGCCCATGGTCTCTGTCATGCTCCACATAAACAAAAATACTTTGCATATTTTAATTAAGCTGTGCTGAATCACTTTGCACAGGGATATTAATGCTCCAGCCTAGGACATTAGTGTGCTTCCCTTGTTGGGAATATTAATGATGTCACTGTGCATTTGCCAGTGCGTTGGCAGTTTATGTGATAATTGTGTAATTCCTAAATCTAGGAACTACCCCAGTATTCTGGGATGCAAAAGCTGCAGGATTTATTGGTGCCGCCATGAGGAGCATTTTATTTGGCCTGACTTTCTCCACAGTCATGGTTTCACCAAGGCATCAGTCTTGAAGTTTGGGTGACTGGAAGGAGTCTCCGCTCTTCCTGATGAAACTACTGGGGGCTTTCATTCATGGAGCTGGATTGTGGAGGATCCAGCTCAGTGCGAGAGAGTTAATATGGATCAAATCTTGATAGAAAAGATCATCAGCTCACAATGAAGCTTTCCAAATTCATGAAGCTTTCCAAACTCCCACCCGTTTCATTTTCCCCTTTCCACTGTGTAAGTGTGAGGTCAGACTATTAATTGCCATTGTCCTTTTCTTTAGCCCCTTTCTCTGACCTGACTGCTCCAGTGTATTCCCTCCTTCTTGTCTTCCAAGGTTCCTGTAAAGGACAATATGAAAGATGGCCAGCATTGGTTCACAGTTGGACTTGATGTTCTTGAAGGTCTTTTATAACCTTAATTGACCATATGATTGCTGTCTCCTCATCAGCCTCAAATCTTCACTCATGTTCATCACTCTCTTTAGAACCTTTCAGTTTTTCCCCTTTTCTTTCAAATATGATAGTTTATTTTTTTTGCGCTTTCTTACAGCCTTTGCTTTCCCACCTTTCATTTCCCACACAGCAGGTTGGCTGTGCCCTGCTTTTCCTTCCCCAAATACTCCTCTGCTGTGCCATCACATTGAGCTCTTTGGCCTTTCCCGTGCTCTAAGCTCATCCTCAGGGCATCCTGAAAACTGGCCTTGCTGTGCCTAAGAACTCTTGGAGCTGGACCAAAGCTCAGTTTTCTCTCCCAGTGGCTGAAATGGGGACAAAGTCTGAGACTCTGCTGAATCCTCAGCCGGTTTCTTTCCACCTGGCAGGAGGAAACGAGATGCAGTTTTTCCACCTCGCCTTCCAAGCTTCATCTTGCACTGAATGCCAACTGCAATCTGCAGCTCCTTTGGCACCCGAGGCAAAGGCAGCAAACAACAGCATTGCCATAGAAAGCCTGTGCTCTGAGATGGCCCAGGGAAGGTGGCACCACAAATGGGGTGCATGTGCAAAGTGCCACCTACTTTTGAACACACTGAATGGATTCCACAGTTCCAGGTTGTAAATCAACTCCACTGTTAAGCTGTGTCTCATATACTCGTCATTTCCCTATGTTGTGATGAAGAATAAACAATAGTTAGGGAATAAATGTGTACAAAAGGAATAAATCCTGGAATTACATACACAGCTAATGAAGTGTATTGACCTCCCAGTACTAGTGGAAGCAGAGCAGAGTCACTGTGATTATTCAGTCCAGACCATGATGTTGTTCTGTGAAAAAGTTCACAGACGAAGCCAAGACATGAAAAGATGAATTACAGTATTGCCTGGCAAAAAAAAAAAAAGTATGAAAATTTGTCCTTTCTTTCAAAAAATATTCCAATTCTTGTTGTTTTTTTCCAGGGTTTATGCCTGTATTTTGGAAAACTGCTCCCCAAAATGGAAGGTGTCCTTAGTTTCCATACCTGGTTCTGCTCCCTGGAGCTGAGTTCCAGGGTCTGTGGACTTCCACAGACTCCAGCAGGTTGACTCCCAGCCGTAGCAAAGCCCTGGGTGAAAAGTCCTTGAACTTTCTCTTCATTGTCTGTCATTGCCTTTATTAGGTTTAAATTGATTGACTCTGCAGTGCCATTACAAGTGTGATATTTCCCAAGTTATTTAGCTGGGATCTATTTTTGCTGGGGCCTTGTAATACGTTGGATCCTCAGCCCTGACAGACCTCCTGCGGTATCAGGGCTTCTTGTGTCTGAGAGATTTGGGGTCACGGGTGCGAAGTCCCCCCTTTGGCTTTGGGAACCTGCTCCATGTGTGTGCTTAGGACATGGTAAAGAACCAGAGGAACTGAGTCTGAGTAACACGCTCTCTTGAGCTACTAATCATGGAACCGTTGCAGTTGGAAAAGACCTCCAAGATAATTCTCACTCTAATTTTTAAATTGTTGTAGTAACAATGTGAGTGCAAGCAGCAGGTCCCTGCGGTCAGCGTGGAAATGCCATTGCACAAATGAAGAGCCTCAGAATACTTTTGTTTGTTCCTGGGGCTCAGGCGACTCTGCTTTGGAAAGCCCTCTCGGCTGTGGGCTGGAGCGAGACACATTTCAGGGAGAAATCGTTCCCTTTCCCTGCCCAGGCACTGGCACATGGTTCCTTGGCACCCCAGGGGCTGTGCAGGCAGGGCTGGGGGTCCTGACCCGTCCCAGGCTTTGCCTTCCCACCTGGAACTGGCTCGTTTGCTGCCTGCCCCTCTGTGTGCAGCCAGCCCAGCACATCCCAGTCCCCAGGAACGGTTGGAGTTGGCATTCCTGGTGGGCACAGGAGCTGTGGGCTCAGGGGCCTCTGAGTGCACACAGGCATGGCCAGGGCCAGTTTGACCAGGTTTGTTTATTCACATGTAACTGTAACAGTGCAACAGGAAAGTGACTCTTTTGTCTTTCCCTTGCTTGTTTGAATGTATCAGAGAATCCTGGAATATCCTGAGCAGGAAGGGACCCCCAAGGATCATCAGTCCAACCCCTGGCCCTGCACAGACACCCCAACAGTGTCCTCCTGTCCCTGTCCTGTTGTCCAAACCCTCCTGGAGCTCTGGCAGCCTCAGGGCCGTGCCCACCACCATCCTGAGATCCGACCTGACCCTGCCCTCACACAGCTCCAGCCGCTCCCTGGGACGTGTCCCTGGTCACACAGAGCAGAGATTGGAGCTGCCCCTCGGGAGGAGGGTCCAGACTGTTTTAAATATGTGTTAATCTCGACCCTCCAGGCAAAGCAAAGATCGTGACCAGGTATTGCAGAGCAGGCTCTGCCTTTCCTCTGACAGTGCAGGTGTCTTTCCTTCCCTTCTCTTCCTCTGCAGATCCTCCTCTCTGGGAGACGCTTGGGCATTAACAATACAAAAATAGGCTCTCAGAAGTGATTAAAAGGCATTGCATTAGGGGTTTAGAAGTGGTTGAAGTATTTTAGTTTCTTTCTGTGAGCTCAGCTCTTGGATCTCCAAACTTCCAGTGTCCTTGTAGACCTTGTGCCTTTGGCAGTGAGAGCCCCAGTGGGTTCCCACCTGAGCTGGGGAGATGCAGGTGGGGACAGGAGGGGCCTCAGTGTAGGCACAGGGATCACTGAAGTCTTGAAGAATGAAAGTGGTGCTATTTCAGCTCAGTGAAAAGCAAAAAAACAAACACATAAGAAAACATTGCTCTTTTTCTCACCAATATTTTTCTGTGTTTCCATGTGACTGTTTCAGTGCGGGAGAGTCACCACGATGTAAATATTTGTCTTTTGGCTACAAGACAGAACTGCTTGTTCATCCTTAGCAATCAGCTGACATCTGGGAGATGGTACAGGTGTTAACCTCTCTGTCTGGACTGGGGGCAAACATGGGTGATGGCATCGTGAGCCCACCTGAGATGAGCTGAGGGCTCCCTGACAGCACCCAGTGCTTCCACTGGGATCCACGGGATCAGCCAGACTGGGGTCCACACGAAACATCCCTGGGGAAAACACCCAACCTGTGTGGTCACCTTCAGTGGGGAGGTAAATGTGTGCTTGGTCTAAACACTCCCTCTGCCCAGAGAGCTTGTGAATTCCCCATCCCTGGAAGTGTTCAAAGCCAGGTTGGAGCAGTCTGGACTAGTGGAAGGTGTCCCTGCCCATGGCAGGGGTGGCACTGGGCGGGTTTTGAGGTCCCTTCCAACCCAAACTGTTGTGTGATTCTCAATTCTGGGGGACCAGGAGGTGCCATGGGAAGGCGCAGGCTCTGGGGCAATGCCACAGGCAGGCTGGCAGTGCTGGGAGGAGCAGAGTCGGTGTCTGCTATCAGCACAGCGATCACCGCAGACCGTTCATCCCCGGGCGGAGCGGGGAGATAATGCCGGTATCTCGAGTTCCTCGGGTACGTGTGAGGTGTTTTTAACACCTCACGGAATTTGGAGATGGAAGGGACCACGAGGGAAGGCAAAGATATGTACATATATACATGTGCAGAGTATCTTTTACCCTTTATTATGCAGGTATTTTGGGGAGGTTTAAATGCCATCTTTGGAGCAGAGGATTCTGAGAGCACGTGGAGAAGCTGGGAGGACCTGCTTGTCGAGCTCACTTGAAAGAGCACAGTGTAGGTGAATTGATTGCCACAGCACTGCTGTCTGCACGGAGGAGATGAGCTCTCTCTCTAGTGGAGGGTCCCCGAGCCTCTCTGGGTGGGGTACACGAGGTGTGTGTGATTGAGGGTATCTGTGATGGCTTTTCCTGCTTCAGGAGAGCGTGGGTTCGGAAGTGCCATCCTTACCTGTGCTCACTTGGCTCGTGGAGCACTGTGTTAATTGCAGCACCATTCAGAGATTCCAAAGCACCGTTTGAGCCGAGTCCTTTCCCCGCTCAGGGCAGCCTCCCCTGTGAAAGCACACTCGTCTGCTGGGGTTGTTGGAATAAATTAGGACTAATTTTAGCAGGGTGTGAGCAGTGAAGGCTCCTGGTGCAGGGCACGGCCTGACAGAGCCAGGCTGAGGGAAGTGCACGGGCTCTGGAGTTAACAGTCGTTCACCACGGCTTTAAATTGAGATGTTTTTACCTTATGTTTTCTTTCTCGTATTTTATTTTATTCTTCTCTCATAGTTCCCTCATCCATGCAGTGATCAGCCCTGATATACGATAGGGATTTTCACTTGAAGGACTGTGCATCTTTAAAATGTCTTCCCTTTATTCTTCCTAGTTCTTACACATGTAATTTCCCCTTTAATTTGACATCATTTAACGGCACATTACACGTCAATGATGTGATCTGTGAATATTTACAATGTTCGTGTCATTTTTATTTTCTAATCCAATTTAAGTAGCTCTGCTTTTTATGACATCATGAATTCTTCAGTCTTTTTAGTCTTTTTGGAACTAATTATTCCATTAGTTCCTTTGAACCGGCTCCGTGTTGTCAGTCATTTCCTCCCCGTTTGATCGTAAGACCTTTGCTGCCCTCCTTTGCATCTGCTGCTGGAGCCGGAGGAGGATGTGACCACAGCTCATCACCGTGCCTGGCGCCTCCCCTGCCCCACCACGGGAGCAAAATCAGGCAGAAAGTCTTCGAAATACCTTCAACTGAGCGACTTTGTTCCATCCTGAACTTCTCTGCCCCCGCAGGAAAGCCACACGTGCTGTCTGCAGATGGAGAGGAGCCCTTCAGGGTCCTGCGCAGGGACGTGGCAGGAAACAAAGCAACTGGGGCTGGGTGTGAAGTGGGGCAGAGAACACCACGTGAATGTAACTCGCTGCCCTACGGTCCAGCTCATCTATTTTGACTCAGGGTTATGATTACTTTTAATATCTGGGGTTGCTGAATTGACAGGGGACAGGCTTAGCTCCTTGAGCATCCAGGCTTCCCCAAGCCTTTCCCAACCCGCCTCCTGTTCCCATCCACAGGGGGCTGAAATGTGTGACAAAGCTCTGCCCGCACTCCAGGGAACATCCCCGGCCTCTCCCAGCCCCCTTGTTTACTGGGAATGTTTAACATTCCCTCTGTAATGCTAAAGAGCTCTGTTGTCTGTTGCTGCCCTCTGTAGTGATAGAGTAGAGACCACAAGATTTCTCTTGTGCAGCAATAATTCTGTTTATTGGTGGTTGCAAAGGTGTTAGGAAAGTCCCCTCGCCACAAACCGAGGGCTTTCCTCGCTTTTCCTTCTGCTTCTTTCTTTCCTTTAGGATTATCTGATCCTCACCAAATTGTCACACTGGATGCTCTTCCTGGGTTCTTTATTTTTATTTCTTTTCAATTAACGTTTAGAATGTACCAGGATAACGTTTTTAGGATGCTGACCTGCTCTAAGTACAGCATCTTAAAAGCCATAAAACCTCCCAGCCCTTTGGCCAGGCCACAGAACAGAGAGAAGCTGTTCAAGATTTCACAATATGATTGCTTTTCTAAAAGGACAATTCACAGAATTGTTGCTCATTGTGTCATTTCTTTGAAACTTTGGTGACATTTTTTTATACAATCAGTTGTAAAATGCAGATTAACTGGGGAACAAAATGCAGATACTCACCCGTGTCTGTTGTCCGGCCTCTAATATTGTTAAAAGGACCCTGTTCACTGATAACCAGCAGAGTTTTATGGTGGCACTAAGTTTAATATAAACTGTGATTATTGAGAAAATAGTGCTAAAAAATTACCACGCAGTGTGATTGTCCTACCTCCCCACATTGCCCTATTTTATTTTTCTCTTAGTGTAAAAATTCAATAGGCAATCTTTGAATACATGAGAGTTTATAAAACTTTGAGTCAAATTAGACTGTGTGTCATAAATGTGAACTCTGATGTCACTAAAAGAAGGCAAAACATAGCCTTAAAAGTTCAACTAGAATAAAGGAAAATTTACCTGGGAATTCTAGAACAGCTGCTTTTTCTGTATCTTTATTTCCACAGTCCTCAGTTTTCTGCAAGAATAATTTTAGATATCTAAAGACAGGACTGGCTCCAGCCTGGTGCTTTCACTCACTGTCTCTTACAAGACTCCTTAAATTAAGCTTTGTTGTAACAACTCCATGGAGTTCTCCTTGGCAGGGAAGGGTGGACATAGAGTAATTCCCAGAAGTTCCTTTCCAATTGAACTTCCTCTTATTTTGTACCACACCAGCAACTTCAAAATCTGAGCATGGCCAGGATGTCCCTGTGGGCAGCAGGTGAGATTTCATGGAATCATCACAGAATGCCAGAATGGATTGGAAGTGACCTTAAAGCCCACCCAGTGCCACCCGTGCCACGGGCAGGGACACCTCCCACCAGCCCAGGGGGCTCCAAGCCCCATCCAACCTGCCCTGGGACACTCCCAGGGATCCAGGGGCAGCCACAGCTTCTCTGCCCACCCTGTGCCAGGGCCTGCCCACCCTCCCAGACACCAATTCCTTCCAAATCTCTACTCCAACCCTACTCTCCTTCAGGTTAAATCCATTTTGTGTCCCCAAAAGTTAACAATTAAGCAAGATGCAAAGTTTTCCTGCTGGAATGAACTCCAATTTTTGTCACTCTGAGCCTGGTGCTCAGCCAGGAGAGCTCAGCATCTCCCTGCAGATCATGGGACATCCAGCAGTGCTCTCCCCAAGAAATGGGGGGGAAAGGGATTGTGGATCTAAATGCTCAAGAGTAAGATACCAAAAAAATTAATTTGGATAACTATCCTCAATCTTACAACATGATTTTAAACATATCAAAAATTAGCATTGAGAGATATGTGGAACCTCACAATAATTTGAGGGATAAATTACATTCAACAATAAAACCCAGAAAACAATCATTCCAGAGAGATAGCTTTCCATAATAAGTAAGTAAAGGAAATAAAGACAGACATTATGGTTCTAGCATCGCTAGGTGTTAAATTTATATGCTAATAATTACATATTTGTTAGGAAGAATAGCTGAGTCTGATCACGTAGAGTGAGGAGCAGGAAGATGCATTGTGGAGAGGATTTGCTTTAATCCTGCTTGCCCAGCCTGGACGTGTGTGTGGGTTTGCTCTCCTGGGAAGAGCTCCAGGGAAGGGCTGGTGCCCCCCACCAAGCAGAGTGGTTTCCTTTTCCTTTCAGGAGGCATCTTGTGAAATAGTTCCTGTGCTCAGAAGTTTAAAAGGGAGCCACCAGATCCTACTGAATTTGTTAATAAATTTGAAGAACAGGCAGAAATTAATTTTTTTTCTCTGCCAAATTGCAGCAGGAGGAGGAAAAGCAAATCCTCCAACAAAACAGGATTTTTGTAACTGAGTTACAAAATCAAAATATTTATTGACGACATCACATAAAAATAACCTCTTGTGTTGCTCTTTCACGTGCAAATGGGAAAAAGAGCCCTATTCTTCTCCTGAACTGAGGGTCTTTAGTTTGTAATCATTTAGGAGCAGTGGAGTGGAACTCCATTAGGGCCGTGGCCCTTCTGATGCTCAGAGCAGAGTGTTCAGCACCCAACAGCTTAAGTGGGGAAAGAAATGACTGCAACTATCTTGTGAAAAAACAATCTGGTCTGTGTCATTAGCACAGCTCTCACATTTCTGATAATCCCTGTGATCACCTGACCTGCTTGGGGACATCTCTCTGTAAAATTCCCACGTTGGGGTTTTGTGTCAAAAAGGTTTTGCACAATCTGGTGACCCCTGTTGTTCCCAGTGGGGCTAAGAGAACTCTCAAAAGTTAGTTTGGAATACTTAAAAATTCAAGAAATTTAAAATTCAGGAAGTTTCCCCTTTCATTTTCTGTTTATTTTGGTGAAAACAGGATACCAGGAGATTCTGATTCCATAAGACCCATGTGATTCCTCTTAAATTAGGAGAAAGCTTGAACACATAAAATCACAGATGCAGAGATCTGACCAAAGCCTTCAAGTTACCCAAATTCTTTAATTTCCACCATATTACAAATAATTCTCCCCCCACAAACCCCATCCTCAGTGATGCCTTTGTATTATCTGAGTATCGATTGTTTCCCTGGGAGAGCTGCAATGCACATTTTCCTTTGTGCCCCTCTACCTGTGCCTGTGTTCTGCTGTTTATTGATCAGAGCCCCCGGGGAATGGACTGTATTTGTATTTCCCCGAGGTGATGTTCATTCTCCAGGGAAGGGTGGGCACTGAGGCATCCCTTGGCTGGAGGGGTGTGATCTCGGATGGATTTGGGATTGCTGTGGGGCTGTTGGGCACCCGGCCAGTTTTGGGGGGCAAGGCAGGAGCACGGACAAGCTCTCCAGCACTTTAATTGTTTGTGGGAAGAGGATTTGTTGTTTTCCCCGTTACTGAGATGAGGAGGAAACCTTTGCAGCCGCCCTGCCCGGAGGGTCAGGGTGGTAAAACAGGATGGAAAGTTTCAGGGCTGTTTCAGTGAGCTTCTCCTTCGCTGTCAACGCAGCAAATAAACAGTTTCCACCCTCCCGGCTGCGGGAAGGGCTGGATGTCGGGAGAGCTGATAATTGAGTGTACCTGTGGCACGGGCCCGGCTCTAATCAGGAGGCTGTGTAGGTGGGTAGTGTCAAGTGCCATTCATCCGCTTCCCCTGAGCTCCGGGGAAACGAGGAGGAGGGGGGTGATGAGACAAAGATATATAACCGTGTTGACCACTGAAGTACATGGTTAACAACTTAATTATCTGAGTTCAGCTATCAGTCAGCAACAAACCTGCACAATTTAGACATACTTTATAATTTGCTATAAAAATGGCATAATGATAAGGACAGTGTTGCTCGAATTAGAATCTGCATTAAGTGTGTTTAATTTAATTTTTCTAATTATATTTCTAATAGCTTAAATATGTGCACTGATAAAATGGTTAGCCACCTGCATTTAAATGCCACCTGATGCGTTTATTTTGGAACAGTAGAAGATTGATATAATTTGAGCTCGAGCTCCTCTGAAAATTCCTTTATTAATGGGTGTTAAATTATTCTTTGTGGCTGTGCTGCATGTGAAGTCCTGGAGCTGCCAGCGGTGTGGGAATCACTGTGGAATGCTTTAAACCTGAAAATATTTAGTATTTTCCCTCAACTGGGGATGGAGTCTGTTTAATTAAAACCAAAAATCACATTGGCATTCCAGACTTCCTCAGTGGTCATTAATTGAGGGATTTTTTAAAAATTCAGGTGAGTTACATTTTTTGCATAGGAGTGTGTGGACTGACTGTATTTCCATGTAAAGACTCCCTGTATGACTCTGGCTTATCAAATTAATTAAATAGTCAAAATACAACCAATTCTGTGTTGCAGTTGCAGTGAGAGCTGCCGCTCTGCACATGGTGGAGGTTTAGTAAATAATTCCTCTTTTGAGCTGAAACTGCCTTTTTGCCTAAATCTGTGTCAGATCAAGGCAAGTATTAAAAAAGTGATTAGAAACACATAAAAAAAAAGCTTCTTCCTTTTATAGGAGTAAATGAAAATTGACTTTCAAACGTGTGTGCAGCTGATCCTGAGCGAGGATGTCTCCAGGCCAATTCAAATGTGTAATAAATGACAAATAAAATAATGATTTAGAAAATGCTGTTTTATAAAAATCAAAATAGCTTCATTTCATGACTGGTACACAGCAGATGTTGTTCACAGGGCTGGAGAGAAACAGAAATCCATAGAATCAATGTTTATTAATTGTTTATTTGTACTTGGAGTTCGATTTATTTTCTGTTCCGCCACCAAGCGAGGAGGTTGCACCATGAACATGGAGAGTCCTGAGCAGAGCAGGCACCTTTCTGCTGGGACATGGAACTGCTGGGGGTGTAGAACTTCATCGGAGGATTTTAATTCCTTGTATGGGACAAAGTCAGATTAAAAAATACTTTTAGCAAGCACCTTAAAGGACACTGGCAAAACTATGCTGAGCGTGTCCCTCGCCCCCACGCACCTGGGCTGGGCTCTGCCTCTGTGTCCATGAAAACTGGGGATCTGGGAATGTGGAAATGAGGATTGTTAGCTGCAGGTGGAGCTCCAGTGGGTGGTGTCTCTTGCCAGGATGATGCTGGAGATGCTGCAGGGATGGAGCAGTGGTGGGGATGGAGCAGTGGTGGGGATGCTGCAGGGATGGAGCAGTGGTGGGGATGCTGCTGGAGGTGCTGCAGGGATGGAGCAGTGGTGGGGATGCTGCAGGGATGGAGCAGTGGTGGGGATGCTGCAGGGATGGAGCAGTGGTGGGGATGCTGCTGGAGGTGCTGTGGGGATGGAGCAGTGGTGGGGATGCTGCTGGAGGTGCTGTGGGGATGGAGCAGTGGTGGGGATGCTGCTGGAGGTGCTGCACTCTGGTCTGTCTTTTACAGTTCAATATTGGTTTGCTACTTTCCCCAAAGCACTTCCCCACCTTCCACGGCCTCAGTGACAATTTCCCCTGTGTCCTGTGTTGCGGGGCACTGGATGACTTGGGCTCCACCTGCTCCTCTGACTCCTCCACGTGTCCACTTTCCTCATTTTTACACAATATGAGATTTTAATACAACCACCCACAAACCAACTTATTGTGATTCGAGAGCTGGTGTCGAAAAAAGTCAAAGTGTGCAAATCTCATCCTAAGCACTTGAAACACGAGGAACACTCATTTTTCAAATGCAAAGGCAGGGAAGGCAGAGGTTCCCTCTAAGCCCCTGGAAGTCCATGGGATTCCTTTTATTGACTTGGCTGAGCACTGGCTCAGGCGGCAGCAGCGAATGCCACACGAACCCAGGGCCCGACTGCTTGGCATACGGCTGGTTCAGCTTCATGGCCCTGGATGTCCCGTTGATTCCCTTAACATTTACCTTCATCAGAGGAAGATTTTCAGTTGCTCACACCAGAGGGGTGTGAATATTTAAATATGTAGATTTTGGGCGCTGGTCCGTGCAGCACCTGAGAGCCCTGAGCACCTGAGCGGGGTGATCCTGCCCCTCTGCTCAGCCCTGGCAGACCCTCTGCAGTGCTGGGAGCGGCTCTGGCTCCTCAGGACAGGAGGGACGGGGGGTCCTGGAGCAGGTCAGGCTCTGCTCGGGGGGCACTGCCTGGCACAGCAGGGACGGGCAGGGACTGATGCCCAGGAAGGTCCCCCCGGACACGGGGAAGAACTTGTTTGGTGTGCAGTGACCCAGCCCTGAGCAGAGCCCGGGGAGGGTGGAAAACCCAGCAGGTTTTCCTCAGCTGTGGGTGACAACTCCAGCAATGCTGAGGGACGTTGTTCCATGTTCCCTGTCCCAGCAGACAGGTGCCTGCTCTGCTCGGGGTTCTCCACGCTCACGGCACAACCTCCTTCCTTGGTGTCGGTATCCACCGTGTGTTGGGAAGTGCCGAGCTGGGAGGAGCCTCGTGTGTTCCTGGGATGCTCCTGTGGCTCAGCTCCTCCGGAATGCTCAGTGCCACATCTCTGCTCCCCTCGGTGCCTCCTCTGCCCCTTCCCACGATCCCCGTCCTGCCCTCCCTGACAAACCTTCCCATAAAGCTTCATTATCCTGACGGCTGAGAGACAAGTGTGATGTGCCAGCACAAGAAAATGAAATCAGTGTTTAATTACCAAATATTCTACATCTAAAATTAAAAAAAAAGCTTAAATAATTCAGTTTGATTTGGTCTAATTAGCCTGATTTCCTAGTATTTAGCCCTAATTATGTGATACATAAGCCCTAATTATGTGGTACGTATACAGTGTGCTCTCTAAAGTTAAAGATCAGAACGGATACTGACTTAAATGATAAAATATGTTAAATTATTAATTATAATTAATCTTACAAAATAGGCATAATTAGTTTAAGTACTTTAGATATTCTACTTAATAGCATTACACATTATATGCAAGGTTTGAGCATTTTACAAATACTCTGTCAAATGGAAAATGCTGGGGAGTCTTTGGGTCCAAGTGAGCTCTTCCCTCGTGGCTGCTGCAGGGGTGGCACCGCAAAGGGATGTGTGACTGAGCATCCTCCGTGTCCTGCCCTCTCCCACCCGGAACTGAGAGCTGGGAAGTCCTCCTTGGATTTCCCTCGAGGTTTATCAGATGGTGTTGCATTATCAGAGCCGTGGAGGACACCAGTGTGTCGGTCAGTCCAGGGCATGGAAGGGGTTTAGGTGTTCAGAATTCACTTATTTCTGCTCCTGTAACCTCTGTCAGTTAGACCAGCAACCAGCAAGGTGTCCCTGCCCATGGCAGGGGCTGCAACGAGGCAGTCCCCTCTAACCAAACCATTCTGGGATCCTATGAAATCAATCAGCCCAGGAAAAAAAATTGGGGAAATATTTATAGTTCTACCAAAATGTGCTTTGCAGCTCATTTCTCTAATATAATGTGGGCAAAATTGGGCTGAAATTACTGGAAAAACTGTGTCTCAACATTTTTCGTTTTATAGTTCTGCCTTTTGATCAAGTCAGAAGTTGGTGGGGACAATTTTGATTTGCTGTGGTACTTCAGCACTGCTTGTGTGGGGAAAATAAAGGAATAGGTGATGAAAAAGGGGGAATTCAAAAATCACCTGGAAAAAGGAAGGAATAAAACAAATATTATTCTCTTTTTCATTCCAAATTTTGCAGAAACAGGGAGACAGGGAGACATTGAAGAATATTTCTATAAACAGATTCACCCATTAGTGGGGAGAGAATTTTTGTTACATATTCAGCTAATTGTTGCAGATTGATGGTTTCACGGATTAAATAAACTTGAGTAAATACAGAAAACACAGATTAACCAAATGATGCGTTGAAACCATTCCAAGAGATGACAAACTGCATCCAGGAGGAAAATAAATTCTCAAATGTTCAGAAGCACCTTCAGAGCTCCATTAGAAATGGCACAGGACGAGGTGGGTTTCCATGAAGTCAGTGCCCTCCTCCCATGCCTCCCTTACAACAGGGTGTAGCACCTGACTTACTAATGCACTTCCACCCTCGTTATCTCATGAGAGAGCAACGTTTTTCTGAAGATGGCATTATTTTTGTTAAATGGGCTTCCATACTGAGCAGTGCTCTGCCTGAAGTCCATCTTGGCCACGGGAGACCCCAGTGTCCCCACTGGAAAGCCCACTGGACATGATCTGTGGGACTGGTCTGCATGCAGTGGTGCCAGATGTGGTGATTTCTTCTCATTTCTGTCCCTAACAAAGGTGCAATTTGTGGATAAAGAATTAAAGGTATTAAAACTCAGTAAAAATACTAAGAATTACTGTGGAGCTTTTGAAGATAAATTCAAGAGAGAGTTAAATGCCTGCAGGTTTCCTCTGCCATGAAACACACCTTGAGGACGAGGGGCCGAGCTGTGCTCTAAGTGCTGTGGGCTTTTCAAACCCGCTGTTTAATGACTGTCTTTGTTCCAAATCCCTTCCAATATTTGCAGTGGAGAGAGATGAGCACGTTTGGACTTGTGGGCTGGCCTTCTCCCCTCGGCTGATCCCAGCAAAATGTTTTCCTTTCATTTTCTCTGGATCTCTTGCAGTGCTAAGTCAGTCCCTGCTCCTTTGCAGTCATTACAATCTATTTGCCTGAGCCGTGGTGGTACCAGGGCTGCAACCCCGTTGGGGTGGGTCCTGGATGAGCAGGTGGGGGACACCTGGGCAGGCTCATGCTGAGCCTGTTTCTTGTACACCCTGTGCTCACTGGGAACTATTTCAGGAGTCAGCCAAACAGGGCCTGATTTGCAGTGGAATGGCTCCTTCCTCCATAAAATGAGGATGATGGTAAATAGGGCAGGTCAGAGATGCAGGACCTCGTGTCTTCTGCTGTCCAGGATGATGGTGGAATCATACAGTGATGTGGAAGCAAGGAGAGGAAAGTGCTGCCGATTTTTGAGAGGCTGTGTGAGCCTAGGCTGGGTATGATTCAGGCCACAAAATATAATCTTGCTTAGTGAAATTAGACTCTGATTTTGCAGTGTTGGCCCGGGGTTTGGGAGAACTGGGCTTGATTCTCTCCCTTGATGCTCTTTTCATGCTCCATTTCTGTCTCCTCTGCCATGAACAGTTGGGCTTGTTAGAGCTGGTGTGAGCACCAGTGGAAGTGAATTAGTCCCAGAGTGGTTTGGGTTGGAAGAGACCTTAGAGATCATTCAGTTCTAACTCCCTAATCATAAGGAGAGACACCTTCCCCTAGCCCAGGGTGACCAAAACCCCATCCAACCTGGCCCTGAACACTTTCAGGAGTGGGGATTACACCCTGGAGAGGATGCCAACCAAGACTGAGCTACCACACCTGCCAGAATCCCTTCCTGCCATGGTGCCAAAGCCAGAGATATCCCCACCTCTGCTTCCTGAAGAGGTCAGCAAACACAGCCCCGTGTCCCACGGTTGTCCCTCCAGGAGCTGCTCTCAGAGCCAGCCCAGCCCCTCTGCTGTTCCTGCCCTCCCCGTGCCCTCCCCGTGCCCGCTGTCTTCTCACCCCGTAGCCATTTGTGCACTCGGGTAATGGAAGGGACACCTTAAATCCCGTTGTCTGCAGACATTACAGGGAGGGCTGGGACTTGCCAGAGTGGATCAGAGCACTGGTCCATCTCAGCTGGGCTCCTGCCCCGCAGTGCCCGCGGCCGGAGCCTCCTCCGTGCGCCCACCACGGATCCAGGCTGGCCCCGCGACACCGAGCAGGGCTCTGCTCCCCACCCCGTGCCCTTCAGCACGGGAGGAGTGTGTGCTTTACAACCCGCTTCTAAGCTGCTGCTTTGACACAAAACTGCTTTTCCTCCTTAATTAAGCTCTCCTTGGGATTTGCTCAGATGTTCGCTGCTGACAAAGTGCTTCTTGCCATCTTTTCCCCTCTTTCTCCCCACATTGATTTAATAGTTTAACTAAGTTTGATTCCTGGCTCGTCCTTTTGCAATCTGGACAATGTTTTCAAGTAGATGTAAAATAAATGTGACAGAGCAATACAGTCCTTTAAATTGAGCTTAATTTTTCTGGGAATGCTGGGGAGGGAGCCTGCAATGGCTGGCGTGTGAATGGCTGTGTGCACGTGGGAGCCCAAGAGGAACCATGGAAATGTTACACAGAACTCTACATCTTTGCTGAATTTTCTCCTTCCTATTGGGTGTCTTTCCATCACCCCTTGCACAATGAAGTCATTGCCTCCTCAGTCAAACCAACCTCTCTATGTTTTATGCCCTCCTAAAGATGTTGGTGAAACATTAGTAAGAAAAATGATTTACCATTAGTTGGGATTGTGCTTCTGATTCTTTTCTGTTCTCCCTGGGTGCAGAAGATGAGCAGTGGGCACATTGCTGAGCATTGTATGGGAAACAAGGCTCCCTGGAAATGCAATTTTTTCCTTGAGAAAGGGAATAATATTTGCTACTTCTTAAAAAAAATATTTAAATCTCTTTTTCTTCCTGGTTTAAAGAAAAATTCTCTTTCTCCTTGGCAGTGTTATGCAATTATTCTAAATAATTGTTTCCTTCAGGTAACTCTGATAAAGGCCAATAAGTGATGGAAGGAGTTTCCTCACTGGGGTTTAGGATGGGCAGGGACTGTGAGGAGGAGGAGAAGACCCTGCCTTAGGTCTCTTTTTGTTTTTCCCTGAGCAAATCCTCTCTGTGAAGCAGATGGCCACAGCAGAGGGACTGGGAGCAGCGCTGAGCGTGGGGCTCTGCCTAAGACCGTGTGTAAACACTGGCATAAGCTGAGCTTTGCTGGCCACTAATCCATGAAGATATTAAAAGCGTTACCTGCGGCGCCGTGCCGAGCTCCCATCCGGAGGGAGCTGCCGTGTCCTCTCCAGAGCCACCCCAGTGCTCCGTCCTCTGCCTGCCCAGAGCAGGGGCTGTCCCTGTGTCCTGCTCTCGGTGAGGAGCCTGCCCAGGGCTGGGCTGGGCTGCTCCTGGCGGTCCTCCCTGGGTGCCCCACCACGCTGCCCTCCCCAGGGGTGGTGGGAGCAGGAGCCCTGCGTGTCCTCAGTGGCTCTGCTGGGGCCACAGTGCTCAGCACGCCCAGGGAGCCCCTGCAAGGTGTGTTGTGGCTGCAGGTGACAGTGGTGGAAGGTGCAGCTTTGTCTTTGTTCAGGTGACATATCATATCACAGAATCATATTGTAGAGTGGGTTGAGTGAGAAGGGACCTTAAAG
>VXAU01001681.1:200523-240490 GCA_013399695.1 Formicarius rufipectus | reverse complement strand
AAACAAGGTTGTGTTCTCACACCGACCCTATTCTCAATCTTCTTCAGCATGATGCTCCAAAGGGCCATGGCAGATCTCGATAAAGAAAATGGCATCTATGTCCAGTATTGTACCGATGGAAGCCTCTTCAACCTAAGGAGGCTGAAGGCCCACACTAAGACCCCAAACCACCTTGTCCGTGAGCTGCTTTTTGCTGACTGTGCTGCCCTCATTGCCCACACAGAAACAGTTCTGCAGTGCTTAACATCCTGCTTTGCAGAGGCTGCTGAGCTTTTTGGGCTGGAAGTCAGACTGAAGAAGACAGAAGTTCTCTACCAACCTGCACCTCAGGAATTTTGCAATCACCCCCACATCACCACAGGCGAATCAGAGCTTAAGTCAGTCCATCAGTTCACTTATCTGGGAAGCATCATTTCCTCAGATGGTAAGATTGACAAAGAGATTAACAACAGGTTAGCAAAGGCATACAGTGTCAGTGGTTGTGAATTGCGTGAGAGGACTTTGAGAGATGGAAAGTAGTCTACAGCTCAAGAATACCATAAAGGAGAAAAACTTTAAGCTGAAGACTGTTATAAGTGTTATAGAAATGTTTTATCAAATGGTTTATGGTTTTAAAAAACTTTTTTTTAAATGTTTTCCCCTCATACTATTATGAATCTTATTCCTGAATTCTGATTGGTTGTTGTTTGCTGCAGTGCAGTGGTTTCCGTGTTTGTACATGTTCCAACCCTGTATATGTTTTAGTCTCCTCCCTCCTTATGCCCAAGTTTGTATGATACCTGCCTATCTTTTCCCTTGTTTGTTAAACTCTACCCTTTTTTCTTGAAAGTTCCATAGCTCCTCTATAAAAACGGGGCTCCCCTTTCTATAAACGCTGCTCCTTGTGCACCCTACATTTGACTCAAGCACTTTCCTCAAACCCTCCCTGGGAGCTAGCCTTTTTTATCACCCAATGCGCGATAACACAGAGCTTCCAGAAAACTCCATATAAGAGTCTGGTGCAATAAACACTTGAAGAAAAGTAAGAAGATCAGTGTCTACAGAGCCATCATACTGTCTACTCTTCTCTATGGGTCTGAATCTTGGGTCATCTACTGCCACCACCTGCAACTCCTTGAACGCTTCCACCAGCGCTGCCTCCGTACAATCCTAAACATCCACTGGTTCGATTAATGTGACTAATGTGTCCATTCTGGAACAGGCAGAGGTCACCAGTGTCGAGGCCATGCTGCTGAGAACGCAGCTGCGCTGGGCAGGGCACGTCTCCAGGATGGAGGATCACCGCCTCCCTAGGACTGTGCTCTACGGTGAACTCGCCACCAACTGCCGCAAGAGAGGAGGCCCCAAGAAGAGATGCAAGGACTCACTGAAACAACACCTCAGCCTTGGCCATATTGACCACCATCAGTGGTCCACTCCGGCCTCCAATCAGGAGATGTGGAGACACACAATCTATAATGCTGCTGTCTCCTTTGAAACCACACACAGAATCAGTCTGGTGGAGAAAAGACACCACAGAAAGAATCATGCCTTGACAGTACCACCTACAGAGACTTTCTGCTGTGCCTTTTGCAACTGGACTTGCCTATCTCGCATTGGCCTTATCAGCCATCAGCTCACTTGCAGCAGGCATGGGTAAACCCTCACAAATCTTCATTCATGAAGTCTAGCCATGATCATCATCATCATCATCATAGTGGTCTTAAAGTCAAAGCACTCTAATTTATGCTTCTCTAGATAAGAATGTAATTGACTCACAACCATAGCAAATTAAAACAAAAACATTGTTTTTGAAAAGAGATGCTTGATAATTTTCACAGAAAATTTTGAAAATACAAGAATGTTTGTAGGAAATATTTTGCTTTTATTGAATCATTATTTATTAGTGGAAAGTTGTTTAGTGAGATATTCAGACTCCAGAGCTGAGCATTCTTGGCTGGAAACAAAAATCAGTCACAGCTCAATATCCCACAAAATTATGCAACACCAAAATTTTAATAGAGAAGTTCCATCTTCTGCTGGAAGACTCTTTACTGCCATAGAACCTCGGAATTAACTAATCTTCCATCAACTGCTAGATTTAAGATCAATATTTGCCAAAACATTTCCATAGGAGTATAATTTGCATTACTCATGCCAATAACACATGAGCCATATACAGCTTGTGCCCCAGCTCATGTTGCAGGCATGGCTGCAGTGCCATGTTTGTGTCATTTGGTGGCAGAGAGGAAAAGGCGAGGTCTTCCCCCGGTGCTCTGACCCACGTGGGCTCCCAGGATTGCTCAAGAACCTGACATTATTGCTTTTCTGTTTGCTGTTTTTTTTCTTTAATGTTAATCTGAAATGGGCGGCGGGTGTTGGCCGAGTGGTGTAAGTCGCCGCCTGTGGAGCCGGCTCCTCCTCTGAGGACGCTGGTTCAAATCCCAAGGAACTCGCTGTCACCGTCCAAGCGTGCTCAGCCGTGGCAAAATGAACCTCAGGAGTAAAGGGGGTGGGGCCAGTTCTGCTCACACTGTGCCTCACCTAACAAATCCATTGCGCAGGCTTATCCCAAAATCTTTGTTCGCAAAGTCTAGCCAGCAACAACAACATATACAGCTTGATTCTGAGGAATTAGTGCAGATTGTCTAAATGTATTATAGTGTAAAACTCAGTGGCTTTCAAGATATGTCACATCCTTTCCCATAACCCTTCCAGATCTGTGATATGTTCAGTTTGACCTTGCCAAATAATCTTGAAAAAGCTAGTAATAGGAAAAAATCTCACATTTTTTCTTTAGCAAGAGTTCCCATCATGATATATCTACATATAAAGTATACTTAATTTATATCTCTAAGGATATAATTTAGCTACCTGTCTATCTCAGCTGAATTTAGCTCCTATGGAACCTGATGCTGAAGTCTTTTATCTTTACTTTTCATTTCAGCGCCTCTTGGAGTAGGAGGAGGCTAGTATTTGCACCAGTTTTAAATAGCTATTTTTGAATAAAAACGTATTTGTGCATCATTGAATTAGCACTCAGTTACAACAGAAATTAAGAAAGTAGATAATAATTTGTAGTTTGCTTTGTAAACCAAATGCAATTTTTTAAATTGTTTTTAAAAAATCTGAACTATTCTGCTGTACCTTACCTAAATTTTAAATGCCTTGGAGACAAACAAGACTTTTTCTCTAATGTTCTCTCTCAATGCATCCTCTATATACTGTCGGGAATACAAAATGTAAATAATATCCTTTCCAGCTACTTGATAACATTATTCTGTAAGAAGCAGTAGACTTTATTCCTTGAAACAAAATGTTCATGCTGTAATTTATGGAATTAACCACAAATGATATAGGGAACTGTATACATTCTCCTGACTCCACATTTTTAAAAATAAAAGATATATTTTAAATAATAAAATGCAGCATTGTCTCAGGGGCTTTTTAAAAAAAAACACACTATGACCTAATCTGGTGTCCTGTCATTGTTTTGGCAGAACATGAAATAGCAAATATGTTAAATTTGAGTGGTTTCCTGCAATGTTATTCTATCAAACTGGCAATTTCCGAAAGGATTTGGAAAGGAGTTTGCAATTCCTTAGACACCAGGGAGGTCCAGCAATGGATGCCAAGATTATCTGCAGCTCAAGCTGGTCCTAATATCTGAGCACATAAAAACATTCTTTTTACTCCAATTTATTTTTAGGCCTAATCTTAAACAGATTTGAGAAACCTTCTGAGTATCTACTGTTGACACTTCAGTTAAAGAACTTGATATTAGTATTGATATTGGTATTTTTTTACATTATAGCACAGAGAAAAATTACATATTGCTTTCTCAGAGAATTTTTAGACAGAAAATTTTTATTGCAAAACTGAAACCACTCCAGCTAAAAAGAGAAAACAAGAAACAACCAAGGAGTAGATGTTGCAAACAAGGACAGGATGCACCCTACGATGTTTATATGTGTAATTGTGTACTTAATCTGTAGTCTATGCACTTCACATACATTTTATTATCACCAACAAATCACGATGTTTCCAAGATGGTAGCAACTTGGAAGAAATCTGTGATTCGCTTGTGGTTTGGAACCAAATCACATTACAACTTCTGAATAAGATCAAATTGGAAACTCAATTTTTCAGCTTTGTCTTCTTGAACTTGGCCTTTGAAGCAGAGACCAATGCTATATGGTATAACATTTCTAACACGATGGATGATGCAGAAAAGCTGCAAAACACAAATCATTTAGTTTACTCTGACATGTCCATTTCAGATTACTATAGCCTAGCATCAACTTATCAAAGCCTCTAAGTTCCTGGAAGTGTCAATTCGTTAGTGTAAACCTCATGACAACTTTCAATTGCCTGTGAATAATATTGATCTCAGAAAAGGTATCCTCACAAGAAAACTTCTTTTGTATCTGCAGCAGAGATGTGTCTACTTCATGTTTTAATGACTTTGCATTGAAAGTAACTAGTTTTGAAGTCATAGTGAAAAAATATTTTTGACAGGAAAAACAAGGAAAAAAGAGCGTTAATGATAGAGACAATCTGAGAAAAGCAGACACTCCTGAAGACTGCTCAACGTCTTGCTGGAGAGCACAGAAATTAAGTAATATCTTCAAGGTCTCGTTGTGCAGAAAAGGAAACTTACAGAGGCAGAAGAAGCCTAATGAAGCATATAAAAAATATGATACTGAAACATTATCAAAGGAAAATTGAAGAGTACATTTAGGGGTATATTTTGTTTTCTGCTCTGTTTATATTTTTGTATTATTTTTTTCCACACAGAAAATGATACTGACATATCAGTTCTCAGACGAAGTTCTAGGATAAGTTTGTGTGAAAAAAAAATCTCGATCTAATCTCTATTTCTGCAGTCCAGAAATGCATACTTGTCTAATATTCATTATGTTAACAGAAGGGATTTTGTCTTTGCCTGCACTGTATATATACTAATAAAAATGAATATAGGTTCCCAAAACAGAGGTTCTCAAAATTCAAAATCTTAATTTCTTTGGAGAAAAAGCTGAAATTTTGTCCAAAGAGCACTAGTTTGCATTAAATCAAGTTGTGAGACTTTATAAGTCATATATTGCCCATGCTCACTACATTTTACATTAATTTTACTAATTGTTTACCATGCTTGAAAAACAGTCTACTAAGGACATGCCAGAGTGTAACCTCAACATTGTCGGACTACTTTCATCTAGTCAAAAGAGTAATTTATAAATGATGCACAGAAATGCTTGGAAATTTTTTAGATATACTCTATGAAAATATTCTTTTGACCTAAAAAGATGTAAACAAAGACAGAAAAGATATCAAATAATGATAGATTAATTTTTGGACAAAATCCATGTTATATTTTTATAAACAAGAGGATGAATTGTGAATACGTGATTTGTGCATGTATCTTAAGGACTTTCTCAAGTTAAAGATACTAGTTTTATCATCTTTACCACAATAATTAATCTCTTCAATTGCCCTTTAAAAAAAAATTGGTTTTAAATTAAAATATTGTTTCTTATTTATAATTAAATGCTTCATTGCAGTCAAGATTACATTTCTTCCTATTTCTACCAGTTTCAATTAAAAAAAAAATCTGTTAGTACAGTTCTTATCCTGAGTTGTATTCAAAATTCTTCAGCTTACCACATCCTCAGATCTTAGCAGCAGAAAACACCTAGTATTTAATCCAATTTAACAAGCAGGATAGTCAAAGTACATAAGGTTTGTCTCCTGAAATGTGTTACATGTGGTTCTCACTGAGGCTTTCTATTTCAACTTTAGTGATACAATCCTGACCATCCAATTTAATTTACAGAGGTACTTACTTCACTGTGTTCTTGCAAGAAAAGATGAGATGTGAAAGAAAATAAAGCCTTCCTCCTGAGCAAACCGCAGAAAATCATTTCCACCCTTTCTCTGGAACAAATAACAATGGGCAAAAATTGTGGTTCTAGATGGAAAGACAGGAGTAACAGTGACTCTATGTGGTGCATTTAGATAGAGAAAACACATAAAATTTTACATAAGGTACCTATTCTCACTAGAGAACCTCATGGACATTGGGTATTCCCACCTTAAAACAGGCAGAGGCCTTGTGTAGAGCCCACGCTACTTTTGCTTCACTATGTATGGCAGGCTTCTTACTTTGACTTTCTGCACTACCTTCTTGACTATGCCTGAGTTCAGATTAGTACATTTAAGACAGTAACTTCCTTTCCTTCATGTCTGGTCAAGAACTACTCCTGTTCTCCCAACTCCTGATGACCAGTCATGTGAGGTGACAGGACATAACATGGGAATTTTCTCTCATGAAGAGGGGAGAACAACAATGAGGTTTGAAGGTGATTGCTGAATTAGCAGAATCCTAAATAATATTTACCACTTCAGTTTGGAGGAGCTGACAAAACCATTAAAACTTATTACTGTGGTTGCTGTCCTTCACAAGGTCTAGGACAGAAGTGAAAGAGATCAGTAGGTAGTGGAAAAGAATGGATCAGCTTTCATAGCAAGTCAGACAAACCTAGTAAGCTACTGTGCTGGTTTAAAGGTAAACCAGTAGAAGAAATAAACCCAAATCAAAAGAGATTACAAGTCAGAGTTACAATTTCCTACAAAGATTACAATAATCACAATGAGAGAGAGAAAAAATTATTTTTAACTCACAAAAGAAAAGATGTGTAACCCACCACCCTGGGGCACGAACAGAATTTGTCAGCCTCTGTACTGAGCACCATGTGGTCCCCCTAGCCACAAAGTAAAAGGAAAGGAAAAATCTGTTGGTGAGGATGATGGTTGCAGTCTTGTCAAGAGTGGCAGTTGCAGTCCTGTTGAGGTTCTGGTCCTCATCTGGGTCTGACAAATGGTACCAGAAGTCCCAAAACCCAAAGATCATATATGCTCAAATTCAGATGAGAATGCTCAGTACCTCCCCCAGGGCAGGGAGTTTCATAATGGGCGATTTACTCTCCGAATAATGGGGTATTTTTGGAATCTCTGATGGTCTGGATTGTTGCAACTGCCTGTTGTGCCAGTCCCTACTGGCCCATTAGCAGACATGACCCCTCAGTCTGGGTGTGAAGGTGCTAATGCCTCCCCTATCTCAAAGGATGGTTTAACATCCAGCTTGTAGCCTGAGGTGTCAGGTGTGCCCTGGGCAGCTGCTGCAAATGATCAATTAACAGTTCATCAGATGTGACATAGAGAATGTAGAATACATGGGTTTAGTTTCAACCACATAGTGATAAACTGGTTCTGGCCACTGTAAGTAGAACAGTGCTCTTAGTCTGCAAAAGTAGCAAACTCCATTAAAAAAAAAATCAGTACTATTGTCATTTTTCTGTAATGAAGCATTAAGTGAGAAATTAGAAACAAGTTTTAAATATAATATACAAAGATTGGTGGGGATTTTAGATAGTGGTAGTGGACTGAGATTAGAGCTCTAAGTATACATGTGAACTATTTGTTTATTTTTTTTTCCAGATTTTAATATCAAATTCTATTCCTTACTCATTTGCAGCGGACAATACTAAGTGACTCAAAGAACTACATTTGAGTCAAACCTCTCTATCCGAACTAAGTAGTTCTTCATGCGTCCTAGTTATGGGAAGTTGTAAGTGAAAAGAACTGTGAAAATGCTATAATGTCATTCCAGTTTTTCGACGCCTCTTATCCAGAAACATTCCACAATGCTGTTCAAAGGACAGAGATCATAACTGCTGCACAAATTAATGAATATGGGATAGATTTAGACATCATTATAGTAAGGTCAACCACATAGTTAATATATGTTGCATTTAAGGTATTATTTTTGATAAAATGCCAAATAACTGGAGCTTAAGGGAAGTGAATTGTGTTGAGTTCTGTGAAAGATGAAAAAATTCCAGTGGTGTTTAATCAGGCAGTTTCAGACTTTTATGGAGGTTGTTTGTGTATCTGAATTGTATATTTCTCTAACTCTTGTTGATTTTCATAGAAATTCCAAGAGAGACAGTACATGTGGCAAGAAAACAAAGATTTTGCAAGCTTAAGATTTAGTACTGTTAGATAATAAGCACTTTCAGCTCTTCTTGATGTCTTAAATTGTTGGCAGAGTTTTAAAAATCATAGCATCACAAGGAAATTCAGATGGGAAGGGACTCCAGGAGTCCATTAGTCTGACCTTCTGCTCAATTCAGGGACAGTTCTGAGGTCAAACCAGGTTCTGCAATTCTTAAGAACTCAGTGGTTGCACTGAAGGGCGTTTATACAACTTCCTGGACATTTTTCAAATTCCATGCAACGAACAGAGGAGGAATAAATGATCAAGAGGAAGTAATTTGAAAAATTTTTTTTTCATCTTTATCTGCAACAAGGAGCATGGAAAATGCTGCATGTTTGTGCCTTTTGGAACAGAGTACATGGAGCTGTAATGCAATAACAAATGATGCAGGTTCAGTGACCCTGCCCTTAATAGAGGTCTTTAAAGTGTCAACAATGTCGTCAATTGGTCTACATCCGTTGGGACAGAATCTCATAATCCATCAAGCTTTATTAATTTCCTAGGATTAAAGGAATAATTACTGTGTAGCTCTGTGTGGAACACATATCTTTGCCAGTAACTAAGACTCAGGGTTCTGTTAGCTCTTCAGACAAGTAGCTGACTTTCGAAGATATTATCATTCACTGTGGGCACTAATTCTTCTTTCATTTATATTTCAGAAAAGAATTGAGTGCCATGTTTTTAAAAGCAGGTCCTTTTCTTTCCCTCAAATACTGACTGCTTACTAAACACATGGGATCTGCTAATGAGTGTAGATTTGGTTTGATCTCAGCTAGGAAATTTTGTTTACTAGTTTCTTCAACCAGAACGAAAAATAATTAGAGTGACATTGATGTGAATATAATGACAAACCTATATATAGTAGGAAGGGAAATTTTGGAAAACCCAAAATTAAATATGCTCAAATGATATATTAAGGAATGAAGAAGAACATAAAATGTTTAATGCCTAGGGATTCTAGAATAAGACTGCCATTATGTGTTATCAATTGCAAAATGTTATACAGGTGTATATATATTTATTATATATGTGCATATCTATCCTTTCCTGCTTGTTACAACATTCAGGAGAAAAAAAAAATGAAGATAGAAGCATATACCAGTGGTTAATAGGTCATCAACAAGAGGACATTGTTGAAGCCAATTGGAACTTCAGGCAATTGTTTAGCTTCAGTCAGAGAAGCTCATGTGTTAACATCATGTTTGAGAAATGTATTTTGGGCATAGTCATGATTGCAATACATCATTTAAATTCTATGTTGGACTGATTGGAAAGTTGTACTAAAGATGATCATTTATATAATGCATTATACATTTTCATACATTTTTATCTTTTTGCAGGAAAAACTAATTTTGTTAATATTTTTATGTAAGTTCAGTGCATGACAAGACTCATGGATGTAATTAAGATATATATCACTCTGAGAAAGCTTAATTATTTTACAAAAACAGAGGATTTATCAGTGTAAATTTTTTCATCTGCAGAGTCTTCAGAAAATCTATTAGAAAAAGAAACACAACTGCTTAGATATATAGAATACATCTCTGAGATCAAATCTTGCTCATGTCTA
The DNA here is from genome assembly GCA_013399695.1 of Formicarius rufipectus. Lineage (NCBI taxonomy): Eukaryota > Metazoa > Chordata > Aves > Passeriformes > Formicariidae > Formicarius > Formicarius rufipectus. Next base: position 230,885 of record VXAU01001681.1, on the reverse strand, counting down.
AGAATAACTCAGTGCTGAAAGAAATTTGAAAATAATTTTTAGGAAATGCATTTAATGATCTTTACATAAATCAGCACCTGGTGCACCATTTTGGTCATTCTGGTACAACTGACCCTTAGAAGTGCCTGTAAAGCTCTTCTAATAACAGAATGAGATCTCAGGCAAGTGGTCAGGTTACATCACCTTAAGTTTTCATCCATCAATTGATCCACAGCAGGTGATTATAAAAATAGGCATAGTCTGCTCTAAATGCAAAGTAATATAATCCACTTAATAATGGTTGCTCCTGGTAATATTTAACTTTGAATATATAAGCACTCTAAGGCACCTATGACTAACCTCTCAGGAGATGGTTGGAATGGCCTCCCATCTATGTGCATCTTGGTTAAACTGTGTGTTTCAGTGGGAGCAGAGTTGAGATCTTGAATTCATTTGCTGCTGGGATAATAAGAGCTATCTGATGCTACACAATTATTTTTTTTTTTCCTGATTAAATGTTCAGTTTTCAGTTTGGCTAAATACACCTGCTCAACACAGAAAAAGAAATAATTAGAACTACACATGTTGGAGAAAGAAAAGATGAAAAAAGACTTAAGGAAAAGACAGATAATACGTTCCTGTCTTGTAGGGCAAATACGAAATTTGCATTTCATCAGAAAGTTAAATAGTAAGCTGTAACATTAGACATTTTAAGTTATAGGACTATAAAATTCGCACCTTAGATATTTAAAACATCTGGAAGAGAATTTCTCATTTGAATTTCAGTGATGTTTTCGAATAAGTCTTGGAAAATGGGAAATACCAGATGCCTACAAAAAGGTATTATTTTAAAAATATACCAATTGGAAAAAAAAAAAAAAAAAAGAAAAATATTAGATATCAATAACAAATTTGTTAATATAAGGGAGAGTAGATACAGGACCTTACCAATATGAAATTAAGAGAGACCATCAGTAATGGCAATTGTAACAGATTTATGGAAAATAAAATATTAGACTTCTGCCATGCTATCTAAATTGAGAAGACAAGTTTGGGAAAATATGGAACCAACCTGATATAAATGTACATTACAATTGTACATTTCAGGACCAAATAATATGTATTCGCAAAAGATTCTCCTCCAACTTAATTTTAGAGACATTATAATCCCTAAGTGTTTTCAATTCTGTAGTACCACATGCCAATTCTTGGATATGCAGTTCAAATCTCATTAGCAGTCAAATGGATTTTGTCTGTCATTATGCCAGTAGATTTACTGAACTCATCAATGCTGTCTTTAAACACATTGAGACAATGTTCCTCTTTGTACTTATCTTTCCTCTGGTAAAGAATACCAAGGCCTTTGAGTCTATGTAATTTTTTTCTTAGTTTTCCCCTTCTTTTCTGTTGCTGTCCTCTGGACTGTTGTCTTCTGGTTATTCAGGTCAGTAACACCTTTCTTTTAAGAAGGAGATTGAAACTCACAGGAAACTCAACACATACATTAGGGCACATTAGAATTGAAATTATTATTTCCAGCATTTTATGCAAAGAACATAAATTTTTTGGTCCATAATGAACTTGATTTCTTCTTAAGTGCTTCTTTTTTACTTTCTTTGGTTGGCATAACTTGCCAGGCACTACTTTAAGATTTCTACTTTCCAATAGAAATAATTTGCTTTCTTATTCCTACATATGGCACTGGCCTTTTTAATATTCCCTCTTGTCAAATTCGAACATCTTCTCAGTGCTCATTAATCAAATTCTAATAATAGACTTTTAAATTTATATGGATTCTGTGGCTTTGCTGTCATCTGTGGATGCCATCAATATAAACTCTATTCCATAACTGAACTTGTTACAACTCAGAATTAATAAAACCAAGCTCAGGGTAGACTTTTAGGTAATGCAATTTGGAATATGCTGCAAGTCTGAGATGAAAATATTGATAGCCATTCCTTAAAGTAAGATACACAGATTCTCACACTCATGAGAATCCAATTAGATCCAATTTGGAAATGAACCTCACTCACATTGCCATTCTTCTTTCAGTATCAGTAAGCACATCAGCAGACAGTTGTACTGGGAGATATATCTCCCCAGGCTGTTGCCAGTCCAGATTTTTCATTGAAGAACTGCCCAATGAGTTTGAAAAAAATTGGGAAAATTTGCACTATATGATTACCTATTTCAAGGTTGGGTAAACTACGGAGTCCTCTTAATAGTAGCCTGTCTAGAGACTTTCTGTCTAGGAAGACCTCAGAACTCTATCTGAGTGTTAAAGCTAATGAGAAGAGTACATCCAAGGAAAACTAATTTCTGTGCAATGTGTTAAGGGTGCTATAGGTTCATTTGGGGAAGGAGGGTACAACAGAAGTTGCATCTTCTTGTTTCATGAAAAAAATTTTTAATATAATAAAAAGAAATAAAATTCTCCATTGTTTGGAAACGACAGTACATTCCTAAAAGACCTTCCTAGATAGAATAAAAATCCTAACCATAGGTTTTAGATTAAATGGTTCTCAAATTTGTCATACAAATATGAAATCTTGGAAAGTATAAAATAACATTACAAGGTACAGGTGCATTGCTGAGATGACTTGGTGATGGTAACTTAGGTGAGGAAGATCTACTTTTTTCCACAGTTGAAGAAAGAATTTTGTCAATGACAAGAAGAATGTCTTACATGCCTTATATTCTTCAGAGCTGAAAATAATGAAGAGAGGAAAGAGAGGGAAAAAAACCAGAATTTTTACTAAGGAATCAAAAAGAAACTTACTGCAAGAACAATATTTCTTGAGATAAAGATTTTTTTTGTTGTTTCATCATATTCCATTAAAATTAACCCCTCCCCTCTCCCTCTCTTTATCAGCATAAAGTAGGCCCTTTCCTGACAAAGATATTTTTGCAGTCTTTAGTCAAATTGTTGAAGTTGAATTAACTTTCTATAGAACTTAAAATAGCTTCACTAAGTGTAGCAGAGTTACACATTGATTCATTAACCTGTCCAATTTTACTAACTATGCTGAATTACTTTCTGTATCTACTGCTTCACAACTGTAACCTTTTGTACTTTCCCAAATCTATCAAAAAACCCATATCCTTTATTAAGCCAGCATATCACTCCAGTCATTGAAATGACAACTACAAATATACTTTAACTCCAGACTGAACAAAGATCATGTTTAACCCCTGTCTTGCTGGAATTCACATTGCTTAATTCTGAACAACAGAAAATAAAGGTTTCCAGTAGATAAACATCTGATATTGTTGGAAAAACTTTTATTGCTCTTGCCAGGACATATTTGAACTGCATATTGAATCTAAAATATGACTTCACTTATGCATGAAAGTATCTCAAGTGGAGGTGCCAAGAAGATGGAGCCAGGCTCCATCTTCTGATGGAGCTGAGCTACGTTCAAGAGGCAATGGACAGAAACGCACAAGAAGTTCCACCTGAACAGAACTTCTTTACTTTGTGAGTGACAGAGCACTGGAAAAGATTGCCTAGAGAGGCTGTTAAATCTCCCCCACAGAAGATACTCCAGAACCATCTGGATGCAATCCTGTGCCATGTGCTCTAGGGTGGTCCTGCTTGATCAGGGAGGTTCAACCACATGACCAATTGCGGTCGCTTCCAATCTGAACCATTTTGTGATTCTGTGATTTACTTTGTCATGTATGTAGCGTGCTCAGTGGAGGAGATTTTACTCTATATTAACTCCCAGATAAGGTGCAGAGGTTGGGAGTCTCTTAACCCCAAACTTCAACTATTTAATAGGATAAATGAGTTTCAGAACCTGGTAACATTTTCTGGTTGCAGTTGAAGCTAATAAGTATTATAAATCTCAAAGTGTGGAGGGCCTTTGACAACGGAGAGAAGTCCTCTTTGTTGAGGTCTTGTCAGGTCCTATGACTATTGTAACAAGGCCTTTGGTGTTTGAAAGTAACTTCACAGAGTTCTTTAAATACAAGTCTAAATTGACTATCCAGATCCTTTCTATTTAAGGCATTAATATTAACAACTGGAGAGAATTCAGAAATGCTTCACTGGCCCAACAAAACTGAGACTCGCAACTACTAAATGCATAATGAATTATCAGAATTTACAGACATGCAAATGTGGATTCTTCCCTTAAAAAAAAAAAAAAAAAGGTGCCCTTCAGTATGCATCTTCATAAAAATGCATCCTCAAAATTACAAACAAAAAAATAAGAAAACTATGAAATTAAAAACTGGAGAAAAATATTTATATTTTTTCTATTTTCCCATTAAAATAAACAAAATGCCAAAACCTCCCAAGGTTAGAAGCTTACATGGGACAACAATTACAATTTATGCTTATTTACTTGAATCATTATGCAGATACTAATTTGCAGAATTGTATATATACAAGCTTAGCTTTCTGCTTTTGTTCATCCAGTCTACTGCATGCCAGACTTCAGAACAAAACTCATTTTGCATGTCTCTCCTTAGATGCATATTTTCTTATTTTCAAAGGGTCCTATTCAAAGTGTGAATAGCAATTGACTTTTAGTTTAGACCTTGTTTTGCTATGTTGATTCATACTCCGTCTCCTTCCTGGGAATTCAGTATAACCATTACAAATTAAAACCACTAGAATGGTGTGCAGTACCCAGTCACCTTACTTTTTACTTATTTTGAAAAGAACTCTGAATAATCACTGCACTCCATAAAGAAGAAAAATTATTATGTGAAATCTGGAGCATACAACTTCCATTAAACAGGCGGACAGAACGTCTACTATTTCACTTTGAAAAGGCACCAGCAAGAGTTAAGCAAGGTGGGAATGATAGCCCATAAACCAGATCAGAACAGCTGCAGTCCATGTTCCACAGAAAGAAGCAAAATTATTTTTAATTGTACTTCAATCACTGGCTTAGATGATCTAGTGGCAATACATGGACTTTGGTATAATTTTTTTTCTTGGTTGTGGTCCACTTTACCTTGACATTAAAATAATGGAATGCAGCCATAATATCAGAAACACCCTAGTAGAGTCTTATGGTCTGTCCTGAGGACAAGAGAATTCTATATATCTGATTTTAAACTGGAAACATGATAGCAGCATGTGGAAGTCTTGAAGTGTAAATGAGAAAGGAAAGATGTGACTGAACAGTAGGAAAAGCCTTCCTTCCTTACGGCTATACAAAGCTGCTTGAGAGGGCCAAGTATTCCTCATGTAACAGTGAGTGTACATACTAAGGAGGAAGGGTGTGTTGGATAATTGAAGCATAATGGCCTTGTTTCAGGAAACCATAGTAAACATGTAAGGTAATTGTGAACTTTAATAAAATGAATCAGCAGATTAACATAAATATTTGAAAAATAAATTTTGTAACTTCACCATGAGCAAAATACAGATCCAGGACCCATTTCTATGCTGTAGCAAGTTTCTGTCAGTATCATTTAAAAAGGTCATATCCAACTGTTTTTTTAAAGTCTTTGTTCTGGTTTCACGTTTTCCATAATTTCGCAATGCTAAAAGTTAACAAATAAAAAATCCATGTTATCTACTAGGATCTCCCAAATTCTTTTCCTCTTCTCACTGCAGACAAGTTTTAGCTTTATCTCTTTTTTTGACTTTCAGCTTTACCTATGTCTCTAGATCAGTGATTTCATAAAGAACTGTACTAAAGAAATATGGGAAATACAAGTGACTCAGACATTCATGTTCCATTTCTCATCAGTTACTTTCTTGATGACAAACTCTGTTTTCAGAAGCAAAGCTGTTTTTGGACAATCACTAGTCTTCATAGTTATGTGAGGGAAACAGAAGAGCTACTCTATAGTTTACTCCTTCAGCTTCCTTTTATAGACCAGGTTATGGCCTGTGGTAACATCATCAAATCAAAGGAAATCCTTCTGAAATGCCATAGGTGTGATCATGTGCCAGAATAAAAATTATCTGTCAGTTTGAGGCAAATGAAGCAAAGCATTTCTGTCAATGTGAGGGTTCGAACTGATCTCACATCAAGCTTTTTTTTTCCTGTTTTCTCTCTTTTTACTTGCCAAAGTTTAAAAATGGTTTGGCCTGAAATCTGCAAATCAGTTTAATTTTGTTGATTAAAAGAGTGGAGACAAAAGAGTTGTGCCAGGGGGCTGACCTGGAGAAAAAGGGATTATGAGAGACACATGAGAGAGCAGTAAACTGTCTAGCAAGGTGTGTACTGGGAATAGCAGAACACAGCTCTTGTTCCACCAGTTTTGGAAGCTGTTTGGTAGGACTGAAACAAGAAAAGACCTCTTGATATAATTTTTTTGATGTACAAGGAGGATCTCCTTATTCTCATGGGACTATTCACACATATTTCAAAGCTTCTGTGTACAATAAACACTACTGAGCAAAGGGACATTAGCACATCTGAGAGTCAAACAAAAACTAGGAAGAAAAAAAAAAGGTACTTTATAGAAATCCTAACACACTTTACAAATTCTCTTACCTCTGCATCTTTAATTTGCATATATTTGAAATGCCACAACTGAATTTTGCACAAAGTATAGTAGTGGAAGACTGTTGAACTACTTTGGAGCCTTAAACACTGAAGCAGAATCCACTGTTGATCACTGATACTTTTAAAATGAAATTATATTTTTCAGAGTAATTCATATGATCTATGATATACTATGCTTTATCATCTTGCCTCCAATTACTTTTATCCAGGTCCACACTCCCAATGAATGTGAAACAAGGAAGATAAGTGTAAAGGTTGCTTCTGTTCTTCACCCTTCTTAGATTTAGGAAGTCTCTTTTCTCACATAACGCAGCACATTAGGATTTCCTTAGCTATAGATTTTGCCTCAGGCCCTTATCAGGAGTGAGTTGTATCTCACAGAGCTGGTTTTGGTTCATACACCTTAATCAGCTGAACACCCACTGAACAAATATCTTTTCATGGACCGTAACATTTATTCCAGGTTTCAGAAACCAATCACTAAGGAAAGAGTTTATTTTCATTTCCAGTACTGTACATGTGGGTGGGCATGCTAAAAGAACTAAGCCAACATTGGTTCTCCATGTTAATATCCTTCCTCTGTACCTGAAAGATATTGTTGTCACAGATTAATGGCCTCCTGTAATCTGAAAAAAAAACACCAAAACACAAAAACCAACCAAACAAAAAATCAAACAAACGAAAAAACCCACCAAAACAAAAACAAAAACACAGACAAAACAAACAAACAAAAAACAAACAAACAAAAAAAACCACACACAAGCAAAAAACAACCAAAACCTTATTTTAAACCAGATTTGTATTTCAGATTTTCAGTGCTCAATTTCCTAAAGAGCAGCTAATGATAAAAAGCTTCTACCTCAAAAAATCTTCCAAACCAACTAAATTACCTTATAATAATTTGCATAACTTTTGAACAAGATAGTCACTGTATTCCAGGTAGACTACATGTCCTGTTAGAGATCAGACATTTATTTCAATCAAATAAATCTCTGTTTTCCCCCCACTAAGCAGTGTTATATGTCTGTGCTGAGTTTGAGATTAAAAGATCATGGACTACACAAAACAATTAAACAATTGTACCATAACCCTTCTTGTAAAAGAAGAGCTTTTCTGTGCAAGAAAAAGAGAAAATTCATAGTTATTTTTGAGATAGGATGCAGTGATCTGATACAGATAAGATGCACTCCTTTTGCCCTATTCAAATGGTAAGTTATCTAATGCAAATACTATTTTCCAGTAACTAAAATAACTCATTTACCCATACCTCTAGAAAACCCGAAATGCAAATCTCTTTCAGATACTGAAGTATCTTTCACTAGCTTATTTTCATGAGACAGTAATGGCTTTGTACTGTAACTGTTGTTTTCTCCCCAAGATAATGAAACTTTTCATTGGTTGCATGAAAGCAAATAGTACTTAGTGGTTTATTATTTCATTTCTACATAGTTAATTATCATATTTATAATAAAAGTCTGTGTTAAAAATTTTGCATTTCAATTTCAATAGAGTTTACAAATACATTTCATATACGTATTTTGGATATTATATGTTATGCTATTGTTTAGATGCAGTTTACCTACAAAGTCTACCTCTATCTTACCGTTTCATTTGTCTCAAGTTTTTCCCTGTTCTGTGTTGGTTATTTTACTGTTAACTTTTAAAGAGATTTAGCATAAAATATATGCTTTTTACTCTGTTTTCTTTGTGAAACTTAGCAATGATTTAAAGCCTTAAAGCAAATGGTTGTAGCTCTGCTGTAAGACAGAGAAGTCAGGGAACAAGGACCACTTCACAAACATAAAGCAAATAAGCTGTTCTTAAACTCCCTCCTATTGATCATACAGAGCAGCCTCCAATTGATTGAAGGGATTCAGCCAAAATAGGAAGTTCTTGTGGTGAGACGGCTGATACGGTCAGGTTGGAAAACCTCTCGACTGCTTCCTGTGGTCACCCAAATTCCAAGGCCTTGATGAACCAGAGGGCACTCTGAATAAAGGATTTCTTAGAATTTGCTCTGGCATAGTCCGAGACTCTGCAAATGCCATGTGACTCAGGAGTGGATGATTTCAGTTCCTTGAGCAAACTAAGATAAAGTAGAGAAATGTTTCCCTGCTTACCCTGGAAAGATTCCCATGAATAAGAGGTACTAAAGTCAAGGGAAGTTTTCTGTGCAGTTTTGCCGACGTTTAGGCAGTATATGGCAGTCTCCAGCTTCAACTGGCTTCAGCATAAAAACCAGAGAAACTCTACTGATACCTGTTAGTGCATATTCTTAAGAGCTATGTGAACACTGTGAGTTTGGTAGCTACAACCACATTCACGGTGAAAAGTTGTCTGCAAAAAGGTTATAAAATGTAACTTGCAAGGTACCAGGTGCTGCCTCAGAGCACTGCACACTCTCGAGCTTTCTGTTCTTTGTATCAGGGTCAGGGGAAAAGAGAATGATCCTCACCAGTCTTGCAGTTAGACTGAGTGAAGAAATCTCTACTGATGCATTGGCAAGTGGTTGTTAAAAAAGGAATTTCTTTACAGGACCTGTAACATACCATGTTCAGCTCTGCACCTTGGTTCACAGGCACTAAGCTCTGCTCTAAACAAACATGCAGAGCAGATAAAGGCGACATTATTATCTCAGTGCAAGAGAGGAACCAAGTTGTGAATACGCTTCCCTGTAGTCCAACTGTGAAGAGCGGGAACAAAGGTGGCCCCAGGCTTCCCAGCGGATACCAGGTACAGGGCTGTGTCTGGAAACCTTTTCCTTCATAGATCTAGGAGGCTGAAACATCTTCCCTTTTGTCCAGTTTCTTACTGTCCTACCTTTAGTCATTCTACACCAATTACATACAGATCCCTTTTGCCTACTGCTATAATTTTGTTTTTACTATGTGTGCTCAGTGTGTTAAAAGGAAAATTTAGAGGTATTTAAGTCTAACATCTAGTGTGACAACATAAGATGCTGGGTCATTTTAGCCATCTAGCTCTGATGAACTAATCTTTTTTGAAGTGAAGTGCTCATCTGAGCTCTGATTGTCATCCACAGAACATATACACAAATACTTCAGAGGTGAGCTATTTCACTTAAGACAACTGCTTACACTAATCACAGCCACTCTACTGATAAATAAAAGACAATGTCAAGGTGCTTGCTTGGCTTGCTACCAAGAGCTAGAATCCTTCAGGCAGGTAGATATGGAAAAAATCTAGATGGAGAAGTCTAGCCAGAGAGAGATAGTAATTAAACATTGCAAAATCAGAGTTTCAGGAGCAGCCTTCTCCCTGACCTTCTTTCATTTAACAGTGTAGACACAGTGGTTCATTGTCCTTTCGGGTTCATTTCATGGCTCTAACAGACAGGGTTTTACCTCTTTCACCCTTATGTTCAGAGAGAAAAAAAATGAACCAATTGCCTGTAAATATGAATTTAGATGCTCTGCATTATCTCTTTTAGAATGTTTAGCTTGGGTCAGTATGAAATCCATGAGTTCTTAAACTGAAGTTTCCCTATGCAATTTCAGACATGCTGTTTTATCACCTGTTCCTGCTCATAGAAGAAGGCATCTTGTCATTCAAAGTGATGATTAATCTAGATCCTACTCTCAGGAGCCCAAGCCTAACTCTCTTGATCATGGTTCTTAGTTCAGTGATTTCAGTTCTGTATTTGAAACTTGCAGGCATCACTATGTTCACCATCACAATTTGTAAATTCCTGTTTGTTTCTGACTTTTAATACTTACATAGGTATTTAAATATGAGATATTTCTTTTTTTTGGTCTTTTTTTTTTTTTTTTTAATTTTTATTTTCTCTTTGACAGCTTCCAGAGATCTGAACTGTTAAAAATCTAGATTCTCACTTATGAACTGGTTTTCAATTGTTCTAGTCTACTTGTAAATATTGTGGCCATCATTTTTGTGTGTGTGTGTGTGTGTAAGGTATTATATGTGTGAAATATGCACAATCAGATTTTTCATAAGGGAAAAGATGTCTTCTTTTGACAGTGGTGATTGATTTCTTTCTAAACTTCATCTTGTTATAATTATTTGTTACTGGATACAGTATTCAAAGAGAATTTTATGAGTATAGTTTTTGGCCCAAATTCTGGCTCTCTGGCCCTTTCAATACAGAAAGGATGTAATAAGATTTTGTAATGCAGCCTTTGAAGGTATGTTCCAAAGAAGTAATTTCAGCCTCTATCGGCAAAACTGTGTTCAGGAAGAATGTCAACCAGATCTGAGCTTGTTCAGTCTGGACAATTTAATTGTAAACTAGCATCTCTTAGGCTACTGGTTTTTTTTCAGGTTATTGATCTCAAGAGCTACTGGTCTTCCATCTGGAAACAGAAAGGATGGAGGAGAGGCAAGTGGAAGAGTTCCAGAGAAGGTCTATAAAAACATTGCTTGGAGGAGGCTAGAAACTACATGAACTTGGTGTGATTGCCATCATACAGCAGGTGCAGTGACTTTATCACTAACTAATAAAAAATTACAAGATTTTTAGTTTTCTTTATGAAAGCATGCTCCAAATGTTGATATGAGGCAATTTGTCCCAAGGGAAATGAGTGGCCATGGTTACTCAGTCCCTTCTTCCTGCAACAATTTTTGAAAAGGGTGTGGTTTGCTGGCAGGTTGAGTTGATGCTAATGAAGCAAATGAACTGAGTGGAAAATATACACTCCAGCTACAAAATGAGAAACAATTACAACACAATTTGCCCTCTCCATAATGTACTTACTGTGCAAGTGATTCATCCTGAACTATAAGTTCAGGGCAGTCATTCAGAGGGAACACCACAGTCTCATTTACAAATTATTACTCAGAATTGAGTAGGAGGAAGTCCTTGTTTAGAACTGTGATGGAAAATAGAATTCCATCTCAGGACTCCTTGGCATGATGGAAACACTTTCTCTTGGACCTAACTTGAGTATGAAATGTTTAATGAGTTGAGTCATACCATGAAGCGAAGTAAATGAAGATGAGAAACAGATCATTTGGGTGAGGTCCAAAATGTAACATGCCTAAATTTGGGCTTCCCCATCATCATGCAGAGTGTGATAGTTTTCCCCAAGCAAAGTTAATTTTTTTTAGCAATTTTAAAAATCCAAGCTTTCAGCAAGAGTAATTAGTGGGGATCAGCTGCAATCTGTTTTTGCTTTCTGAAGGAAAGAAACTTTTTGTTTGCTTGTTTGGCATTTCTTGGTTTGGCGTTTCTGTTTTCCTTCTTTTTTTTGGTGTCCAAGCAACTCCAGTTCTACAGAATGATGGCAAAGGTGGGTGAATAGCCATGGTTTGACATCAATACTGTATCTGACTGCAGCTGGAACAACAGAATCCAATATTTGTACTTTTAGAAAAGGTATATAATAAAATATATTTTGAAATATTTTACTGGAATTAGGTTGCATTCAGTACTAGACAATTTCTCCACTAGAATTTTTGACTACTGTGTTTTAGGAAATCTGGCAGAAATTTTCTATACATTTTCCTTCTCTCACTAATGGAGAGCTTTACTTTCTTCTCTTCACATTCCCCACCTATCTGAATGACTATGATGAGTAGCAAATATTCACATCATGAGATAAGCATAAAAGAACAACTGAAGTATTGAATAATATCACACAGCCAAATAATATTGCAGCTGAATTATACAAACCGGGATGTCTTACTTGGTTATATGACCCACATACATTGCATACATTCATACATCAGAGGGTTCATTACATGAATTACAGAGAAAGTTTAAAATTCTCTTCCCCTAAACAAGCAAACAAAATTGCTTCTAATGGTAGTGAACTGTCTGGAAAATGAGATTTGAGTTGAATGATATTAACAGGAATAATCATTACAGAAAAAAAACCTCATGGGCTAAGAAACTGCATAAAGGTAAGTCACTGAGGAGATTCCAGTGTTACCTGGATGAAGAGCATTCTGGTTTTAGTTAAACTGTGGAATTTTCTATATGACAGAATGTTTAGATTTCATATCTGTATTCCACAAGAGAAACCACATAGAATCACCGTAGAATGGCATTGTTCAGAAGGGACCTTAAAGACCATCTGGCTCCAAACACCCTGCCATGAGTAGGAACACCTTTCACTAGAGCAGGTTGGTCAGGGTCCCATCCAACCCGGCCTTGAACACTTCCAGGTATGGGGCATCCACAGCTTCTCTGGGCAACTTGTTCCAAAGCCTCACTACTCTCACAGTCAAGAATTTCTTCCTAATATCAAATCCAAACCTACTCTCATTTTGAAATCACTCTCCCTTGTCCTGTCACTACATGTTCTTGTAAATAGTCTCTCTCCACTGTTCTTGTGGGATCCTTTCAGGTACTGGGAGGCCACAGAGAGGTCACTCAGATTCTTCTCTTCTCCAAGATGAACAATCTCAAATTTCTCAGTGCTTTCCTCATAGAAGAGATGCTCCGTACTTTCACAAACCTGTTGATGTCCTTCCTATGCTTGGGACCCCTGAACTGGAGGCAGCACTCCAGGTGAGTCTCACGAGAGTGGAGTAGAGGGGCAGAATCACCTCCTTTGACGTGCTGGCCACACTGTTTTTGGTGCAGGTCAGGACACAAGTAGTTTACATGCAAACAAGCCTTTTTGTCTCATAACTGTACAAGACAAAATGGATACTTTTTCTCCTTTTTTTTCTCAGTAGATATGTTGCAGCATTCAAATACACCATGTGGTGACCTATAAGAATTTGCATGGAATTATCATCAATACAAATGAAATTTTCATAATGTATTCTCAAGCCCTTATATTTAAGCAGGACTTAAAGGGTGTTTATTTTAAACTTTTTTAATATATTTCTTCTCTTGCAATTTGCATAGACATTAACTGCAAATGCTTCATCATCTGTCCATTTTATCCCCTGTAGTAAGGAATAGATTCTGCTACATATTTTCTTTTTTAAATTAATACAATGTAATGTTTTTACAAAGTATGAAAACAATTGTGGCATGTTGTTATGATAACTTGCATTAGATATATCTCTGAAAATGGAATCGTTATGGAATGAAAACTTCAGGTGTCCTTTATATCCAGGCAAATATATTACAGTGAAATAAAATAAATAAATAAATGAAATCAAATAGGTGCTTTTTGTAACTTAGATACTGACATAAAGCAATGTTTACTTTGACCTCATATTTATTGAAACAACTTGAATAATAATTCTACCAAAATTCAGCTAGTAAATGTCTATTTTAACTCTATCAGAAGTTTGCTTGAGAAGAAGATTGACGAAAAAGTTAATCTAAATCTAAACCATGAAGACTGAATTTCTCTAAGTCTTCTTGGACTCTAAAAGGGAAAAAAAAAAAATAACCAGTCTCCTCTCCACTTGGGGGAAGTGAAAGAGAGAAGGACAGAGAAGGATTATGCTGCAAGTTCTCTCGGAGTATTTGCCCGAGGTCTCACTGTAAATATCTTATCTAAAAACATTAATTAATGAACTAAAAAAAAAGTAGGATTGAGACAATGCACCTATGGTATGGGATTTCCCTATTTATACCTTTTTTTGACTGAAATTTGCAATAAATGTGTCTCATTTTTTTTTGTTTGCTTTTGTTTTTATTATAGTAAATGTTCAGCATTTTGTGTCATGATGGGAATTTTAATGAATGCAAAACAAAAGCATTAGTGAGTGGTAATGCCCAGGATATGAATCAGGTAGGTACATGTATTCATTAGCACTGATTACTAACACTCTTTCATGCTATTGTACATCATAATATAGGTCAATCAGATGCACCACAAAAAGACTTATAAAAGAGTTACTGACACTTTTCATGTTCACTTCCAACTCTGGATTGATCCAAAGTTTGTTCACAAAAATGCTGGTGTAATCTTAGCCCAGAACATCAGAATTTCCACTCACTTTTACAGAAGTACAACCCTCTTGAGGGGTTTAGAAATGTAAGTGCCCAGAAGAAATGGGTCCTGAAAAGAGTCTGCTCCAAACAGCAACCTTTACACATGTCACAAGTGAAGGAATGTTTGTGCCTACCCATGGGGAATTAACTACTTCCCCTTGCAGGCTAGCCACTTCAAAGATAAAGCAACAGCTTTTTTTCTTTCTTTTTATTTATTTTTTTCCTCCTTCAGGATGCTAAAATAAACAACTGGTAGAGTGTTGATCAATGCAACATATTTTGTAATAGTCTCTGGAAATCAGAGAAATTCCAACAGAGCAGTGGAAAAAGTTATCCATTTGATATATAACATCTAATATTGCTGGAGTCTCAGCAGTAATCACAGTCAACAGAAGCAGCATAGTCTCACAGACAGAGACATTTGTCAGAGGCATAGTAAGGCAGAATCATACTTGATGAAAATCTTTTGTTTTCAGTCAGATCATGCATTAAGCGAGTTTTACAGTTATCCCTTTGACACAGCTTGGCTTCTGCTGCTTCATGGATAAAACATAACATTGATGTTCCCTTCCCCACCCCCCTCCTTTCTGGAATGCCAGTTTCTTCAATGAAAAATTGACAATATGTTTTCATTTACATAGTGACTTTTTTTCCTAAGAAAATAAGCAAGCACTCAATCAAAAAAAGATCTCTAAGAGTAATAGTGTAATGGGTTAAACCCTTTCTGTAGCTGTTTCCTGAATGGTGTTCACAGCACAGACATTTCTCAATCTGAGACCATCCATGCCTTTGATGCCTCATTCTAAGGCGTAGTTTTAAGTGGAAGCTACTTCTCAGTAGCAAAACTTTCCCCCCGCCTCCTTTTCCAATTTTACCACTGAATTTATCATGCTCATTAGAATGGTTTACCACAGAAATGTGCTGCTAAAGAACGTAACACTTTGGCTTAGAAGATAGGGAACAAAAGCATGCTTTAGGCACCCAGAGAGTCACTTTTTTTCTTATGTTAAATGGGTTTTCTTGCTTCTCCCAACGAAAGATCCTACCCAACAGCTTTTAGATCTGAGATCATGTCCTAAGGAACCAAACTCTCTCTCTTTGGCATCCTGTCTCTGGTAGTAGTCAGTGTCAGACAAAACAGGATGGTAATGATGATATCTTCCACTCATCTACCACTTATACAGTGTGGTGTATGTCCAGATGCAATTTCTTTCTGGGTGCCAACTGTGTGTTCTTCTATACCTTGATACACAAATATGATCTTTCTTCACTAAATGAATTTCTTCCAACTTCAGTCACAGTGACCTCCAGTTGTAATTTATGGTCCTTTGTCTGCTTTTATAAAGTCATTTTGCAGGTTTTACTCATTTTTCACTCAGTTTTTGCTCAGGAAATTTCCAAATTACTTCCTGTTGGATTTTACCCTACTAACCTAAGTGATAAACTGACAAGGGCATTCATGATCTATTTTCTATCTTTCTACTTTCTGTCTGTTAATACCACTAATGACCAATTTCTATTAGAACAAATAGTGGTTTACCTAGTCTTTTTCGGTCTGTATCTCATTTGTCTTGGCTTCCTGCAGCAGAGACTGCAGCTTTGAGCTCTGTAAATTTTCAGTGGTTCCCTCCTGTATGACTGAACAACTTCATATGTTGGTACCTATCTGAAGAGAAAAATTTATTTTGTGTTTTTTTTTTGTTTTCCTTTCTCAAAATGGTTATCTTGCGTCACAAATGCACACAGATAAGCTCCTTAAAAGGATGTAGACATTTCAATAGCTATATCTCAAAGGTCCTCCTGTCAGATTCTTGGATCCTATTACATTTCCAGGATCCTCTCTAACAATGGGGGTTGAACATCTGATAAATAGCCTCATTGCAGAACTAGAATGAAAAGGAGAAGAAAGGGATGTGGAGCTGATGGTTTAGCAGACCATTGATGAGAAATATGTGTCAACATGTATTTTGAAATCTGCGCAACCTGGAGTATCTAATCCAAATTTAGCCAAGTCTACAGCATCTAGAGTGGTCCATGTGGGTTGAGATGGAAAACACATCAGAGCCTTGGATCTGATCCTTCTCATTCCATAGATAAAGATGCTGCCATCACCCCATCAAAATAAAGCTTAGAAAGCATGAAATGAACTCAAATGGTCTAGATCTCTAAAATTTTTAGAGAAATTGGAAACAGTTTAGGCTAATTAAACTTCCTTTTTTATAAGAAGGTTGTTTCAAAATCAGTGAGACTTTTGCTTAAGTAGAGTTCTGGGGTTTGGGGAGCTCAATCATCCTATTATACCTGCACATCAGTGGAAAAATTATATGTCTGAGGCAAATATACAGGTAAAGACTACAGCACAGCTGAATTAGATGCTTAAGTATCTCTGAGGACCTAATCCACAGATCCTGTTTAGTTCCTATTATTTTCAATCATATTCCCTCTTTAAGAGTATCTGATAATTACATTAGTTCTTTAGGTCAAAACATGCCGCATTCTATTCCTATATTTTAATAAGTGCATAGTTATTTCTGCTGGTTTTAAATGCATTTCTTTATCCTAGTTCCTTTGTTTTCTGATCAATACACAGCAGAAAATTTCTAATCTATAATAGCAGGCAAATTAGTCAGAGGATGCAAATGGTAGTGGGGTTTTTTTTCAGCAAATTATTCAAAAAACTTCACAGATATTCCCACAGTGTCAGGCTTATCAAATACCTGATAAATTTTGCAATGATCCCAGGATTATTTGAATTGGATGTGTGACAGCCTGTTAACAGAAATGTTATAAAAAGCAGAATAACAACAGAATCTTTGATATAGGTCAGACATACACAGATGGAATGAAAATTAACTGAGTCCCAAACCATTTCTTGCAGGATCTTAGAATGATTTCCAGAAACAAGTTTTGGTCAATTTGGGAGAAACATTTTTGCTTTTAAATGTTGGTCCTAAATGAGACAAAGTTCAGAGTTTTAAAAGTTCAGCTCACTATTGTTCTTTGGTGGTCTGATTCATGGATCAATGAATGCAGTACAAAGACTCCTTTTGATTTAAGTAGACTTCAATGTGAATTGCAGGAGACACCATATCAGTGCATATAGAAATAGAGATAAATATTCAAATACATTCATCTTGTTTTCAAGAAGATAATACACCTATATTTGATGCATTGAAATTGAATACAGTGACACTTTAGATTCTACAGTTCAAATATTTTTTTCTTATTAGAGCTTCTCTACTGTAAATTAGGTCTGGATGGTTATTGTTCTGCTATTGCACTGACCATGTTCTTCTGTTCCCTACACCATTTATGATAGATCAATTCACAGTTCCATATATTTGATAATGTAATTTATCCCCGATGGCATCATTCTGTGGGTTATTAAAAAGAAATCTAGCTTCATTGAATGCAGCCTTGCTATGAAGATTTGCAACAGCATGTAAAGAGAGAGTACAAACTAAATGACTCTTCTTTCTCCACATGTCCAAACACTTACGACCTCAAACAAGAGCCCAGTGATCCTCTCCACTAAAGTCAGAGGGGAAGCTGAATATGGAGTATGCCTAGGAATAGCAGGACACAGAGAGATGAGAAGCAACGTATTCTTATCACGCATCTCCCAGTCAGGTTGACTGAGGCTTTCTAATTACAAAAGTTCATATTGAACCAGACCGTGTTTGACGTAGACTATAGCTGGTAGTATTTCCCATCCCAGTCTCTAAATCACACTTTAACTGATGCCCATAAGGCTTATACTGTGCATGACTGCTGCAAGAAAGAGCATCTAGTAACAGCCTGACTCTAAGAAACAGACAGAGGCTTGAGAGGTCAGTGAAGAAGGTCTTTAGGAGCTTTTGATTGCTCCTTGCATCTGATGAGATCTCCTACATACAGTTTAAGTGATAGTAGGTCATAATAAAGTTCCCTATGAAAAGACTTGGAAAAAAGCCACCTATCCTTCAATTCACATTGCAGTGACGATATTTTTTTAGAATGAGGGTTGGGAATTGTTGCTTCATTTTAGACATTAGAAGTAAAATGTAATTTCTTTTTAACTTGCTTATTCTAGTGCATTTGATTATATATAGTTCTGAACAAGACAGAATAAATCCCCAGATTTTGTTCCTTCCTTCTATTTTTCTTTGTCTGTGGTTGACTTCAGTTTGCAGAGTTCTTGAAGTGTTGTTCATTTCTGTGTATCTGGAGAGATCTAAATATTTTATAGATGTCACCACAAATAGCTTTTCTTTCTCCTTTGTTTTAAATAAGACTCATTAGTGAAGTCTAATTTAAGACAAGACAGTGTATCTGGGTTACTTCTTTTCCATGATAGTATTTCGAGCCAGGGCTGCTATTACTTTTAAGTTTCTCAGATGCTTACTACTCATTAACTGTTCATATGAAGAGAACATATGCTGCTAGTACTGAAATGAGAAAATAATAACAAATATAAAATGAAACATGCATCTGGTTGTCTTTAAAAATCATTAGTATTCCTGCTAGGCTCAAATTTCTTTACTAAATAGCAAGGCAATTTTGATTATAGGAAGTCATTTATTTGTAAAATATTAAAGTCTTTCCTACAAATTTGAGATGTGTGTTTGTATTTGTGTTTGGTTTTTTTGTTTTGTTTTTTTGGTGTGTTTTTTTTTGTATGGTTTGGTTTGGTTTGTTTTTCCTGAAGGAAGTGTCAAGAATACCCCACTATTTGCTTATTTAAATGTTGCTGCCTGCATAGGTTATAGTTCTAGTTTGTTTCTCTCATGGGGAAAAAAAAAAAAAAAAAAAGAGAAAAAAAAGGTCTTTCCACTGGGCACCAGTTAAAAATTCAATTACATAAGCTAGAAAATTAGAGGTTTCCCTTTGGCTGGGTACACTTGACCACAATTGCAGACCATGTAAACTCTTCCTGTCCTTCCTGTACTAACCAAATTTCTGTTTACTCCATCTTTCAAAAGACAAATTTGTCAGGGACTATAAAAAGAGTTGTCAAGACTGCCATGGCAAGTTTTATGCATGTGCAAAATACAGGGTGGACTGAAAAAAAAAAAAAGTGATAGTACTTTTTAGGACTACAGGTAATCAGATGAAGTAATAAAGGAATTTCTGTGTGTATGTGTAGGATACCCACGTTCAGCTTGATATTATTGTGATTATTATTGTTCCATTTCTGAAAGACATCTCTCTGCAGAACAACACTTAGGCAGATGCTTAATTTGAAGTGTATGTATTGCCTTGTGAAATCAATGAATATAATAAACATGTGTTTAAAGTCAGTTATGACATTAGGTGTTAGCCTGAAAGGGACCGACTTTGGTGCAAACCTAAGCATTTTCCTGAATCAAGTCCATGCTAGGATTTAACACAAGAAATGTTTTCATGACTGTGTGTAGGATTTGTAGGAAGAAATAATGGATTTTATTAGATTAGACAGAACTTTCAGCATGGAACTAAAACAAGGGCTTCCTTGCCCAACAGCCAACTTGCCCTTTAACTGTTATAATAAATAAACTTTTGCTGTAAGTATAAAAAAATAACAAAGGAACCCAATCCTGTTTTTCTTATACAACAAACTTGCTTCCTAATGTGCTACCAATTGGGACCGCACCCCGCAAAGGCAAGCTTGTTATTTTTCTCCACATATTCCCAACTGACTGCTGTCCAGGTGTTTCTCAGATGACCCAGAAATCGAGCTTTATATTTTAATTTTGCTATACTCCATTAAACTTGATTTCTGAGCCAGAGGTAATGTGTGTGGGCTTCATATCTGGTGCTTCTAAATCTCATCACTTAATATGTACAGTGAACCTTTCTACTGGAATATTTTACACAATGAACAAAAGCATGCCATTTGCCGAAAGCATAAAAACCTGTTTCTACTGTATGCTATTCCATCCTCTCTTATCTAGCCACTTTATCCACATGGATTTTTTCCAGAAGATAAATCTTTCAATCAGGATTTCTTTATGAGCTGCAGCTCTTGTATTGTGAGGCGTATATCAAAATTTCAAGACTAATTTTGTTCTCCTGATTTTGTTAAACAGTGCAAAAGCTTAAAAAGCAAGAAATCTTAGATGTCCATTCATGTTAGACAAACATTTTATAATGTTTTTCCACTCAACTAAAATGGAAAAGGTCTGTATATTATCCTAAACATATAGAAAATCCCAAATATTAGTATAAATTAAGGCAGCTAAAAGAGGCAAGACCGGCCATAAATGTTGTTTTAAATCAATTTCTGATGTATCTTATTAATTTATTTCTTCATTACACACTGATACACGATGCTGCATGAAAGGCATTCTCTTAAAAGATCTGTGAAAAATTGTCATAGTGGATCTTAAATGTCCCTTAATTGAGCTTAAATATAAGGGTCATTGCTGTTTATATACATGTATATACACTTCCTTCATCTTTCTTCTTTCTCTGAAATTTTCATCCTCCTTTCTCTCAACCAGACTTGTTCTGCTATTTCCAGAATTCTGTTTTGTTGTTGCCAATTGAGAGCAGAATAAAAAAAAAATAATTTTAATTCCATTAGAAATTCACGTATTTTTATTTTGCAAACTCTCAATTTTCATGTATTTAAAATAACCAAGAAACCTCTACAAAATCCAATCTACTAAGCCTATCTTGAAATACTTGTACATGCCTTATACATGCCATCCATATCTAAATTTAAAATTTTAATTTCAGGAAAGTCTGTTGTGCAATCCATCCCTTTGCATTTCCACAGCATTTCACGTGAACTCTTGTTATTTCCAGTTGTGTCAGATGGGCTGTGCTAGTTGGCCAGGCAATGGTTACACTCACCAAGCACACACGTCTCATCATGCACATTTCTCTTCAGTATTTCTGGCAAAATCTAGTGGGGCAACAAGCTCTTCAGGAGTCTGCGTTTCCCTTTGTGTAGTTCATGAAGGTTTGAGTTAGTTCCACTCTAGTCTTAAAACTAACATGAAAGGCTTAACTGACAGCCAAAGCCTCTGAAATTATGGGCTCAGTACAAAACCAAGGTGTGCATTAAAGCCTATTGTCCTAGCTGTGGAACAGTGAGAGTAAATTCAACTGTATTTCTTCAAAGAAAACAACAACCAAACAAACAGTGGATGAAATGATGTGGAATTCTAATCGACCTATTCTTGAATGAGTTGTGATAAAGGTAAATATAATTTCCTTTAAAATTCTTTTATCAATTAAACCTTGAAAAGGAGAATTCATGTTTTAACTTAGGATGAAATTTCACAGGCTTAAATGAACATGGGGAGTTTTGTTCGCAATTAAGCAAATTCTTTAACTATCCTAAAACTTTAGGTATTACGAACTTTGCAGTTTGGTCTCAGACATGATACATGCTGACAACTACCCCCTGGGATTATGTTTAGTGTAAAAGCTTTTGTTTAAAACAAAAAACCTCAGGATTGAGTAAAAATCTAATTGTGTATCTGTCTAAAGTGCAAACATTTCCCCACAGTGTAATGACTTAATTATGACATTTTCATTTTATTAAAAATGGCAAGTTTAATATGGTGTTTACAGTAAGCCACAGCAGAAGGATATTGAATCTTTATTTGGGGTGCATAGTCCAAGCTCTCTTATTAATGAAAGATTCCTTTACCAAATTCCCATAGTAAAGTAGTTTATAGTAGTTTCTAAATGAACTGAGAAACATCAGCTTTTATTGCAAGTGTTATTTTGAACCCTTAGGACTTTACCTGTTTTCCATATTCAACCTGGGAGCTGATTTAAGAACTGCTCTTTTAACAGCTATGTCTTTCTTAATATTTTAACAAGTTTAAAGACCTTCTGGGATATTCCATAATACTGAAGTTGCTTCAAGAAAATGTTCGGATTTCAGTTTTAGAGTTATTCAGGAAGCTTTGTGAAATCTTACTGAACTGAAGTAACGTGAGCTAGATGATAACAGTGTCAGTCTGTTTCGTGCCATTACAGACTTATCTCTGTCAATTATTTTTTTCATTCCACCTTCATTTCCAAACCTGGATATTTTCATGCTCATCCTAGTTTTAAAAGTTCATTCCTGAGCCTAATAATTTTCAAAATGAGATTCTGTTGAAATTCTCAAGGATGTTAGTGGAACTAGAGGAGTACTTCTGTTTGTGCTCTGAGCTAACATGACAAATATCCAACCTCAGTTTGCAAACATGTGACTATTGTCTTTCTTTTACCTCTGCCTATTTCTAGACCTGTGTAAGAAAGTTGTTTTATATATGGACAATTTCTAAATGAGTGAAGTAAAATGGAATTTAAGTGATAATGAAGGAAAAATAAAAAGAAAGATCTTTCACTGATGGTATTTAGTGCAAAATATTTTCAGATCAGGTACTCACATCAGGAGAGAAGATACATTAATTGTTGCTTTGCACACAGTTGTCATTTATCTTTACACAAAATTCAGTGGAAAATTATTATGAAGGTTTTTTTTGCAAATATATTGATCAGTTATATTTGACTGCATGAAAAATAAGGTGTAATTAGTGGGGTGCAGTGTGTTTTCAGACTTGAAATCATGTAGAAAAAGGGTCAAACTACAGAACACAAGAATTAGTTTTTACTATGAACTTTCCAAACATTTTTCTTTTACATGTCTAATATTAAACTGTATCAGGGTGTACCTGGCAGGATTTTCTAATCAGAAAATGTAAACATAATGAAAAAGGAAATATAGATTCACCTCCTGGAAAATAAGAGTATCAATGCTTTTAACAAAGACTATTCTCACATATATGAGAACAAATACAGAAAAACAGGAATTACCCATCTCTGATTTGGACAGTATTGAGCTTTTCATCTCAGAGATACAATAGAGAAGTGAGTTTACTCTATCAATTACCACTACATGACTGACAAATATATGTTTTCTTCTCCTGAAACATAAATTGGAAGAAATTTTAGAAGCACAGATCAAAGAGGGGCAGGAAATTATTCTGATTTTTAGATGAACTGTGTGGAAATGATTTTTTTATTCAAGGTTCCTTGTTGAAAGAACACACCCAGCAGCCCACTCTCCTTCAACTGATCATCCCCACTCTGAGAGCAGATCGGATCCACTGTCAGAGTATGTGGCACCGCATTTGAGCCAAGTACAGTGTCATGAGGGGCTTTAAATGTCAGAAATTGTTTCTTAAGCTTTAGTCATAATTCAGTAACCATAATTCAGCCAATATCCATCAAAGTACTGATGTTTTACATAGAAAACAAGAATGGCTTCCCAGTCCTTCCCAAATTCCTTCATGTATTGCTCTATGATCAGTTTTTGAAGCCACATGTAGACTTCCTCTTTTGATACTTATCATAGCAGGTTGTTGGTCTTTTCCCTCAAGTCATTTTGATTGCCAGCCTTCATCAAGTGTGCCTTTTCTCCCACTGGAGATTCTGTACAAAATGTCACACACATATGTAAGAGTAGTGGGGTATATATGTGGTGTATATATACTTTATATATTTATATCTTTCTGTGCACATGCATGCAGATGTGTTTGTGTGTATGATGTGTATATTGTGTACAAGTATACATATTGTGCTGGTGCACATCTGGATCTCACCAGTGAATATAGCTTGCATAAGTGAGGGAACACACTCAGCCAGGAAGAGACATAACCAGAGGTGATATAAGATGTAATTCTATGAAAACCAATTAGTAATCAAATCTAGAGACAAATTACATCGGCTTTTATTTTTTTCTCTTTCTTTTATTTTTTACCCCTTTTTCTTTGTTTGTTTGTGGGAGTTTTTTTTTAGTTTTGTTTTGTTTTAGTTTTTCTGGCAGGGACTGTGTGTTGGCAAATGCACAAGAAAACAAAACCTTCTGGTCACTGCTTCTGAATGATTTCCCATCCCTTTCCCTATTTTAGCAAAGCTGAACTGGAACATTTCTTGAGCTCCAGATTCCTGAAACAAATAGATGTTACAACATTTCAGTTACAGACAAATATATACTTTCCTCAGCCCTCCTAATTAACAAACATCAGCTCCTTTTCATGCAAGTCCAAAGCCCTTGCAAGAAACAGCCAGTTGTCCAGCACGCTGGCTGAATTCTCTACACAAAATAGAGACTACTTTCAACAGCTCACTGAAAACATTTACTCAGAACGACACATGGTTGTAAGTACTGATCTATCCAAGGATATTTCAACGTAGAATTTAATATAGTAATTGCTGATATTTGCCATTGCAGACTGAGTAATAATTTGTGTATACTATCTGGTTCATAATGATACCTGTTTATTGGCTGACAGATGTCAAGTCAATCCATGCCAACCCTGAAAAGCCATTTAAGTGCAGTGCTCTCATGAATCCCAACAAAGTCTGAAATACCCAATTCTAGATTGAAATTAAGACATTTGTAGGCATAAATGCCTATACAATTTTTCCTTCTGGAAGATAAAAGTGTCTTACAGTGAAGAAGAAGCCAGGTATAAGAGCTCTCTATCATCAACAATGTTCAGTGTCAGTTGCTTCAGAGGTAGAAGCAAAAAAAACTCCTAATAGTCTGTCATAAGACGTTTTTCACCCTGGGAAAGTTTTATGTTAATACCACATAGTTAGAGGTTGACTATTGCCCTTAAGTATGAAGCCATACTTGCCTTCCAAAATGTTTTTATTTGATTTTATTTTTGGACACCTACTCTTAGAAGGTAGTAACTGGCAATCTAAGCCTTGTTGACAGAACCACTGACAGTGGCCTCAAATGATAGACCTGTTTTTTCCCCACAGGTCATTAGATGTCAGGAATATATGAATGAGGCATTTAATTAAAGAAAATTCAGTACTAAGTTTCAGTACACACAACTTAGCCAATTCAACCAGAAAATTAGGGCCAGATCCTGTCCTGAAAAGTGCAGGTTTTGCTCACTGGCCCTATCCTTCACCCATATAGCATACAGACCTAGTTTGCAAACAATTTTACTTGGAAAGGATGTCTGCTGTGACTGCAGGGGAAAAAAAAAAAAAAAGAAAAAAAGAAAAAATAATGGACACCAAAATAATCCCTTCTGTGTAGAGTCTACATATTGCTGATTATAATGTTACATCAATTGTATTCTCTGGGTCATGAAGGTAAGTTACTGCTCTTCTTCCTTAGGTCACACATCCCACTACGCCCTAGATGACATTTAATGCCCAAGTCAGGTGCAACTCTTGTTCTGCTGTGTTTAGGGCTTAGTAGCAGAAATTTCCAAGTTCCACTGAAGTCTGAGAGAGGTGAAACCCTACAGGCAGTAGTCTCAATGGGTTAAGTGTGGACAGAGCCTTAGAGGGTTACGTAGCAAAAAGTCTCTTCTATCTTTTCACAGCCCACAGAAAGATGAACCATAATTACAAGAACTTTATAGAAAGGAACTCACTTCAAGGGGAGGTATTAAAGTCTGAAGAGAGGTCTAGAAAAAGCAGAGACTGGGCATATGTGGAAGCAAATGTGCAGCAAATCCACCACTGTGATTCTATTGTTGTTGCTTATCAACTACAGTTGCAAGTTTCCATTAGCATGACCAGCATGAGAGAGTAACAAATTATGGGAACTTCAGGAGGCTGGAAGAGGCCTCAGGTGAATCGAATGAATGCCCAGTGACTGAAGGGGAAGCTGGCTTCAAGGACATTGTAATTTCTTAGAGGACTCTTGAAAAAGTAAAATCTGCTGGCTGCTGGTGGAGAGCAATGAGGACATGAATGCCTTTAAAACATTATTGATGACAGCATAACTTGTTGGGGAGAAAATATGCAAAGAATAAATGGTCCCACTCTTCCCTTTTTCTCCTGTCTCACCCAGATGTCTGTTCATCTACACCATTTTCTCTATCTTTTCCCCTGACATTTTCACACCGTGGTCCTTGCTATCTATTTTTTTAAGGTCCATCTACATGCTTAATAACTCCCATTTTTAGGTTTTGTTCAAACCTTGAAAAGTCTTAAGAATGACTGGCATCATGCCAACTAAGGTGCAAAATAACTATTAGGAAGTACTCTTTAGTAACATTAGCCACAGCAAATGTTCCAGGAGAAACTCATCTCACAATTTCCTGGCTTTGCCAATAATCTCCAAACTGCTGCTACAGTAAATGGAGCATTTTACTACTAATATATTATTTTGTGTGCAGGGAGGAAAAATGTTGGTCAATCTTTACATTTTTTAGTGAATTCCCAGAGTAAATTTATCCGTTTACTCCAGGGGGAAAAGAAAAATAATTTAAAAAAAAAAGTGTTAGGAAGTAATTTACCTTCCTTTTACATATGGTTGGTCTTCTATTAAAGAGGAGGAGATAGAAGTAGAAGTAAACCTAAGTCAAGTACATCTTTTATTTTCTTACCACATACTATTTATCTGGTTTATGTTCAGTTTGGTCCTGTTCCCAAGATCATTCCAGAGAAAATTTTAGAGTAAAATGTGTATTTACAGTCTGTGTATGTTGACTGTAGGGAGATGGGAAAAAGGCACATTGTTTTTTTAGAAATTATAAACTTTCCTTTATTCCTGACAAATCTTTGATGCAATAAGAACTTACTTTCTGTGGTAGTATTTTCCCACTGTTAATTTGCTGTGTGAATAGTTGATTATTTGTGCTAATTTTATCACCATTTTACTCAATTATAACTCAGCATATGTTCCGTACTATTCCCTGGGGAAGATGTCTGTAATTATACCATTGTCTTGTGAACATGAACATAACCAAAAAAAGAATTGGAGACAATCAATTCTTTTGGGGGTTTTCGTTTCTTTTTTCTTTTCTATTTATTTCATCAGTAAAAGAGAAAAACAGAAGGAATTTGACATTGAAAATGGACTTCAAATTTCCTGTTTGTTCGGAAGAACAAAAACTGTCATCAAAATATTAGAGTAAGGACTCATTTTTCTCAGAAAAACAACTATACAATTTCAACCAGCTTTACCCATCATCCCTCTACTTTTCAGAAAGAAAATATGGAAGTTGTTAGTTCATATGTAATAAGAACGAAACATAAGTTTCCATTTATGAAAAGTAAAAGATTAATTTTTCTCTTCTGCTTTTAATTCTTTTGTAATTCTTCTCCTCCTATGGCTGTTCATGGCCAATTCTTCACATTCCACGAAATATTATTTTTATATTTTACAAATAGGGGATTCTTTTGCCAAGAAGAAAAACCGGCAAAGGACATGAAGGAAAACATTGATATTTTATGTCAGTCTCAAAAATAAAATATTACTAACATGTATTTCTTTCTCTTTTTACCTTCCCCCCACAACAAAAATGGAAGACTAAAAGGAACCTTGTCTAGAATGTGTCTTCTGTCATACTCATGTATATTTTATTAACCAAAGACTGGGAACCTGCTTTGCCAAACAAATATGAGGCATATTACAATTTTCTTCATAACTCTTCTGAAGAAAAGAATAAAAATAAAAAGGAACAGAATTCCTCAAAAGTCAGTCATAGTATTTGCTATGTAGGACAATGCCCTTTTTATCCCTCTCTGTATCGGCAGTTCCCTGAACATTTTCCCCAAGATTACAAAAATGCAAGTCAGAACTCAGCCTGGCATCTCTGATATAAAAATCTTCTACCAGTTCTGTCAGTACAATTCTGTGTCACTGTATCACTTCTATGCATTGACTAACCAAGGTATTTTCCACACCTATTCTATATCTTTCTGAAAAGATAATGGATAATTATCACATAAGTATCAGCATTTTAATGGCTTTTTATCAAAGAAAATTATGGAAGGTTAATATATTCATGTGATTTTTACTCATCTGTACACCTTTCCTTAGTAAAATGTCATTCCCAGTTCATGGTTTGAAGCTTCTGGGCAGAAAAATATAGTCTCAGGCAAAGCTCAAGCATAATGGAGTAATCAGAAAGCGAAAAACTAATGGTTATATCCTGAGCCACTTATTTTTTTCCCCTAAGCAATATTGCAGACGCTGATGCAATAACCAAGGTTAAATCAAATAGTCATGATGTCTGTATGTTCAATTATGCATACCCCAAGCCAGAGACTCATTCTGAGCCAATCTTCTACAAAATTATGCCAGTTTACACCTGTCAGAATCTGACCAAGCCTCAAACTAAATCTACCAAGCCCATATATATATATTTGCCCACAGCTGCAGATCATGTCATAGAAAAATAATACCTTAACAATATGATGATTCAAAGACAATTTTTTTTCTTAAAATAGTTTGAATGTGACTTCTATAACATCTTATTTCACAGTTTAAACCACTCTTCTGCAAGGCTTTAATTCACACACAGTCTCCTGTATGCAAAGAAGTGGGTCACTTTATGTCTTGCATGCCTGAACATTGTTCAGCTCAGTGTCTTTGGGTGTTTGACAAGAGTTTGACAACCACCAAAGCTCTTGGAGCTAATAGGCTCAGCAGTGGAAATATGTTAATATGTTTTATAGGTTTCAAACTCATTAAACTTGCAGACAGGAGTATATTTTATCAACTGAAGAATTGACACAAGTGTCTATATTAAGATATTAAAAACAACAACTTCCTAATCACAACTGTATTGCAGCATGATTTATCTTAAAACTGAATATATAAACCAGAGGAAAAGAAGATTTTTTTTTTTACTTGTTAAAATGTGAAGGGAGCAAATTATGGAAAGATGTCTCAACTACTAGCTTTCAGTGTGATGTTCAGATCTCAGCTTTAATCTACAAATGATAGTGTAATAGCTTGAATTGTAAT
This sequence comes from Formicarius rufipectus, assembly GCA_013399695.1. NCBI lineage: Eukaryota > Metazoa > Chordata > Aves > Passeriformes > Formicariidae > Formicarius > Formicarius rufipectus. Next base: position 201,853 of record VXAU01001681.1, on the reverse strand, counting down.
TTCACTACTTAGAGTATAAGGATTTTACAAATATCGCATGTGTCAACATAAAATAATTTCTAATTACTCCTCTTAAAAATACTGTTGAAAATAAACTGAAACTTTTCTTAATTTATTTTTTCAACTTTTTACTTGATTTAAATTTTCTAATTTTGTAAACCCCCATTTGTTATAAAATTTTTAAGGGTCTTGTCAAACCAAATGTTCCCTTTTTAATGACATGAGATACCTCACTACACAACTAAAGCAGAAAATGTATTATTTCATATTTTGTGCATATATCCACATACAGAGTTTATCCATCCATTCATTCATTTAATTCAAATTATACCTTGATATAAAACCACCCATGGGCTATGCCATATAGCATGCAAATGATCACTTGGACAATTATTTTCACAAGGAATTATCACTAATTAGTATCAAGGATTAATATGCATATCACACTTTACTTTCTTTGGTTGTGCCCTCTAAGAAACACTTGACTGTTAATTTCCCCAGTCCTTCACAAACATACCCGCTTAACAAGCATAGTTTGTGTTATTTCAATTTTATTTTGATAAGCTAACTATAATTCCAAATTAATATTATTTATAAAGGCAGGAATGGGATGCCTTTTGCTATTAAAGAAGTGAGATCTGACCCCAAGAAACTTAGGCTTTCCCTTGGAACTGTGTGTGCATGGCAAAGACATTTTATTGCCTTAAGAGAACACTGTTATTAAACTCATAACAGGCACTAAAAATTTGGAAATATCCATCTTTTCTTTTTCCATGTTTTGCAATACCTAATTTGGTCTGTGCTTTTAAGATAAACTTTTTTCAACCGAATTTATCATTTGCAATTATCAAACTTATAATTCATTGCTGTTAAATAGTAATGCTCCTCTATTTCACTAATATTAGTATTAAACTCTCCACCCAAAAATAATTAATGGATAATGGATGAATCTTACATTAGGGTTGCCATCTTGTGATTTATTTTTATAAAGTACACTCACACTTTACAACTGTCAAAATGAAAGGTGAGTCTGAACTACACTCTGTTTTCACTTCACTAATATGATTAAATTGCATTACTCTAGTTGGATCTATCTGTAGGATTTTGAGGAATTTTTTCCCCCAAAATATTGTACAATTTCAGTATCCCAGAACTGGAAGAGATCACGAGAAGTGTCATTCCTGACAGGTGTTTGTCACATCTGTCCTCATGGACCTTAAGGAAAAAATTTCTTGGCAGTCACTTCCCTCTTTGCTCACCACTGATGAAGAACAGTACACAGTAATGCATGGAAGAGTATGACGGAGAGAATACTTATATATTTTACCTT
>VXAU01001681.1:155940-200502 GCA_013399695.1 Formicarius rufipectus | reverse complement strand
CCCTTGTTAGTTTCTTGGAGCTCATAATAATGTGCACTTTGAAGCAAGCTGTTGCCAAAAGCAGTCAGTCTCCAAATACTGCCATTGTGGATTTTAAATCTCTATTCTGTCCCAGATACCACAGTGGCTGAAAACAGTTCTCATATGGAAAAAAAAAACCAAACCAAACCCAAAACCAAACCAAACCAAACCAAAACAAAAAAAAAACCCCAAACACAAAGTATTTCAAAATCTATTTATTAAGGTAGTTAATTGAATTACATCCAATTAGAGTCATGTGAAATTCTGTAGAGACATTCAGCATATTTTAATGGGGAGACTCTAGAAGAGAGATTAATTTTCCTTTTTAGTTCTTTTCTCTTGTGTTCTGAAACCACACAGAGTGTGAAAAAAGCACAGATATTATCGTATCTGTCTTTTAGTAGAATATATTTATGTAGTGCCCTAGAAGCACAAAGTAGATCTATTTGTTTGCATTAGGTCAAACTAGGCATCTGCCAACATGGAGTCACATATAGAAGAACTGCATGTGGAATGAAACAAACAAACAGATAGAGGGTAGGCTGCAGTGCTCATCACAGCTCTTCCTCCCTGAAAATGATGCCAGGAGGAGTTCTCTTCTTTTATTTATTCTTTTTAATTCCACCCCGTTATTCTATAGGATATGGATTGCTACCTCTAGATGCAATAATCTCTAGATGCAGTATCACATCATCTTGTACTTGGCATGTGCTTAGACAGTCTAAGAAGTGGCAATTTAGCTATGCAGAACCACAAGAGTTGGGATGTGAGAGGGAAAGATCAATGAGTTTATTTACAGAAGTGTTTACATCCGCATGAAGGAGAATGATATATTTTAAAAAGGAGCAATTGAACTGAAGATGCTAACTGAGAACACAGAGCAGCAGAAGGGAAGAGAAAGCAAAGTGTCCAAAAAATGAAGTGCTGCAGCAGAAAGGATGACTACAAATGGACAGGCATGTAAAAGTGCTGCTGTCTTTAAATATAACAGAAAAATCCAGCATCCAGCCACGTTTCCTGTCTTCTCAGTGCTATTTTAGAATTTGCACTGGTTTAGTATTAGGTCTTTAAGTCTATTAATATCTCTGTATTATAGTATATACACCTGGATAATGTGTTTTCCTTATGGTGTTGGCTGTCTTGGCTATGTAGACCAGATAAAATTATCTGATTTTGAATTGAAACCTGTCATTATTGAGTTAATGCAAGATTTCCTTAAACACGATACTATTATTTTCAGCAGTAACTAAATATATTTAATCCACCCCTAAAAATAAATGTATTTTCCTGATAATTTTATATTTCTGAGGTGTTTTGTTTTGGTTTTTTTTTAATAATTACAGAGTCTGCTGAGTATGTCCATGGTCATGATTAAAAAAAAAATTCAATATTTTCTACAGCTGCCAACTGCATGTGACTTCTCACCTGGAAGTTCTCTTGACTAGTAGCTTTGTCACTGTGCAGGTTGTAAGTAGACACTTGAGAAAGAAAAACAGAGAACAAGAAAGAATGTTCTTTACCGTTTCAGAACAATCTTTCTGAGACCAATTACTACTAAAACTCTAGGACCTGTAGAGTAGCAGAATATCTTAAATTTTGATTACTAGTGTTGCTTCTATTCCGGGGACAAATATAATGACATTTCATTTCTGAGAAAATGTAGTTTAAACAAAAAATCAAGTTTACATAATCTTTGATAATTCCTCTTGGCTTTGCATTATGATAACTTGTGGCATGTCACCAACATCATTCAGTTTCCCAAAGCTCTGCAAAAAAAATTAAACAATAAAGAGGATTTGGAGTACAGTCAAGCCACAGAAGATCATATTCCCTGGTGGAGTCACACCCACTCAGTCTGCAACACTCAATATTTTGACAACCCAATTAGTGCTACCAATTCAAAGGCAATTCTGACTATAACACAACTTAAAGACAACAGAAAAAATATTTTGATAACAGAAAAGGAGCCATTTTTCAGGATAATTTCAAATAATACCATTTTAATGAGATTCTTAACCAACAAATTATTGATGATAATTACTGTTAAAAAAATCACATGCATCCACTAGTATTAGATAAAGTAATTATCATTCTTCTTTTTCTAGGGAGTTGGCTGCTCTAATGGACTGAGTTAGAGAGGAGCCAGCGCTACAAACGAGAAAACAGAGATGGAAAATCAGTCATCAAAATTGAAAAAGCAAGTTCTATCTGTCTTTCTTTCAAGAATGGCAAGGTTTGCTTAGTTTTGTTACAAGAATATTGCCACTTCTACTAATTCTTTTCAATATGCCATACAAGTAAATCATGGCAATGGACTGGGAGAAGTGCTGAGTGTAGGACCATAGTGAGGATGGAATGAAAGGTGTGCCCAAACTATTGTGCCTGCATCTAGATGTCATCAAATAGAGAAAATGTGGGATTTTGAAGACCATTAGAGTGGCTGTTCTTGATCTTTCCCAGGAGAGAGAAGCCCTTGGCCTGCCTGATTGTGCTTAAGATGGGATTGACAGCAAGATGTCTGTTCCCTGATGCTGTATCTTGACCTTCTTCCTTAGGACATATATGCGAAAAGTATCCATGTGCTAAAACATCTCTCTTCAGTCTTGCTGCTGTGTCTACCAAAATGCAGAGCAATTATTTTCCAGAAACATGATCACAGGCCAGATTTATCTTCAGGTTATATATTGTTGCATGCTGCCTGAACATCTTCAATGATTGTGTTGGGTTTGGCTGGGTATGAGTTCATTTCGTCACAGTGGTTACTATGGGGCTGTATTTTGGATTTTTGCTGAACGCAGGGCTAATAATACAGAGATACTGTTATTGCTGAGAAGGGTTTACACTGAGCCAAGGCCTTTTCTGGTCCTCGTACTGCCACGTTGGTGAGGAAGTTGGGGGTGAGTGGGAGGCTGGGAGGAAACACAGCTAGGACAGGTGACCCAAATTGAGCAAAAGATATTCCAGACCATATGATATCATGCGCAGAATATAAGGTGAATGGAAGAAGGAGGAAGAGAAGGGATGTTTGGAGTGATGACATTTGCCTTCCCAAGTCACTGTTATGAGAGATGGGACCCTGCTGTCCTGGGGATGACTGAACACCTGCCTCCCCATGGGAAGCAACTAATTAGTTCTTAGTTTTGCTTTGCTAGTATGTTCAGCCTTTGCATTCCCCATTAAACAGTCTTTATCTCACAGCCTGAGTTTTCTGGCTTTTACCCTTCTGATTCTCTCCCCAGTGCTGTTGGTGAGGGAGTAACTGAGATGCTGCATGAGGCTTGGCTGCTGGCTGGGGTTAAACTACGATGAATGTAAAAGTGAAGTGATAGAAAGTGTAATCTGTAGGTCACCCCAGAACCCACAGAGAAAGGACAATATATAGTTGTGTTAGTTATTTGATCTCATTGTGCTATTGTCAAGGATACAGATATATTGAGGAAGAAAGCTGAAAGACTGTATTAATGCTGGGGAAACAGGGAAAGCAACAAGGAATAAATTCATATCACATGTCTTGATAATCAGCAAGAGAGGAAATAAGTTCTATCAGTCTACCCAAATGAACTAAATGACTCACCAGTCCAAACACCACAAGCTCTTAGAAGCTTGTACCATTTTCAATGGCTTCATTCTTAGTACAGATTACCTTACTTTCTTACATCTCTCATTGTTCATAATTTGCAAATTATTGTGCTTGACTAGAAAAGCCTTTGTTCCACTTCAGACTTAAATTTTGTCTCACATCTTGAGTCCTCATTTTTAGGAGGTGTGTGAAATATGAAGTTTGGTAAAACAAGGACAGTAGAAAGTTTTGGTAAGCATGCAAATCTTGAGCAATCAGCTGTAGATACCAATTGCAACTAAGGACCAGATCACAAACAAACTGAAACCATTATGTTGACAGATGCTTCCACAGACCCAGGCTTGATTCAGATTTCACTCCATTCAGCATAGCTTCCGGGGTACACAGCAGATATCCATATCTGTACTCAAACCATTCTGCTCTGTGCCTCGCGTGCACTGTCACCCTTTCTACTCCGGCAGGAGAGACAATTTTATCCACATAAATGCCATCAAGCTTCAGCTAGACCAATTGCTCACAGTTAGCCTCCATTTTCCTTGAAAGAGGTCTGCCTGTGGGGAACAAAATGTGCAGCAACATTATCAAATTCAAATAATTTTTATTTGTCTTGGTTTTCCAACAGCCACATTCTGATTGGCAGAAGTTAAAGCAGTTTCTTACTTCACACTTAAATGAGTGTTCAAGTGAGTTAAACAATATTAATAACTGAGAACAAAAATAACAACTGTTATATAATAATAATAAAAGTAAAGGGAAATGAATTGTCTTTGTGTAATGACTTCGTATGTTTAAATCATGTCTTATACAGAGGCTGAAAAAAGTGTCATTGCAGAAGACCACAGAAGGACCCCTTGCTGTGAACATCTTGCAGGTTTCCTGGAGCCAGGTTGTTGGTAGAAAAGTAGTGATGCTGGTGGGGAACACAGCAAAACTGAGAAGAACCTGAAGAGAAATGGACATTTTAAGATGCTACAATGATCCAAACATAACTGGGGAAAAAAAAATAAGGAAGATAACTCAGAATATCATAAGCATCCAGAATAACAGTTCTCTTACTAGTGTTCAAGAGCAATCAGACTGATCATTTTCTGAATTTTATAATTTAAAAGTTGTACTGAGACATTTTTATATGCCAAGCACAGATATTAGCAAAGCACTATAAATCCTCTAAATACAACAATGAAAATAGAGGCTAATTTACTTGTATAGAATCATAGAATATGATGCATATGCACAAATAAACTATGGTTTTGTAGCCTCTTGGTCTATCTCAAAGAATTGCATCTGGATACAAGGAAGAAACTGCATACAACTGCCTTTTCACTGAAGATGGGAATAATTTTACTGTAAGAATCACTTTCTTACTAAGGGGAAGAATGACATGTTGTATTTACTGTCACTCATTCTTAATCCAAGACACTGACAAAAAAACAAATATTCCCCTCTTTAGGAGTCTGCCAGTGCATAAGTTGCTGTGATGTTAATTTTTTGTGGTTCTTCAAAGATGCGTTTAAACAAGTAGCTGTATGCCATAAGTGATAATCCAGGAAACCCAGACTGTTTCTGTTCGCTTGTTTATTTTTTACGTTATAAATTAGACTCAATATAATCCTGTCTTTGTGTCATCGACTCTACATCAGACAGTCATAGATCATAATGCAGTATTCTGTGCCATAGTTTGCACTGAGGATTACTGCTTTTGGCATCCTGGGACAAAACAATGATTCAATGGGACTTCTCTTTACATTTTACTTTTTGTCTGAGGGAAGGTGACTGCAGTCACTTCTGTTTAAAATTCTAAACCAGAAATTTAAAGTCAAGATAGAAGGAGAAAAATGTTACATTGTTTCATCAAATACCATATGTTTTTTTCTTTCCAAAAAAGTATTTGGCTTTATCAAGTGAACTTTTACCTCTGATAGCAGCTGTTGTCTTGGCATTGTGCCTGTAATAAGGGAAAAGAGATGGAAAAAAGGACAGAAAGTAAAAAAAAGAGTGGACAGTAAAAGAAAGAGAAAGGGGAGGGGAAAGAAAAGAAAAAGGGAAAAAGAAAGAGAAAAGGATAAAGAAGTAAAATAAAAGAAGAAATATTTGTAAATGTTTTAGACATAGTTTATGCATTGGTGAATGGTTCTTTATACATGATATTTATGGGGTATTTGGTTTGTTTTGTGATTTTGTTTCAACTTTTAAGGAGTGCCATTAATGTGATTAATTAACAAGAATTTATTGACTAAAAAATCTGCACAGCCAAACATGTGTAATTTTTAAAATGTATTTTTTCAGGTGAAACTATAAAATAGGGTCCTAATTAAGCCATGCTGTTTCCTGAGATTTTCTGTGCAGTACGCTAGGAAGGAAAGTTACATGGAACTTTTCTTGATCATGGAAGAAAAATCTGGAGAGTAAATTCAAGCATTCTATTCAGTTCTAAAATACAGTCTTCACTTGAGGGCTACAGTGAATTTATGCCCATGTTAAACATTAAAGCTCTGTTATGGGGCCAAATAAGGGGAAAACTCAAATCAGCTCAAACATCATGAGGGTAGAACTTCAGCACCACTGCAGCAGATACCACTAGCACAGCTATATTTGCTCTGAAATGCTGTGATTTATCACAGAATTTGTTATTGTGGCATTCTATTACACACAGTCTCTTCCAATTACTTTGCTACATTGGGAAGTTTATTTTCTATAATGTAAAACAATTTGTAATAACCATAGTGCATTATAAAAGGGATTTGAAGCTTTTGAATTTGCTTTGCAGCGAGCTGAAACTATACTCCACTGAGATTTTAATCCACTTCAAAGCAAAATTCTTTATAAAATTTGGAGATGGGCATTGGGATGTTTAGCATAATCAGTGATTTGTGCAAATTTCTGACAGAATCCAGGTTTGTGTTTCCTTTGAGGTATCTACATAGTTAAGACTTAGATGTGCATACTTTAACCCTAACAAAAAGCACTATTACTTTAACAAAATGCCATAGATTATCATGAAATCCACAGAGAAGGATAAGCAGAGTTTCTAGAATTGTACAGGACACTTTTTTTTCAGCAATTCAGGAAGAAACTGTTCTGTTCCCCATTAGGAAAGTGTTCAACTTCAATTTACATGTATGCATTTGTAATGAAAATAATCTCACCAACAATTTTTTAAATAGATGTTTTAATGCAAATGATAAAACATTCCTGTTAATATTTTCAGCTGTAAATTCTGTCTCAGTTATTTTTCACTGAAACACAGAAAAAGCAGTCTGGATGAAATGAAATTGTGTACATGCAAATGTACTTTTATATAAATTCTTCTACAGTTGAATGCCTGACTCTTAAATGGTTTGTGTTAAAAAAAAAAAAATTGATCATTACATTTGTAATTTGCACACCATTGCCTTTCTTGTTCCTCTTGTTTCATACATAACATATTTCGGGAAAATGCAAATTATTTTCATTCTCTTTCCTGCGATCATTTCTACACAGAACTTCTAGATGCAGATCAAATCCAGGATGCAGCTTTTGGCTTAGAAATTCAGAGTTTTAGAATTACATATAGACATCTGACCCCTTCAATTTTATTTACTTTTTTTCACACCCTTATATCTGACACAATCTGATCTAATCCAAGCAGGTGCAGTTTCTCTCAAATGGGCCTTGAAACAACGCTTTGTTAAGGTACATGCCATTGTTTCCAGGCCTCATTAAGCATCAAGGTAAGCTCCAAATATCCCACCCCTTGACTCTTCAAGCGTCTCATTCAAAATGCTGCCATCTTGTCTCAGCCTGAAGAACGGGGAATCACACAAGAGCACATCACTGAACAATAGTGCTGTGACAGCTAGACACCCTTCTCCACAATGGAGTGCTGTGACAAAAATCTGTGCTGACCCCCTTCAACACAGTCAAACTTGCCTTGTCATGGTAGCCATGTCAATGAAACACATATTCAAATGAATAAAACATTAGGATGTACCTTGTCCATCCAGCTGCACTGGAGAAGGATATATAAATTGCTTTTGCTGGCAGTGATATACGTAGCACAGGTAGAAACATTGAAGAAATTATTTTTAACTGAATGTCTGAAACCTCTTCAGCTATTTGTATCTGTCTTTCAATAGCAAGCATTTATAATGAGATTGAAAGGCATTTTGTATAGCAAAAGCCCTATAGGATTTTAAAATATTTTCACAGTTGTCTTGCCTTCAAAAAACCTTAAAGGATTGCAAAGGACGGGTTTTGCTTAGGTGTTTTTCCCCTTTCCAGCTGGTTTTCAGCCTTGGGCTATTGGTATCCAAGTAGTTAAAACTACATCAGCACTAATAGCTATGAGATCATCTTGTATAAGCACATTTTTAGTTAAACACCACAATCTTGGAAGAAAATGTTAGTGTGCTTAAACAGCCTGGCTCAGAATAGCTCACAATATGACGCATACCACAGGAAATAAAGTGGTATGAGGCACCTACAAAATATTTTTCAAACAAGTCATTGAAGCTGTAAGCCCCATGCCTCAGCTTTAGGAAGTCACTTATTAAGAATCAACACCAGCCGTGCCAAGCTAAGCTCTTGCTCTTGGTGATTTTCCAATTGAATATTCAGGGCTCCGTCTCAGTCTTGTTTTCAGGGAAGTACATGCCTGGAATGTTAGCAAGCTATTTGCTGGAAAAAATGCCCACAACAGGCCCAATGTTGATCACATTAATGCATTTGAGTGGGTATAGAGTGCAAATGATTGAAAGTGCTTCCAGATCTTGGTTGCTGGGGACAAAGCAGGCTCTGTTCTCTGATCTGATGGTCATTTTTTTCAGTGGAGGATGTGGTGCAGGAAGAGGGAACAGTGCCAATCTCTGTCTAATGGCTCCAAACAGGGCCTGGGCCTGGCTCTTTGGATGCTGATGAGTGGGAAATGAAACACAGATGGGTCAGATGGGTAAGGAGAGGGGGGATTACAGGTCAGGCCAAAGAGTTGGAATAAATTAAGTGCTTATGAGGTACAGAATGGCACATTGTTAAAGCAAATGGACAGGGAAAGAAAACATTTCAGCATTGTTAGGCACAGTGTGCAGAAAAAAACATCTCGTCTTCCCAGACCCCTTTTGCATATCACATCCTATTTGGGATTACCACCGGTTTGATATATGAATTGCTTTCTCTGACACAGGCACTGCAAGGCTGTGGTGCCTTGCAGTAACTAAGAGGTGGTAATTTCCCAGTAAACACTTCAGATGTCATTTACTGAGAGAAATACTTTGCTTCATGCTCCTGATCATAAGGTAGCCACCTTCCTAATTCCCTAGAGATTTCCAGCAAAAGCGTAGGCAATCATGTATGTATACTCTGGGGAAATTAAGTGACAAAAGGAGTATTTCATGCATTCTCAAAGTGCTGAGTCCATGTTTGGGTTTATTGCTTTCAAATCTTTGCATCTACATGAAAGAAAACTACTTGGTTTAAATAAATCATCTAAAAGGATTCCCGTTAAGAGATAAAACTGAATGACTTTCCTGGACACATACAACAGCAATTTTACCTTATATATATATATATATATATATAAACAAATCCACCACAATGATATAAATAATTGTTTCATTAAATAATATGCACTGCATTGATTTTTTTCTCTATTCTATACATAATAACCAAAAATGCATTGCCAAACTATCTGTTGATATGCACAGATGTAGCATTACAGATATGAAAACCATCACATTAATAAAACTTGAAGAGAGAACTCTGCCCATTAATTCAAACTAAGTTTGGTGGGGAGTGTCACCGGCTATTTTTCCTCAGTCCTCAAATCCAGTTTCTTTCTTGATCTATGAATCTTGATCTATCCCTCCTGCAAAGATAATTAACTCTGACAGATTAAATAAATCCTGGTCCTTCCACACAGCATGGCTAGAAGTCAGGTGAGAGTCATCACAATGTGATGCATGCGCGTATCAAAATTGAGATTAAAGCAATGAAATGTCAGTGCTGGTGACAGAATGCCTAAAAGTCCTGAACAACAGGCAAGGAAACTCTTAGATCCTTTTAGGCACAGAAAGGTAGTTATCGCTTGATCAACAGAACTGACTGGGATATGTGTCTGCCTCTTTCCCATTAGCTTTAAAACTATAACCACAGTGTGACCTGAGGTGTTGCCCACTGATAACATCTCTGAATTTCCCAGTATCTCATTTCTTTTTCTGCCTTTCTCCTTCCCAAATGATAGAACCATAGACCCATGTGCTACAGGTGCTGGTGAAGAAGACAGAAGACACCTGTGGAGGGGTCAGCTGGCCAGAGCAGATACTGTGAAATTCACAGCTTTTCCATGTGTGGAGGCACTGAGGTAAGAAAAAGAGATTAGACATCTGAAGTGTTTAAACCTTAATAATCCATTGATCACTAGAAAATGTGTGCACCTTATATATTTAAGACAATGATTTTGGTTTTGCTTTTGGTTTTTTTTTGTTTGTTTGTTTGTTTTTGGCGGGGTTTTGGGGGGGTTTGTTTGTTTGTTTGTTTTGGTTTTTTTGTTTTTTTGTTTTTTTTTTTGTTGAGGCTGATTGCAAGAGCTATTGTGAGTGGAGGATGAGGAGATCTAAACAAACAGATATAATGATGGTCAGAATTTTACAGGAAGCAATGTCCAAAGGAATTTAGGGTAATAGTAATAGATATAATGGGGGGGTTGGGGGAGGAATAAACACAGAAACAAAAAACAAAGAAAAACAATTTCCTGAAACTAAAGATAAAATCACAGTTAAAAGAAACAGTCTTTGTATAGCAAAAAAGAGCAACAAGTTTCTGGGGGAAGAGAAAGGGAGGACAGTGTATGGCAGACCAGAAACATTTCTGAAATGTGGACTTCTAGCTGCACAAGGTAGATCTTTCTTAAAATTACTCCTGCCAGATCACGAGAGGGGCTTACACTTGGTAGGAAGAAGAACAGAGTAGTCACCAGATCCTTCTGAGAGACCAGTATTTACACAGTCAGAAAGGAATCAGGAGAGCTCAGGCTGGAATGCAGCGTACCTTGTGCTCCTATACAGTACCACACTGTCTGAGCTCTACAGTGTTTCTCACAGCCAATGGGAAAGACTTTTTTTTTCCTTTTAGTTACTGTTCTGAGCAAGTGGCAATACATATAGCAAGGCAAGATGCAGACACATGGATCTCTCTACCTTCCAAATTTCTGTTCAATCAAGATAGTTATTTTCTAAATAACTATAATTGGCCTTCGCCCATACTCTTTAATTTAGACAAACATTTTCAGTGTTTCAATCCTAGTTCAGACTGAAGGGAGATTTAATTTTAGAAAGAACTGTAAGATGAAGGGACTATATCATCATGGCAAAGAATAAGAGTGTGAGGACTAGTGCAAAGCATGAACCAGTGCAAATGCACTCTGCCTACGTTTCCCATCACTCCTTGCAATATTTAACATGAGGCCCTTCTAGTAAGGTACTTCTACAACTTGCTCACCTGACATCTGGCATCCCCATAAGATATCACCCAATACAGGGTGAATGGCTTTGCTGAACAACCCTGATTGTGGTTATACCCTGCCCATACGTACTACACACACATCCTTGGGCTTGAGTCATTCTACAAAGTAGAACAGCCATATGTGTCCGTCTACTTTGTCTTATAGAAAGCATTATCAGAAATGTGTATAAACATGGACTACGAACAATTAGAAAGTGCAGAAGTTTAAACTATTGGCACACATACTTGTGATCAGAAGAACCCTAACACAGTGTAGGCATAGGTATCATAGCCTTGGAGAAGGTAAAATATGCCCTTGTGATCCTAAAAAGAAATTTCAATAAAAAGAGCTCCCTCATCATAGCGTAGCATTAGGTTGTAGCCATCAGAATTGTTGTTGTTGTTGTTGGCTGGACTTTGCGAACGAAGATCTTGGGATAAGCCTGCGCAATGGATTTTTTAGGTGAGGCACAGTGTGCATGGAACTGGCCTCACCCCCTTTACTTCTAAGGCTCATCTTGCCACGGCCGAGCACGCTCGGACGGTGACAGCGAGTTCCTCCAGGATTCGAACCGGTGTCCTCAGAGGAGGAGCCGGCTCCACAGGTGGGGGCCTACGCCACTCGGCCAATGCCTGCCGCCTCTCAAGTGTAACATCTCAGATTAACATTAAAGAAAAAAAAAACAAACAAAAACCAACAAACAGAAAAGCAATAATGTCAGGTTGTTGAGCAATCCTGGGAGCCCACGTGGGTCAGAGCACCAGGGGAAGACCTCGTCTTATCCTCTCTGCCACCGAATGACACAAACGTGGCACTACAGCCACGCCTGTAACACGAGCTGGGGCAGGAAGCCATCAGAATTACAGTGTGGGAAAGTGAGACCATTTTGCAAGGCCAACAAAATGAACTGGGCATTTCACCTTGCTTCAATATGTCCAACTTGCCTATTCTTCCAGCACATAAATAACTTTTCTAGGAGGAAATATGACTGAATTCTTCCTCACCTTTGAGGGCAGTTTCCCTTACAGAGCTGGAACGTTCAATGTAGAAGGAAACCCACCTCAGAGCTCAATAACTCTACTGCTCAGAAGCACCTGTTTGTTTAACAATGAATCATAGTTACTGCTTTTTGTTAGGCAAAATATTATATCTCATTGGGAAGTAGCTTATTATGAAGTTATATGAAGTTCATTTCACTCTCAAGTCTCTTTATAAAACATTTCCAGTGGTTTCATAGGCTGTTAAGTAATCTAGACCTCAGAAATTAAAAAAAGGCTTTCCAGCTTCCAGAGCAAATGTAGATTTTAGTCCTAAAGTTTATTCATAATTAATTAATGATACTAAATAGCCAACCCCTAAATGAGTCACTAAGATAATGAGAGGTATTAGGTACTTAGAATGATGGAGGCACTTAGGTAATGAAGTGAAAGAACCTAGGTGGAAAAACAGATCTGATTTTCAAAACCAGCGGTTTGTGAGGAGTGTTTTTCTGAATAAGAAGGGCAACTCAGTATGTAAAAACAGCAATGGAAAGGGAATCTGGTCCAACTTATGCAAAAAGCCTCACTCTTCAGTATTTGCTAGCTCAACCCTGCCTCTCTGGCCTTTACTTTTAGAACAAGGCTTCTTTAACTCCTGCTGATGTAATAACTAAAAACAGGGCTCAGGCTTCAATGTCCAACTGGTGCTGTGCTACTAATGTACTTCATTGTGTGGCACTGCGAACAGTAAAGCCTCATGCAGTAAGCACCCTTATATGAAAGTATTCCATTATCAGATATATGTCACAGAGGATTTCCTCCTATGTAAAACATTGACAGAAATGGCTGAAGTACAAGATTTATCCATTTACTGTGCCACAAATTTCCACAGGATCTTGCCTCTTGTGCACAGACATTACCTTACAAGCCTGTTCCTGTACAAAGAAAATTCATTTAAAAATATTTTAAAAATCAGCATAGCACTTATTCTGTCAAGAAATGTTTTTCCTAGAGGGGGAAATTCTTGAAGCAGATTTGGCTAAATACAATATGTTATGACCTTTGGAATAAAATTAAAAGCCTGTGGGACAATACAAGATTTTGGCAGGATACTCTCGCCACTTTTCAGTTTTCACTTCAACCGCTGGCCAAATGCCACACCACAGCCTTGTTCTAACAGTGTAAGTCACACCACAGCCATCACCATCCCATATATTGAATGCCCTATACCAACCACTACCTACTCTGAAGTAAAACATTACCTGTCAACTCTTGCTGCATATTCCTCATAGACTAATATTGGAGGTGCTCTGTATGTACAAGTTGTAGATGCTTCTGAAAAATTCATGTAGTTTCACTTTTGCACCCTGTGCCCAACAGTTTCCATTCCCAGTTTGCCTTTTAAATTTTCCTGTTATGTTTTGCTAGACAGATTATCTGTTGCAGAAAACTAAGACTATAAGGGAAAAAGAAAAAAAAAAAAAAAAAAAAGGGAATTCCATATTTCCAAGGAGGTTGTCTGGCTTGTTTTATATGTTCATCTGGATTACTGGCTATTTATGAAAATATAACCCCAAAGTTTTGAATCTAACATTCACTACAGAAGCACAGAAAACCCATCCTGAAAAATTCCCAACAATCTTCAATCCCAAAATTATGTGACTATTCCACAGAACATAGACTGTCTCTGCCTGCTACTTCTCCCAAAACCATTGGGCTGAAAATATATAGGGAATTCTGAGATACTATGGACCAAGTCCAAGGACCTTATTCAGATTTGACTTAGAGCAAATTCAGATAATTTCTCTTGAATGGAAAAGAGCAAGCCAGTTTATGCCAAACCAAAATGAAGACAAGACCTTTCCCTTTCCTTTGGTATTATGTTTGCCCTGTACCTGGAAGAGGTTAGCAGTTTTCAGATGTATACAGTTTTGATAAAAAGCACTTAGTAAACAAGTCCAAAAAATTGGTTTAAGTGTTTCAGGGTTTAGGGAAGTGGTGTATTCTTTACCGTGTAGTAGATATGTGAATACCAGGAACCCAGTTGACTTCAGGTAGCTCATCAAGATCTTCAGCTGAGAAAAGAGCAGTTGCCAGTTACCAGTTTCAGGATTTGATTGGCGTGCCTAAAGATCCATTATTTTCATCATCATTTGAAGACAAGTTATATCAGCCAACTTGAACATTCACCAGAAAAAAAGATGAGGTAGTTGTTCTGAAGTTCCTAGAGATTCTTCCAATGCCACATTCAGTATATTTGTTTTTTCTCTTACACTTTGCTGAAGATAATATGTGTAATTGTTGGCTTGCAGACATTAGCTAATTTAAATTAATTCCAGAAGAATAATGAATTGAGGAATAACTAAAGGAAACAATGTGTAGGATTGCAGCATCTGACTGGTGTAGAGGTGACACATGAGAAATATGTGCAAACAGATAAGGATTAAGATGATGAAGATTTAAAAAATATAAGGGTTTTTGTTTTAATAGTGCAGAATAAAATTGTGAACTCAAAAGCTTTACATTTAACAGAAGAGATTGACAGAAATGATTGGAGAGATATCAACGGGGAGGAAGACTGAAGTACAAGGTGTAAAATATCAAATAAAAATTGAGGATATGATCAGATAAGAGGAGAATTTCTCCCTATGATGCATTTTCAGAGATTAATAATTTTTAATATTGTAGAATAATATTGTAGTATAATAATATTGTAACAACACAGGTTGTTACATCCTGTGTCTTTTGGAGGTTACAGTACCAGATGGATAATAAGTCCACGAATGATTTTGTCATGACTAATCATATTCCAAAATGTGACCAACTTAATCATCATTTCTCATATTGCCAAAAAAAAAAGCAGCAGTAGCAACGAGCCATTGTCAGTTGTGCAGTATCAATTTTATGCCAGTAAAGTTTCATTAAAGTTCAGTTGCACTGGTATAAAACTTGTGTAAAGTGTTGAAAGCCATGCCTGATATATCTACCCCTCTTGCCTGAAAATCAATATTAGCAAGGTTTTCCAGACGTTGTAGTGCCTGTACAAGCTGCTTTTCTTGGACCACTCTTGGGCTGCAAAGGATCACTGCTGAGGAGGAGGGGAGTGACTGCTCAGATCCGCCCTGAGGCCTGAACTCTGTTCCCCAGTCAGCACCATGCCCTGATTTATAACCTGAGCCAAGAATCTTAGCTACAATGCAGCTATATCAACACCTGCATCCTGGAGAAAACAAATGTTTTTTAAGGTGAGATTGTTGGGTACAAATAAGCTGCAAAGCATAAAACTGGCTTGGAGCCAGGCCCAACAAGGGCATTAAGCACTGCAACACTCAGAGTTGCTGGTTCTTAGAATTAACTATTAAAAGGATCATTAAAACAACATGTAAAACTACTCTGTTACTGTGAGGTGCTAAGTGCTTCCATTGAAATGCTTTAAGGGAGTTGTGCCTTCTCTGCATCTTAAAAGATTGGACCTATATTTTCCAAAAATGTGATGAAATGATGCATTTTTATTTTACATCTTGACAAATCAATTTCCTGAATGAGTGGTGAGTTCACAGAAGGGGCAGTTCATGTTGCATTTCATTAAAAAGAGTTTACTAACCATGTTTCCATTTTTTTTTTTTTTAGCTGATGTATATGGTGTGCTGTGAACACCAAAAATTAATGTTAATTTATTTATCATTAAAAATAAGGAAATGAGGCTGAGCAGCAAGGAGCGAAAGTCTGGAAAGTGTGAAAATATATTCTGTATTCATTACTTTCTATAGAAAGTAAGATATATAAAAGTACTATTTTTGTTTCACTCAGTAAGAAAGAAAGATATAGAAAGGTACTATTTTTGTTTCACTCGGTAATCTCAAAGGGACACCAAATAAA
The DNA here is from genome assembly GCA_013399695.1 of Formicarius rufipectus. Lineage (NCBI taxonomy): Eukaryota > Metazoa > Chordata > Aves > Passeriformes > Formicariidae > Formicarius > Formicarius rufipectus. The sequence continues at coordinate 184,568 of VXAU01001681.1, read as the reverse complement.
TTGAGGGTGACTGAACTATTAAAATTGCTTATTTAACGTCTTCTCTCTTACTAGGGGGAAAACTTTTCAGTCTGTTTAGACTGAAATAATCTAGGTGGAAAAAATCTGGTCCCATAGATTTGTTTTGGCACCAGTTATAAACTCCTCTGCCGCAGCTGTTTCATTTTGATCTAATTTAGTTACATTTTCATCAAGATGAACATGACAACTTCAGTGGATACCATCTCTAGATCCAATACAGATTAAAAGGTAATCATCTACAAATGGAAAATGATTCCAGGCTCAGTGGTTGTCTATCAGACAGGTATCTAACTTTGTTTGGTTTCTACCAAGTAGTGATTATACTACTAAAGTGGACATTCACTTACATATTTCCCTCCTTAGGGAAATACTTTATGATTTTTTTACAAACAAAAATGCCTAAGCTGGCTTGAAGAAAAGGACCTGGAGAAGCATTTTTACAGAGAAGATAATACATGGTAGAAGGAGGGTTGCTGTGGAGTGAGGAAAGACAAGGAGGAGATAAGTTGGATTTTTAGACCGGGGAAGTCAGTGAAAGGGACTTTAAGAAACAAGACGCTACAAAAGTGTGGCTAGAGCCCTAGAGAGGGGAAAGGCTACTCAGGTTTCTGGAGGAATGGGGAAATAAAGTAAAGGGGTTTGTCTTGCTGCAAGCTTCTCATTATGAGTGTGATGGAGGTTGAAATTCTGACTCTTTGGAGTTAAGAGGGCTAAGGCTGCCCAGTGACTTCCTGTGCTTTTCCAGTACCTGAAGTTTTTTGTTTTGTTTCATTTTGGGGTTTTTTTTCTGACTGGTGTTACCTTTATTTGGGGAATAAGTGGCTTCCAGGTCAGGTTATATTTTATAATTGTCCTTTAATATCAGAAGTTGTTATATACATATTTTATGCTAAGAAAAATGAGATCAGTTGTTTCAGAGAATCCCAAACTACTAAACTTTCATTAGTCTAAAAACATGGATTTTTCTAGGTGCTCACCAGTAAAATTACTATTTCCACTGAAAGATCAAACAAGACTCAATATTTAATATGCTTCTATTTGTATACTGGATTTCCCAATCTGCAAGACCAGAAAATGAAACAGTTTTTCATATTCCTGCAATTACTACAGTCATTGTTAGAGTTTCTCTTTTCAAGTACAGCCAGATTATCTCTTCAGATATAACCAGTAATTAGAATAAAATATATAATGTCAGCTTTTCAAACTGAAGTGAATGGAATTGTAAACTTTAGAAATTTTCTTAACCAGAAAGACAAGATGGAAATACAACATTGAATTCTCAGAAAGTCAGTAAGGTTTAGCTTATTAGGAAATATTTTATTGCCATAGAAACTTTTAAAATCACTTCAGATAAATAGAAGGGCAGGAATCATATCTCTTTTAAAAACTATGTCACTGTCCGTAGTCATGAAAAAGATGATTTATTGCACCATTCTATGCCTAAGTTTAGGTGTTTAACTGCAATTATGCACTTATTTGCTTTTCAGATAAAAGTGTATTTAAGCAAGTGTTTATGTTCAGTATTGAACTAGTGCCTCAATCATCTAATAAGAGGATACCCCACAGACTCGGATTTATCTACCTCCTTTCAACCACTTAGCAGAGAAACACCTAAACTACAAGCCTTATCATCCTATTCTCTCTACAGGGAGATTTATTGAATATAGGTGGAGTTTAAGACAAAGTAGCCCTCACAGTTAAATTCTGAGATTCAGTGGATTGAATCCAGTGCAATCCTGAACAGAATTTAGTCTAAATAAATGGTCTCTTTGCTATCAAGCAACTTCATTAAGAAATGTGGGAGAAGAAAAATTCTGCAGGGCGCCATTACCATCAAAGTATGAAATCATGTAAAAAGTATGAAAACAGCAGAAAGAGGCAGTCACTAACTGAACATTTGTCTGGAAAATGGGAAAACAGAAACAAAATCCTACCTAAGAAAAACTTCCTGCTTTTTGTTTCCCGGAATGTGGTCTCAGCCACTGCAGCAAAGGCCATAATACATTCGTCTTCATGAAGATATGTCATTGATCAAAGAAGAATTCAATGTTTATAGGTCAAAGAGAAAATAGGGAGACATCTTCTTACCATGTTGCTCAGGGATTAGAACAGATACTGTTGTAAATTCTCATCCTTGTTGGCTGTGCTTATCATACTTCTTAAAATTTAATGACATTTTAAGGGAAAATTATTCTGTCAATACTAGGAGTGGAAGTACTGATATCCTAAATTGTATTTTCACTCCACTTGTTGCTCACTCATATATTTTTTTAAACAGTAACGTATACCAAAAGAGTTTGTATCTAAACATGATTTAACTGCCTACATGTAAAATTATAATTAAGAGACATGTAAGCTGTAAATGTAAATTTTTATGTTTGACTGGGACTCAAGCTAAATGCTACATCCTTTGTAAATCTGCTCAGTGATTATCATATGGTTATCACATGTCAAAGCAATAAGAAATTAACAGAATGCACTACGTGAATATTGAAACAGCGCAGCGGCCAGGACCTTTGTCAAACCTGTAGCTCTCCAGAAAACTAGGATGTATCTGGATCAAGCTGAAAGAGACTAATTCATCCAATGTCTATATGAATGACGTCAAGACAATGAAATTTAGAAAACATTCTATTTTTACAACATCTGGTTCTGAAGCACTTGTTGGTTTTAATGGTTTTCAGTCAGCTAAGGCTGGTCATGAAAAGGCAATTAAAAGTCAAAGATTCCCAGAAATATGTATCTTATCTAAGAGATGATCCAGGAGGGGGGAAAAACTAACATAACAACTTGTAACTTACCTGAAACTAAAAAGCTTGTGGTGTTAACTTGCAACTCTCTCACAGAAAACAGGTCACAGGAGGAAAGGGAGAGGGCAAAAAAAGCATAATCCATATGATGAATAGAGAAATCACTATTAGCAAAACAGTTGGAAATTTGACAGGCAGAGGGAGATTTAACTTAAGAATGAAATTTTCCGAAGACATTGTCTGCACTTCAGCAAGAGTTTCAAACCACTGTAAGAAAGCAAAGGAAGAATAGGAAAATACCAATAGAATTGCAAGTGTTGCTATAAGACCCAAAATATCAGCAACTCATATGCAAAGGAAAGATCTTCTTACACTAAAACAGACTATGTTGTTTAATGCTCTGGGAGGCATGCAATGAAAAAGAACTACTAGAGTATATTCCTTTGCTAGCCCTTTAGACTGAACAAGAGACAGACCTCTGTCTATTTTTAGTCTTGAAGAATTATATCTAAAATGTGACAATTTTCCTCTACCTATGAGAGGAGACATATTGAGGAACATAGATAATGCTAAATAACTTTCAGCAGGGTGCCCTAAGAAAAACAGACGATATTTGTTCACACTCAACAGTCCCTTTGAGAAATATTTCTGCAGACTACCATTTGGGTTCTTTCCAGCCCCTGAGGGATTTGACTGCAAAATGTAATATTTTTGTTGGTAGGGTGGATACAAAAGACTATAAAGATAACTATGAAAAGAAAAAGCTGTATTGCATAACCAGAAGAATTGGAAAACATGGATAAGGTGATCTAAGTCTGGACAAGTAGAAATGCAACTTATATGTGAAGACAATAATATATGTTTGTAATACACTATGTGTTCAGGTAAGTCACATCAAAGTTGATGTTTCCAATAGAAGATGTGTCTTAATAGATGTGAAGCTAGTACTGTGATTCATGTAAATGCACTGAGTCTAGCAGTCTAAACTGACTACCTGGGAATGTTACAGTGCGAAGTTATCCAACAGACATGACAAACTGAGGCAAAGAGGCCCTGATCCTGAAATATAATGACCTGAGGAGCAGCATTAAGATTCTGCAAGTGGGCAATTGACTTGGTCTTCATGTAACAGCACAGCTGAAGCTGGCAACCAGTGTTTTATTCCTCAGAGATTCTAACAAAGAACATTATTCATCTGCTCATATCTTGGACCAGGGTCAATGGTATAAAAAGTTTAATATTTTTATTCATGTGAAGGTACTAGTTAAAACACCTGCCCATAAAGTTGTTCTCCAGGCTAGAAAGTGTCTAGAAATACACTGTTCACAGGGAATAATCTTTTAGTTACAAATGGTTGACTTGAAGAACAGTCAGTCACCAGCAACCTTGCTAGAGGACTTAACAAAAGCAATGGGATCAACATTCAGCAAAAATTGTTTATCAATATCTTTATTTGAAAGTGTGCAGTCTCTGTTTGAAATTGAAACAAGGTCAGTGGTGACTTGACAGTATATAAAAGGCAATTATGACAAAAGACACATCATATATCACAAAATATGGTTTGGTATCTGGATACCCTCTGCGACAATAGTTCCATTACTGGAGGGGAAAATGAACATGAACACAAGTAGTGAGTAGTAAAATATCTGGCAGTCTGAAGAAGTTTGCACCCTAAAAGAGATATGTACCACAGACAAATAGTAACATGTTTTCCACTTGTCAGAAAGGGGAAAACTAAGATATTTGGCAAGCAATGATCCTAAAAAAAAAAAAAAAGTAGTGTTGCCTTCTGAAAGCAATGATCGTTATTCTTTGGCGAGCCTCAGCGAACTGTGATTGCCTCACAGACCACCTGAACATCCTCAGCAAGTTTAATCATTTGATTATTCATATGTGCAATGATGTATTCAGTAATGCTGTTTTTCAAGTGATATGATTCTGCTCCTTAACTTACCAGACACCAAGCTTTTAAAACAGTGTGATAGGGGTACTGTGAAGTTCTCAACATCATTTGGCAAAGGCAAACTAAAGACCTAGGTCCAGAATAAATGGGTTTTGTGAAACCTTCAAGTCAGAATTTCAGAACAGTCTCCCAACAATTCACTCATAGTGAGTGGATGTGAGATGTTTCATAGGCAGGAGTGGGTCCAAAGCCTGCTGTAATCGTGAGATGTCTTCCTAGTGACTCCAGCAGGCTATGGATCAGAACGCTTTTCTGCGTATCCAGCTCCACCCAAATCCATCTCCATTCTCCTTAGTGCTGCCCAGCTCCTGCTCCTTGCTGTGGCTGGTGATTTTGGTGAGTAGCCCCATTTTGCAAGGCATAGCTGGAGTGACAGCAGCCATAGCAGCTGTGTCTCTAATAGTACTTCCACATGCCTCTAAGTAGGTTCCCTAAATCAACCTGCGAACATGTGGGAGAGGTTAAAAAAATCTTTGTAGTCGTATCTTGTGGGAATGGTAAATATGAGTTTATTTGCTTTTCAGTCTTTTTAACATCAGCAACATACAGATATGAAACATACCACTTCCCAATTTCCAGGCTTGGGGTTATTGTGGCACGCATTACCTGCCCAAAGCCCTCTGGAAGAACTGAATGATCACTAGCAGCACTTTGTTCAATGCCCTCGTTTCCCTTGAAGCCAATATATAGCCCCAGAAAATCCAGCTTAGCCTGTGAATTATGCAGGGATAGTCTGAGGAGGTTGTCTCTCTGATTTGTTTAGTCTTAAAGATTAAGTATTATACTCTGTTTTACTTGAGTGTTCTGTATGGGAAAACCTTCCATTACAGGACGTGCATATACCAATCAGGAAAGAAGGAATATGAGCTGCAATGGGATGCACAGAAGCACAAAATCCTTTTTTGGCTACCTTTTTCTCTTTGATATATATCACTGTATCAGAGCTAAGTGGAAGCTGGCAAACACAAACAATTTTTTGGTCATAAACATAACCTCAGTTATAACCATTTTCATTTACTTGGTATCTATCACATTACAACTATGCATGTTCTTTATGAACCAGATGTTCACAAAGGGAAAACAAGGCATAACTCGAGGCATAAGGCATAACTTTTCAGACTTTATGTATTCTAAAAACCTCCACAAACAAATATAGCTAAAACTGTAGCACAAATACTTCTACTTCCTCTCAGCTTCATTTTACAGCTTTCAGCTTATGGAAACATTTGCCTAAGTTTGATTCAAATAGTCCATCAGGAACCTTTTAATAGTCTAATGCAATCTTAAAAGGAGGGGGTGGGCAGGCTATTACTTCAATTCCTGTAGCTAAAAAACATCCTTTGTGTAGAACTCATGTGAATCCCTCCCCAGAGGTGCAGAATGCAATAAAGATAAGAAAGACTACACCTTGCAGCACAGATTCATGGGGCTGTATGAAAGGGGTTGCACAGTTACCAGCTGTCTGCTCCAGTCCCTTTCTGGAGAACAGCTGGAAATGCATTCTCTGGAGATTGCATCTGGCTGGATTCCCCTGCACTCAAATCCCATTGATCTGGTTCCGTTCTAGCCCTCTGTACTTGCAGTTCAAAGAACAGCGAGGTCTGTAAAGAAATTATTGCCATATTGTTCAATCGGCCACAGTGAGCAATATATAGGATTATAATTAGGAACACATTAAGGAAAACAGTTCAGTGGAGATAAGCTGTTTGACTGCATATGCTTTTTGATGAGGGCTTAGTGCCAATCCCAGAATAAAAAAGATTAAATGTTTGTTACCAATTCTTTTGAACTGCGGGCAAAACATGTGGTAAAGCATTTTTGATTCAAATTAAAAGCATCCTAGGATAAAAATAACCCTGTTCTGTTAGACCTTTCCAAGTGAAACCATTTGTAGGCTGATTTATTGTCTTTTCCTTCACCTTCTTCCACTAGCATGATTAACATATGCATTTCTGAATCACATGTATGCCTGGACAGGTATTTGTCTTGTTACACATCTGTGTAACAAATGGCAATACAAACTGTATACAGAACAGATGTAAATTTTCAAAGTCTCAGCAAATTGTATTTGACCAAGCACATAGATAAGTGTTTTTATCAAACAAGTTTTATCGTTTCTTTCTGGTGGAGACAGTTCTATGAGAAGCCACCAGCCTACAGGTGACAATATTGATACAGAGCCCATTGTACATAAAGCAGACAGGTTTATAATCAGTGTAAACTTGTAGGAAGAGAAAAACCACCAAAGAAAGCAGATGTTCACTAATATCTGTATCAAATGCTTATCACTCCATCCTGTGCTGTCTACTTTATATATCTGGGAGATATTATTTTTAGAGTTCTTTTTTCAGTCTCTAGAATATTTTAAATGGTCACCAAGAATACCAGAGAGAATGGAATTTGACAGATTCATGCTATGTTCACAGAGCCTCCCACACTGAGGCAGGTTTATGATGTTACTCCATGTAAGTCAGCTCTTTCTGAGAGAAAGAGCTATGTTCTCACTCGCATCCTCCTACACAGAGACATACAATTTTTTTAAACACCATTTTTAATGAACTTGTTAAAGATAGGCAATTGGATAAGTACTGAACACCTGGACCAGAAAATATATGTAATAACATTAACATGAATATCCACAACAGACTGTTCAGCTTGTAGAAACAGAGGTTAAGAAAAAAATCAGGAAATTTGTAACAAGATGGATTTAGAAGCCTAAAAACATAAAGAGATCTTACATCTTGAATAATATTTCTTCTTTTGGGAAATCCAGCCTAATAATACTAAATGCTTTTAAGCACTGCTATTTTTTACAACATGTGGAATTTCATATAATTGCCTCGGTTCCCATCTACTTGGAATTTAGAGAATTTGTGCTAAGTTTAATAGACCATAGTAACACATTTGTACCAAGTAAAGAACAGTCGTTTCACAGAAGATGTGGTCAGGAAATGGCAGCCTATTGTGAGGACAGACTTCCAGGAGGTTGCTGACCAAAACTGCTTTTGGCCTTTGGCCAAGGGAATTCCCAGGTGACATCTCTGTAGACAGACAGAAATCCCCCTCTGCTTAAGAGAAGTCTCCAATTCCCCACAACCAGCCCTCTGCAATTGTGCCATACGTGAGAAATGTTTGTAAAGCCTCTGCCTCCCCACTTTGTCCCTGCTGCCTTGCATGCAGCCCTTACCCTTTCCTCAAAGGTGACTCATTTTTGGTTTTGACTGCAGCAATGTCAACTTTTTCACTCTCTACTTGTTTGTTCTTGAGGAAAACCCATTTGAATGAATTATGATATTTCACTGGAAGGATGCAAAGGACTGCAAATTAGCATGTATTTTCTAAAGTCTTCTGACTTTTTTGAGATCCCTCATTGAAAAATGTAGTAGATGACATGAAGCTATTATTTTATGTTGTGAAATAAAATATATGGGACTTAAATTGAGTGGGAGACAGTCACATTAATGAAATATTCGTATAGTAGATGTTCACGGTAATCATATTCAAGGTTTAGGTCAAAGCTTTTGTTAATTTGTGGAGACAGTGCCAAACTTGATCAGAAACTCAAGAGTAACAAAATAGGGTGTATCTGCCTGGGGTCTGGCCTGGGTCCCAAAGAGAGAAGGACCTCTTCAGTAGCCGAATTTAGGAATTGAGAGCCATCCTACCAAAAGCATCTTTAATTCCTCAGCCAAGAGACATTCTTTTGCCTGTAGGTGAGATCCTGATTCTCCACTTCCTGCTTCTGTCTTTTGGAAATAAAGCCTTTGTTACATGCCCAGGTTTCCCCACATAGCTCCTTTGAAGGTACAAACAACCCCTGCTGCAGTTCTTATCAACAATCTGTGTCTGTTGGGAAGTATCAAGAGAAAAAATCACCCAGGGTCACTGACACTGGTTTGATTTACCTGACAAACTAGCATTACTTATGTTTTGAGGGCTAGTATGATTAGAAAGAAATGTAATAATAAAAAGTTCACATGCCATATATCCAGAAGGACACTAAAGGGAATCACGAAAATCAAAATCAACAGCCTCTCGTATTGTTGCTGCAACAGCAACATTACAGCCGACAGTGCTAACAAAAAAATTTAGATGTGACTCTTAAAAAATTATTTAAAGGAAAAGAAAAAAAATGAAAAAAAGAGGAGATTAAATTCTCAAAGCAGGCAAAGAACAGCGAAAACAGCTAAAGTAAAATGGTAAAGCTCTTCTGAAAGTTACAATAAAGTTTTGAATCAATTTTTTTGGGAGTTTTTTTTAAGAAGGTGTGGAGTAGCTTTAGAATGGAGAGTAGAATAAAAAAATTTCATATAAGAATGGCCAAGTGCTATTTAAAAATTAAAAATAATTTATTATTTCCAATGCTAAACTACTGAAAATAAACTTGTAAGTTAATTTTCTTTTTTGTCAGACAGCAAAAAGAACACATTGTATGTATTACACAGGGAAAATTAAATAATTATTCCTATTTATAAAAAAATTAATTGACTGAATGGTTTTAGAAGTTAGTAATATACTTTTGCATCTGCTCATTCTTTTTTGCACCTCTCTAAAAGCCGTTCTTGCTGTTCCTGCCACCAAGGAACAGTATCCCAAAATAAAAGGCATGTCTTCAATCTCCATTTGAGTGGACTTGGCACTACTCCTATTTTTTAGAAAATGAGCTAAAAAGCAAAATAAACCAGCTTCAAAGCAACCACATCACACAATTTGTTCTCTTGACTTCTAAAGTGGAAGATACATACCTACCCACCTGAGGAGCCTGATTATGCATTGTGTTGCTCGCATACAAGCTCACTTAAAATTATCCAAAGGAATTGCAAGATGAGAGCCAAATACTACTAGTTTGGGTTTCCATTTGGCACCCAATTTGCACCCACGTTTCCAAAGGAATAAAGAACTATAGATTTACAACAATAAAGGCATGACTTCACAAGTGTTTTCTTCACAAACAATATACTCTCTCAGACTCTCCTTACATCTCCCTGGCATCATCCTTCAGCATAATATTCATTTGGCCATGAGTGAACACATCCCACTCCCCAAGTGACTCTTCCAACAGACTCACAAACCAGACCACCTGCAAGGCCAAGTACAGGCATAAAGTGCAGCAATTGGATCTGGGGTTGAAGAATTAAGGTGTAATAAGACTGATTCTGGCTACCTGCTTCTGGATGCAAACTGACTGCTACCTAGACTAAAAGAGTTTTTGTTTTGGGATCTCCTGTTCTTCCATAGAATAACAGCCAAATGACAGCTTTCATGAGTTGCAGTCTCCCCAAAGGCCATTAACTGTAAAAGAGACCTTAGTGTCTCCCATGCCCATTTGTGTCATCCCCCAATGTGATGGAGCTTGCCCACTGAGAATGAATTGCGTGAAAATGGCTCCTATGGAAGCTGTGGATAAGACTGCCAGTTTAAAAAGTAGATGGTAAGTTCTTGAACATGTACTTTATAATGTAGTGGGTAATAATCTTCAGTAAGGGAGCAAATAGGCATAATCAAATTAAGAACATTGCTAGAAAAATCTAGAATACTTGGAAAGCATACCTAGGAGGTTCTGTGAACAGGTGACCATTGTTTGTCTGGAGAGATTTGAAAATCTCACATGGGATTTTCATAGCTTGATTTGTTGTCTTTCTCACTAGCATTTTCTATTCTGTCTCTTTCTTAGGAGAGAGTCTATAATTTTTCGAAGTGTCACTGTGCATGCCACAAGAACTGAACCTGATATTCAAGATGGTTTCTGTTCTTTTTCATTGCTGCACAAATTATGTGTTCTCCACAAGTTTCCATTAGCCTTGGAAAGCATTAGAGTCAACTATAAAGTTGATCAGATCCTGATGCAGCTAGAGAAAGGAATTTAATCTAAGAAAATGGGGCATTTCCGAGCCAAGGCTGTATTATGCTTAGCACTGCCTTTGTTGCAAGGTGAATGTTTAAGATAGAATGATTGTCAAAGGAAATATTAACAGACAAGGAGAAGGACCTCAGGAGTTCAAGCATAGAGGTTATTTGCATATCCATACAGACAAATATACTAGATCTACTCTACCCACAGAGCCACAGTTTCACAAGTCTCCTCACAGAAAAGGCCTCCATGAAAACCTTGGGCACATATTCATGTCTTTGGCCAGATCTCCTCCCTGCCAGAGGCTTTTGGGCACTCACCAAGGGCCAGGTTTTAACTTAAATCCTCTGGCATCTTCAGTGGCATTTGCCCAAGAAAAGTCTCAGGAGGAAGTGCATTTCTGAGATGCTATGGCACATTTTCCTTCCTGTTTTCTTTTTGCTCCCAAATGCTACTAATTTACTGCATACTTACACCCACATTTAACTACTTCCTTGTCTGCTCTAGCTCAGATTCTCAAGCCAGTCAGCAAAAAAATTATGTCCATGCTTATCTCTTACTTCCCAGTCCACCATGTCCCACTAAGTCTCTATCTACCTGCTCTCAGGCAATCACTGGCTAACAAGCACCTGTTTTTCTGCACCTGACTCTTTCACTTGGGCAATCCAAACCACTGCCCAGCATTACTTTCATGAAGGATATTATTGCAAACTTTTCCTTCATCTTAGGTGCTTGTGGAAAATCAATGGAATATGGTTTCTACAGTGTAATTAACTGTAGAATTTACTAAAATGTGAGGTTCTAAAGAAAGGCTCTCACAACAGTGAAATCCAGAACAAATTATCTGACCTTTTGTCCAGAAACATCCTCACGACATTATTGTTAAGGAAAAATACCCAGAGTATGATAAATAAACAATTTCTAAAAATTGAATGGAGTAGTCCAGCCCATCTTCAGGAAATGGTTCATATAACTTGGAGAAGGCCCAGCCTTGCAGAGGAACAGTCTTGGCAAGTTTCAGGATCTTTTCATATTGTTGTTAGGAGGCCACTGCTTACAACCATGATACCTGCAATTGCTGGTTTTGTTATGGCTAATTAAGCAACAGGCAGAGCAAAGCTTCTTTATTCCTTATTTTACAGTAGCATTGATAGAGAAATAAGCATGTGAATTGAAATTATCAATTGGCTCAGCAGTTTCCCATGATCTCAGAAAATTGCAAACAGTCTGTTCTCATTTCTCATAGACTTTGTAATTTTTCATTTGCATAAGGGTGCACAGTGTCTATTCCATATAAGGAACTTTATATATTTAAAAGAAATTATTTACTTGATGTTTCATGTTAAAGTATGTGCTTTGTAGATGTCATTGTTATGGAATAATTCACCTCAGAAGTCTGATAAGTCTTAGATGTTCTGTTTTTCAAGTGACATTCAGTGTTATACTCACATTGTTGATAATAGCACAAATATATAAAATTGAGAATAGTGAGGAAACGTGTAATTACTCCATACAGGTTTCTGTGCAAAGCATACATACATGTCTATCTTCCAAGCAGATAATTCCAGTCTTGGTTACATCAGGAAAAATGTATGTCTAGTCAAAAACACCATTTTGCTACAATGGGAATGGTAAGTTGTTATTAAAGTGTACAAAGGCAAACCCCTTGAGGAATGATGTTATAGTAGCTGTTTAATTAAAATATATCCCATGATGCTCATGAATTTTCTATTTTATTTTTTAGACAATGAGGCAGATATAATATAGCAAATTAGCTAGACCAAAAAAAAGTGTTGGTTATTCTTCTTACTTTCTTTGTATCAGGACCACCATGTACAAACTGCATCGAAGCAATTGAAACATTGACGGATAGAGTAGGCCATGTTATGCATTGTGTTATTCAGGAGGATGTTTCACTGTGATGCACACTGTGTACTGTGGAAATCCTCTGATTTCTCGTTCTGTTTTCATTTGTGCACAAATCTGCCACTAGTAGATAAACTAAGACGCTGTAGCCAACACATTGATGAAAACACGTGACAGTCCATCACGAAGGCCTACTGCCCCCTACCATTACTCTCAAATTTAGGTATTTCAGATACATCTATAGTAGAAAATTAAAGATCTCTTGAAGAGTTTTCTGACACTGAGACCAGCTGGCACAGAGCAGGTTGCATTTGTATTTTTAAAATCTTTTACCTTCAAAGTCAGGGTGGCTACACCCATAGTGCCTGCTAGGAGTGCCTGCTGGTCTGTGTGTGCTCCCAAACCATGCCAAGAAATTACTTGGGGGAGTCCTAAATGGAATAGACCAAAATCACATCATGGGCTGTTTAAATAATTGAATATTATATATGACTGTATTCTAGTATGCAGGATTATTCCTTCATTTACTGTTAGAGACAAAGCCATCAAGGAATGATTTACCCAGACTAGTTGTACATGCTGTCAGTGTAGATGCCTTCACCTGAGCTACTAGCTGCTATGTCATTTTCACAGCCAAAGAGCAAAGTACATACTCCTCAAGAATAATTAATTTCACATAATTTAACTGTCTGCATTAGAGTCAGATGAATCATTGTTTTTTTTCCCTTGCTGTTAAAGAGGAATCAGGTGACTAGTTCAAATGTATCTTTTCACCACAGATCAGATGTTTCTCTCCATGGGACGCTTCAGAGGATCAATTTTTACTGCATGGAGGTAACACTGCATTCCTTCTCAGACTCTCCCTTTCACTCAGAAGCATACACTTGCATCTTGTTTTGGGACAGAAAAACTTAAAAAAGGACAGCAGAAAAGTCTTTCTGTTTGTTTTTCTATGTAATTACTAGTAATTAAATCTGTCTGGAAGCTACACAAAGACCCAATGTCCCTGGATTTCCGGTCAGGTCTATGCCACCAGATGAGAACACAGATATGTTAATGAAACAACTCAGACACTTCTGACTTTCCTGAAAAATCCATCCAAGGAATTAGGAAAGATATTAGGGCTCAGGAGATACCACTAAATCAATTTCCAACTGATAAAGCAAAATCATGATGCTTCAGTGGCAGGTAACTGCTGGGAATCAATCTGATTCAGTTGTTGGGAATCTGCTTTGACTAATCAAACTATTAAGTCTTAACTGTCATCTTTCTTCTTGCAAGACTTCTCAAATATGTTCAAACAGCATGAATAGATTTTATGCATTATTTATCTTACACTAATGAAAGCAGTTTATGTAAACTTCCAAAAAGAAATAGTGACATTTCCTTTCCCCAAAAGTTAGGAAATTAAAGGCAGACAAAAATAGTGTCTACAAGGAGTAGGAGAATGTAACTAGAGAGTTACTTGGATGAATACTGCACTGGAAGTACTTATGGTTTCAATGTGCTGGATTTAACACTGTGTTACTTCAATTCATATCTCTGTAAATCTGCTAAAATACATAGAATTCAAATGAAAGAAAATGAAACAGAAGTTACAGTAATCAGCCTGCACCTTTACATGTAAAAATCTTTACTTTCTAATGTGACCTGTTAAGGGGATTATTCACTTGTCCAGTTACATGAGTTACTCATTCTTGATTTTAAAAATTGTCAAGTGTACACCTTACAGTCACTGTGCTGTTCTATTCATAAGATTTTTGAAAGAAGGTTATCAAAGAATGAGGCAAAAATATGACTGATAATATAATAGAAAAGGAAGAGGAGGGAAAAAAAGCCAGAAAAAAAAAAGCACTTTCTTACTATATAAATTCTAAATCTACTTTACATCAAACATATAAATGGGATTCATTTTTTTCTCGCAGGAAGGTCATAATATACTTTTTCAGTTAAACTTAGAACTATTGCACAAAACCTATATGTTTAAAAATGTCTAATGGTTTGGGTTTTCCCTCAGAGCAACACTTAAGAACTCTTAATGTCACCTAAAATCTAGGAATATTGCTGACAGTTTCAAAAGAATTGAGAAAAGGATCACTCAGACCGGGCTTCTGGCTGTCCTACAGCCAGAGAGAGTGCAATTTCTTTCTGGAAAAGAACAATCTAAGAGGACTAAGGCGCAGTAAGATCTAATTGGTTATTTTCATTCTCAGCTGTCTCCAGACATGTACAAAGATAAGAAAGACAACTTCCTCACAGAGAAGGTGGAGTGATGGACATAAAATTATGTGGTTTTCTGTTTGTTTTCATCTTTATAAAATGCTTTCCAGAAGCATATAGACAACACCCAACTAAGCATAAAAGCACTTAAAGTTCAGTGAGATTGGCATTCACAGTTTTGAATTAGGTGTTCATCTGTATTAAACTCTAGAAAGTTGCCTATAAAACTCTTGAAAGGTGCCTATGTTTAATATAGGAGATAGGAAATCTCAAACGAGGTAATCGTAATGTTTTGAAATGAACTATATTTGAAGTCCTATCTCTCTCACATACATAGAAGCATCTTTTTACAACTGAGATAAAAACCTACATGCAACTGGGTTTTACAGCTTGAAGTCTCCCACACTTGGAGATAAGAATGAGGTTCCCCTCATTATGCACACGGGTAGAGGACTCAGTTGCGCTCAGACTTCTGCACTGTTGTTTAGTAGTTAGAGCACCTAATGGCTAAGACTTTTTTTCCCCATTTTCAGTAATAAACCAATCCCACAGCTCCCATCTCCTTGGAAAATACCTTCATGACCACAGAGCACTAAGCTGAAAGTTTTCCACTCTGCAGAGTAAAATGGGGCCATTTGGAAAACAAGCAAGAAGAAAGCTGATTCTCTTATTTAGTGATGAGAACAATTCTCTAGGAATGAAAAGATTTTAAGTTCTCTTTATTTGCATCATAAACTGTATATTCAGCATTCATTAAGACTTCACAGAGACACTTCTTTCTTTCATTTCACAGAATATTCTGAGTTGGAATGGACTGACAAGGATCATTGAGTCCAACTCTTAAGTGAAATGTCTACAAGGGAGTCAAATCCATCACCTTGGTTTTAGTAGTACTTATGCCCTAACCAGCTACTGACCAAAACACAGTCAATGCAGAAGGTCAGAACTTCAGACAGTCCAACTATTCTCATCAGATGCCTATGGAGTCATCTCCTCCTGGCTGTTCTTATTCTGCAACCTAACTCTGGGGAATTTATAGTGGCTTCATCAATCTTTGCAAGTGCAGTGGTTTAGAGACAGTTGTGAATGAATGGAGTAACATCCAATTGGTGTCTGGGCACAAGTGGTGTTGCCCAGAGCTCAGTATGGGGGCCAATTCTGTTTAATATCTGTGTCCAATTCTGGGGCCCTCAATTCTGGAAGGATATTGAAGGGCTGTAGCAGGTCCAGAGAAGGGCAATGAAGCTGGTGAAAGGTCTGGAGCACAAGTCTTATGAGGAGCATCTGAGGGAGCTGAGGTTGTTTAGCCTGGAGAAAAGGTTACTCAGAAGAGATCTTATCACTGACTACAAATACCTGAAAGGAGGCTGCAGCAAGGTCAAACGTGGTCTCCCCCCTGGTGAAAGTAACAGGAGGAGAGGAAGTGGCCTGAAGTTGTGTCAGGGGAGGTTTAGACTGGATATTAGGAAAAATTTCTTCACTGAAAGACTTACCAAGCATTGGAAGAGACTGACCAGGAAAGTGGTGGAGTCACCATCCCTGTAAGTGTCAAAAAGATGCACAGATGTGGCACTGGGTAACATGGTTTAGTGGTGGACTTGTCAGCGTTGGGTTAATGGATGGACTCGATGATCTCAGTGGTCTTTTCCAACCTAAGTGATTCCATGATTCTACCATTCTGTGACATTTCTGTTCCTTTAATTTACTAAGCTGCTGCGCTAGCTGATGAATTAACACATCCAACTTGTTTAATTATCATAAATTTTTGCTGCAAGGTCTTGAAAGTGAATAGGTTAATTTCATTAGCATGAGATGGAGACTATCTGAACATGTGCTGAATACAGTGGGTTTTGCCTGCATTTTGTCTGCAACAATCTTAGTAGCTACATTTATTTCTTAATTAACCTAGATTATTTTAATTTACCTAATTTATTTGTCATAATGCCAATATCGCTGCTTCTGGATGACACAAAACACTCTTTTTTTTTTTTTTTTTTTTTTTGGTCAGTCTAAAGTCTATTCTCACATCTAACTCTTCCTTCCTTAAATCTGAGGGAAGAGTCTTCATAAAGTTCTCAGGGCTGCTTTTTTGAAATAAAGACTGTCTAGTCTATGTTTGGTTTTATATTTAATTTAAAATAAATCATATCCAGATTCAGAGCCATCTGACGCAGTTAGAACTTCCATTATCTCTTTACCACATGTGAAAACAAAGCTGATAAAAGCATTACATCCTGTTAGTTCCATGATTAGGGAAGAAAAGCACTCAAAATCGAAGTCTTAAATCCACCTATATCAGGATGCTATCAATATAAAGTACAAATATTTTTCAGACTATTTATGTGAAACTAAGTTTCCAATAATAGCACAGTTATGGTGAAATTAACACAATTATGGTGATATTTCTATATCTTAAATCATTAAGGAAATTTGTATCCATGTATAAATCCATCCTTCATAATGCTGACATAAAATATCACCACAAATTACTTTTTTTTTCTTCCTTCTAATGGGAGGCATGGAGGGAAGGGAGAGTTGGGCTAGTGGTCTTTTCCACTTGGACTTGCAAAACTTGGTGGTACAAGTTGCAAGATCAAGAGATTTTTTTTTTAATTTTTCCTTTTTCTTTTTTTTTTTTTTAATTCCACAAGAAAAGGTAGATCTCTAGC
Source organism: Formicarius rufipectus (assembly GCA_013399695.1). Classification (NCBI taxonomy): domain Eukaryota; kingdom Metazoa; phylum Chordata; class Aves; order Passeriformes; family Formicariidae; genus Formicarius; species Formicarius rufipectus. The sequence continues at coordinate 167,228 of VXAU01001681.1, read as the reverse complement.
TTTTTCTGTCTCTACTTGCTGGCCTGACTTGACTCAGAAATTGTAGAAATGGCTACAGAACAAAAACCAGTCAAGAAAGGTTATGTCAGCTTAAACCAAAGTACTGATTCATTGGAAATGCACTTTGAGTTTCACATAGTTGTTTAAGTCACTTCTTTTTTTAAATTGTATTTACCCATTCCAGATTTGACGAAGACTCTGTCAGCGGTGCCATCAAGGAAACTGATCTTGTCAGGTTCAGGTTTGGTGGTAAAGTTACTGGAAAGAGTTTGCTAACAAAATCTGGCTCTTGCCAGCCTATACTGGCTACATGTGATGACTTTTCAGCAAAAAAAAACATTTAGCCTGATAAATCCAGACTGATTAAGCTTTTTCTAACCTCTTGAAGGCAAGAGAAAAACTCTTAGTGACACGTGACAGGGGAGTCTTGGAGACAGATTCACCAACAATTGTGATTAGAGAATTTAAAAGCTCCAGAATTTAAGATACCAGAATAAAACCAGTTTTTCACTCGTGTAATTACGCAATAGCATTTTTCAGTAAATTAAGTGTCTAAAGCCATTCTTAATCTTAAGTGTCCCTTCATTTCACATATAAAATTCCTAGCAAGACTAAAGTTGTCATTGAGTCTATTATTACAGTATTTCTGCCTTGCAATATTGCAACATTGCACCCATACAAACTAAAGCTGAAACTCCGTGTTTGAATGCTTCAAGTGGTCAGCTATAAAAAGGCTAAAATATATTTCAATGATGTGTACATTTTCATGTTAATAGAGATTTTAATAATTTTTAATTTGATTCTAATGCCAAGAGAACGGCTGCATTAGAGAAATGAAGCATTCAGCCTCCATAGTGACTATATTTAGACCTACTCTTTCTGCTCTATATATGAAACAAGATTCAAGTAGAATTTCTCATTGAAACCAACCCATGTTCAGACAACTACTTTTTCTTCAGACTGCTCATTTTGAATGCAGTTAGAAGTTTGGTCAAATACATAGTTATTATCTTATCTTGATTGGGAAATATCATAGGAAATATTAAGTACAGACTGCTTTGTAATCAACATGATAGTCTTCACAGAATAACAGATTATGCTGAGTTACAAGGGGCCTACAAGGATAATTGAGTCCAGTTCCTGGCCCTGAACAGGATCATCCCCAAAAGTCACACCATATGATAGCCCAAACTTATTTGGAGTCATAGATACACCCTAGGGCTCACAAATCTATCTACGACTTTTTTTTTTTTTCCCTGCTTATTTCCCATAATAACAGATTTTAGCTGTTTCTCCATTATATGATTTTGGTTTTGTTTTGTTTTTGCTTTTTTGTTTGTTTTGTTTGTTTGTTTTTGTTTGTTTGTTTTGTTTTGTTTTTTGTTTGTTTGTTTTTTGTTTTGGTTTTTTGTTTTGTTTTTTGTTTTGTTTTATTTTGTTTTGGTTTTTTCATGTTTTTTTATCCTGGCTGTCAGATAAGTGCTTGCCAAACCTAAATTCCTGCAAAATACTTGGGCCACCTGCACCCAGATAGGAAAACTCCTAGAGGTGATGACTGAGCGGTGTGGAAGGACAGCTCACTGTCTACAATTCCATCCTTAGTTTGGCGTGCCTGCTTAAACTCTGTTGCAAATGGGATTTATTCAGAGTTTAAAATCAAGCATGTGCTTAAGTGCTTTGGTGAATCATAAAATCCTCCACGGAACTCACTCCATATATTAACAGCAGACCCAAAGATATGCAATTGGACAGTTTTTTAAGGCATTTCTGCATGAAGAACTATTGACTCTGTCTGACCTTTTTTTCAATTTGAATTTATAGGCAAAATTTTTAAAGTTCATCACTTGATGGGAATCTTGATGATAAGATAAAACTCAAACTTTATTCCAGTTGCTGGAAAGAGTTAGGTGTCCAGTATTAATCAATCGTGTTTCAGTGTGCAATGTACAATACAAATAATAATGTTTCTCCAACCATCTCTTCTTAGTCATCTCTAGCACCTATGCTGTGTCTTAAGAGTCCATTGGTTGAAGTCAAATCACTGGCATAGTTTTTTGTGGAGAAATACAAGTATAGTTTTACCTTTTAATCCGTAAATCCTAATAGCATAGACAGAGAAGAATCCAATCACAGCATTGTCATAATTGCTTGGAGATTTTGTTCTGCAACTAATAACATCTCTTTTTCATTTATTCAATATTCAGCCTTTTGAAATAGTGAAAGAAGATCTGTGGAAATAAGTGTTTTGAATTTACAGGGGAAAAAATTCATAATAGAAGTCTATGCAGAAATTGGAAATGGGTTTGACCAGCAATTGGGAAGATAAACATCTGAAACAACATATTTGTCAGCAGGATTACTTTTATTTTGTATTTGCAAAGAGTGGAACTTAATCTTTAGATTACATTATGAAACCCAAAGAGAAAGGAAAAGAAACTTTGTGGCCACGTAGCAAATATCCCTTCTGTCCACCAATCCATAACTTTGCAAAGACCACAAATACTGTACCTGCAGGTCATGCATTTGTGACTCTGTTTATACATCCAATTTTTTTTCCCTCTCTCACCACCAAGACTCTACCTTAGCCCTTCATAAAAGAAACCATATACTGGTCATCGGTAGCTTCCTAGAGCAAAGTTGCAGTTAGAAGAGTTAGGGAGGTTGGAATGCCACTCTCTTACACAGACAACAAAGGTGGTTGTGCCTATTCCCAGTTGTTGTCAGCTGCTAATAACTTAATGTCAGTTTTCTGATTCCTCTAAGTTTCTGTCAGGCATCTGTGAAGAAATTTCACCCAACTGACAGCTAAGGTTGTGTGTATTTCTGTATAACATTTTTTTAGTGTCATCACACGTCAGAAATTATCAAAACTGCATAGGAATAGATCCCTCTGTCTTTCCAAAGTTATTTATCTCTAAAGATCAAGTTAGCTCCCCCCAATTTGGTAGACTGCATTTCTGAGCTTCAATTTTAGACTTTGTATTGAGTACTGTGTGAAAACACATCTTGCGCCCACATCTTCAAATAAGCTAAAGTCATAAAGAAAATATCAGACATAGCAGTTGCGAGACACAGGAGCACTACACATAAAATGAATGCGCAGTGCTCCTGCCTCAGCGGAGGGCTCACGATGCTGAAACCTGCTTCCTTTGGCCCTGTGCCAGAGCCCCAGTTTGGCAAAATTCAGAGCACTATGTAAGGCCTGTCTGTTCAGCAGGGCAGCTAAAATACCGTTGGATTATTCTTAGCAATAGGATATGGTTCGGTCAGATGTGGGGGCTTTTTATTTTGTTGTTTGTAAGATCCTTGATTACAAAGGGTTCTGTATTTTTCTGGTGTTTAGGATTGTCATTCAGGAAGTGCAGGGCAGATGTACGATAATGAGAGACCAATATTAATTAATTAGATTTGCTTCATTTTCAATGGGGCACTGCACACTTGAATGAGAATACAATAAAATCATGCTCTGAATTGCAGATTAAGGATGACTATTTCCTTCCTAGTAGAGAGCACAATTCTTAATCAACTGTTCCTGATTTTAAATAGAGGCTATCCTCTCAGACATGTCACCTTGCATTTAGCAAATGAATTGCATGTTTTTCAAATTGAAGTTATCTGAGTTCTTGTAAATTTGTATCAGGAGTACTTCCTGATCTATAGAGAGTTTAGGAGGCTTTTGTCATTGTTGTTTTAAAACCTTCTGTGCTGGAGGGAAATGAAGACTTGACTTTGATGTTCTTAGTATCTTTACAGCTCTATAGTTGGACCCTCGATGCCTCCTCAGGTTTCCTCAGAGACGAGCAGTAGAATACACCTAGAAGTCTCAGGGGACAAGGTGACTAGGTGAAGAGTGTGTCAAAGCATTGCCCATAAGGACTACCAGAATTAATTAAAATTGTCATGTGCTAATTTATAACTTGCTTTAATGCTTTGATCGCAAGAACAACTAGAAGGATAAAAGCAGGATTTCCCAAGCTTTCTCTCAGGCTAAGATACCCAGCCTCTTTTGAATTTAATTCAAGGCCATTTGAGAAGCTCTCTCCTCTATTTTGTGAATTCTCTTTGCTTCTGAGAAGAGCAACTAGACAAGCCTGGTTTCCTACAGTTTTGTGTCTTTTGTTTCATACTCTGGAATATCCCTGTTTGCCTTGCAAACCTCACACTTTTTGACTTGCTAGAAAGGAAGAGACAGCATTTGTTATGGTTGGATCACGTATGTGTTAATTAGGTGGTTATTTATGCAAATGCTTCTTGGTCAGATAGTAGTTGCATCTTGAATTTTGAGCACCAGTATGGGAAAGACAAGATTCTCCTGTACATCCTCCATAAATGGAATCCTAACAGGGTCTCTTTTTGAGACAATTGGTTTCTGCTGACTAAAGTCATGAGAATTATATCAAAAAGTGCCCAACACATTTTTACAGTTTTAGGGACAAAATAAACAGAAAGGTGGAAGGTTATTTAGACAGTTTAATAGTGTGCACCTTGCTTCTTTGGAAAACAAGGGGAAAAATAGTTCTAAAACCAAACATTCACATATGGTGGCCAAAAACTTTTGAAGAAAACTTTTAACAGATATAAGGGACTTCAGATCGAAAAAGAGTGCAGTGTACTTAGCATTCTGTCTTCTGCCAAAGAAAATTGAAGTGGAAAATTTTAATCAGGTCCTTTTTTTCTTTATACATTATATAATTAATATTTATACATGGAAATATAAATTCTATATCATACAAATATTCTATTATATTTAATGTTTAGGGGTGTCATGGGTTTCTGTAGCTGAATGTTAGTAGAAGGAGGAGCTTCCAGGATGGACAAGCTTCTCCTGTCTTGTGGAGTCAATGACAGACAGGTCCAGGAGGGACTTCCTGCTGGTGGACAGAGTTGAGCCAATTAAGAATCACAGTCACGCCTCAGTGATAACATATTTAAGAATTAGGAGTGTTGCACAGTTGAAATTCCAGCCATGAGATAACAACACAGAGACCAAGGTTGGAGCAGGAGGAGGCGAAGGAGTGACCCCATGCTGGAGCAGGGTGGGGGGAAGGACTGAAAGCTATTTCTGCCCCCCTCTCTCTGAAGCTCATGGAGATCTTTTGGGGTGTGGAGACCCACCTGTAGCCCCTGGAGGAGCAGGTGGATGCCTGAAGGAGCTGTTGCCCTGTGGGAGGCCCGGGATGGAGCATGATCCTGGAAGAGACTTGCAGCCATGACTCTTGGAGAAGGAGATCCTCCTGGAGCAGGTTTTTTCCCCAGAGAGAAATGTTGCCCGGGGGGTGGACTCACAGAGAAGTCTATTGAAGACTGTCTCCCGTGGGAGAGACCCCACGGAAGCAGGGGAAAAACTAAGAGCTGCAGCTCCCCTGCAGACCGTGGTGAAGACCGTGGTGGAGCAGGTTGTCCCCCTGCAGCCCACAGAGACCATCGGGGTGCAGAGACCCGACTGCACCCCATGGAGTGACCCACAGGACAAGAGCAATGGCAGCAACAGTAACAACTGCCTGTAAAACTCCCATTCCCTCATCTCTTGGACTGATGGAAAGAGGGAGGAGTGGGAGGAGAGGAGTGTTCTTAAGACTGATTTATTTCTTACTTCTTAGTTTGATTACCTTTAGTTTTAGTTCTTATCTTGTTAGTAATAAATTTAAGTATTTAGCTACTCTGAGTTTGTTTTGCCATTATCTCTCAGCTGTTTTTTACCTTTTCTCCTTTTCCTTTCCCTCTGGGAAAGGGGAGACCTGGAAGTTTGGGTGGACACCTGGTGAAAACCACCACAAGGGGTTTTTCCTAATAAATTGCCTTAGTAACACCCTAATGTTCAACTTGGTGCTCACCAAAAAATGGTAGGACATGGTGGCCTTTTTACATTAAAAAAGCAAAACTTCACAAGGTCAGAAGGGATCATTAGGCTGATCTCTGTTGCATAACTGCATAATATAGAGTATGGAATTTTAACAAGTACTTTTGCCATGAAGTCCATGAATATAGTCTGAAAGCATACCCTTTTAACCTAAACTTGATTTAAGCACTGTAACTGTCACAGGATCCAGAACTTCCTAGAAGGAGTGCTGCAGAGGTTATTTGCTTCAGCTTCTATTTTGCTACCATGGCAATTCTTTTTCTGGTGAGACATATACAGACTCTGCTTTTTAAATTACCCAGTTCACCAGACATTTTGAAAGTAGATGGTCAAGAGAAGATGAGGATAATGTAAGTTTTGCAAGAAGTGGGAAACATGCCAGTGAATGAAGAGCATGAAAGGGAAAGACTGTCAAATATAGTGTAGGTTAAGTCACAAGAAGATAAGGAAGTCCACAGAAAGCAGGAAGAATATGACCATTTCAGGTACTTTCTGCTGTTCTGGGGTAGAAAAACAGTTGTAAAACCAATTCATCAAGCAAATCTTTTCCACAGGCTTTGTACTACTGATAACTAAACACTCGATGAAGCCCACAATGTCTGAACAACTACATCGCCCAGGGAACACCAGGAGTGGGTGAGGCAAATGAGAAATGAGCCATTGTAAAACCATCACCCTAGTTTAATCTGGAACAACAAATACTGGAATGCCCAAATCATACCTTCTTCCCATGATATAACTTCAGGGGGGAATTAACGAAATAAGAAGTATATATCTGAAAGGATTAGAATAAATTTGGATTTCTACAAATTTTCATGTTAATTTTAATGATTTCCAGCTTTAATACCCTTACTCTCAGAATTGCCTGACCACAATTTTATGGTTCCTCAATTCAAAAATACCATTTTTTAAAACTAGAATAGTCCAGAGAAATGTGTTAATTGCCCAGATAACCAGGTTGGCTCTGTGGCAGCTCATCCACTCTGATTCTTAGGCTGTTGGTGTAACTGACTATTTGTGTGTGAATCAATATGGTGCCCATGACTGTGATGCTCTTTAGCATCTACAGTCTTTGATTATTAAGCCAGCATATCTCAGGTGTTCAACCAGAATTATTTTTTAAAAATTTGCTTGCATATGTCTGTATTTTATTTAACATATAATTCCAAATATAATGATACTTCAAACATATGGTTCTGAATGCTTTTAACCATGATAGTAAGTTTGTGTCCAGTCCACTCCTAAGAATAATACAATATTACTAGTTTGGGATTTTTTCCCCCTTAATCTGCTGCTATGAATTGTCAGGTTCTGTTCCATTTTAACCTTACTTTTGACAAAGAAGTAGAAATATGAGGAACTGGGAAGATGAAAGTCAGTTGTGTGTTAGGTTAGTGGAAATATTCTTTCTTTGATGCCAAAGGTTGATGTTCTAGGATAAATCCAAGGTAAAATAATATAGTCCAAGCACTGAAAATTGTTATTCATTTATAAATTCTATATCCTTTTATGAATTATTCAAATTTTGCTTCTCAAACTAAATCTACTTCCATTATAGCTCTGAAGCACTGAGCTCCCTCTTGTGACTGGCACCTGAATATTATTCTGATTTTGGGACTACGTAATCTTGTATGGTCTGTAGAGAAACAGAACTGCTGGAATGCATCAGATCAACTCTACCTCTATTTAATAATATTCTTCAAAAATTACAACTGGGGCTATCTGGAAAGGATATAGACTTAATTTTCTTCATTTTTGGTAGATCACCCTTTGTATAGCTGCTCTTTGAAATACAAAGGAAGTGTGCCTCCTCAAAATTCTCCATTTCTAATGGTGGATTGTGTCTTCATGAAAATTATTTAGTGTCTGATGATGCAATAAACATAATATAGATATCAGTAATCAAATGAAGACTAAATATAAATTTACCAACCATAGAGGCAGGAAATACAATCCATCATATCTGACAGCAATTTCCTTTCAGAGTTGTAAGGTTGTATTTCTCTATTTACATTTGCTAATGAAGGTATAATGGTTCATTAGTATGAGTGCAGTCATTTCTGTACAACCTGTGTCGGCTGTGCATAGCCTATTCCAAGACTGCATTATGGAATAACATCCATACCTATGTAACTATGAATAAAGCATGTTTGTACTAATATATTAATAACAATGAACTTCCATTTGATACAAACACACTGATAGAAATGTTTTGTATAGAATTGACCCTCAATAGAGGACTGAATATGGAAAAAAGTTTGAAATGTACAGAACAAGAATCCAGGTCAATATGCCCTTTTTTAGCATTCTGACCCAGAACATGAGTTTGAGACTATTTTTTGGTGGATGAGAGAGAAAAAATAACATCCACCTCTACAAAAATCCAAATTTTATGTTCATAGCTGGGAAAAAAATATCTGTGAATAATCCAATCTGTCAGTTTCCAATAGCTTTCCACCTCTTTGCATATAAAAGATGGCTATTAGGGGGTTATATTTTTAAGTATAAAGAGAAACAAAAGAACAATTAAACCACATCTTGTTGAATAGAATTATTTGTAAGAATATTCATTTTCACCTCTTCTGTGTTCTAATACTAACTAGTACCAAATACTCCAGACTGCCATTCTTAAAATGCTGTTAATGTGATTCCCATCATCTGGCAGTGTAAAAATAGGATTATGCTTACAATTACTAGCATTGCAAAGGGTTTCAAATCTAGCACTGGATACAAATCTATTTTCTCAGACTGTTGCAAACCCTCATTTTATGTCATCTAATGCACAGATAGGCACATGTCACTGTGACAAAGCAAATGTCTTTGCTAATCTTGTTATCCATAGATGCAGTAATATATTTTTCCAGGCAAGAGCAAAACACATACCCTGAACTCTACAGTCCTTACTCATACTAGTCTACTGCTGAAGTGGACTGGAGATTTGAACAGTGTAGAGTTACAATTTAATGAATGCTGGTTCTTCTGTATAGGAGAAATTCATATGCTTTCATACTCTCTCAGCTTCATTTCCTTCCAAGGCTCATTAATTTTTGAAAGAGCCAGCTTTCTTACCCTTTCCTCCTAGTAGGTGGTGTTGCACTAGCATAAATATAAGGGTATTTATAATTTTAGCTGGAAGAAGAGGAAAGGAGTATGATAAAGCTCAACTGCTCAGCCAAAGAGGTTTGGCTAAGTATCCACATCAAGTTAAGGAAAAACGTCAATACATTTCATGGTGGTTACTGGGTTGCCTAATTTAGCCATATAACATTTCTGTTATGGTGTAGCAAACAGCCTGATTGTAATTTCTAGGACTGTAGCAATTTGCCTGGCACAATCCAATCACACAGTGAAGAGAGAAACAGCCCCTTTCATCAGTCTGTTTATCCCACTGCAAATGTGGGACTCTCAGCAGAGTGGAGCATGTAATAAATAACGCATTCATTCTGATGTGTTCAAATCATTGAATATGAAGGGGTTGAATGTTGGTGCTAAAGCAGTCAAAGGAGACGTGGAAACAGTCGCAAACAGTTGTGAATATCCAAAAAGTCCTGACAGGAGTATACAAGAAAAATCTAAAATATCACTTAATCATATTTCTCTTCAGTTGCTTGTCCTCATATAGCAGTGCTCTCCTCCTTGGTACTGTTGATACTCCCTTCAAGTCAGTAAAAAGTCTTTTCCCTTTCATTCAGTTATTATCCTCTATTTCTTGAGTAGTTCTATGATCTGCTAAATGACATACTATATTACTTTACAGAAATATTGATCGTATTATGTGGTGTATTTCCACCACTTACTTTCTTTGATTTTTCTGTTCATTCTTCACCTTCTTAAAGTGACCAAATAAAATTCCAGAGCAAAAGCAAGAACGTGGTCCTTGGACTGATGAGCGGAAGGCCCATTGAAACCTGCCAAAATCCTGCAAAAATCTTTCTCTTTCCTTTTCTGTCCTCCTAGGCTGATCTTGCCCTGCCACATAGTTATCTGAGAAATACTTCACAGACTCTTTGATTCAATGTACTTTGTCAAAAACCAGAATTCTACAAATTCAACCAGTGTAACTGATCACAAGGTCCTCATTAAATAGACCAGCATACTGAGCCGAGTATTGCCTGAGCAAAATTAGGGAAGTATTGCAGTATTGGGTTTTTTCTGTACCCCTTTGTGAGAATGGTGTTAAGTGTGCTTTATTGAGACAAAACATGTGGTCAACAATAATCCATGTTAGAGGAAGCAAACTAAATTTTGTTCACTGCAGAGAATCTTGAAAAACTTTTCCTGAGCATACTTAGGCAAAAGGAGAAATTTTTCAGAGGTGAGTATTCCCTGAAAGATGCCTACCAGCTTATGTGAAGCCTAAAGCAAGTTTGAATCAAATTTGAATTCTCATAGCAGAGACCACTGCAGCTCTAGGCAACCTTTATGCTGATACAAGGAAGAAATGAGAAGGGAAAACTCGTTGCTTCCCGCTGTATTCATATGTATGTTACATGCACAAAATCAGTTCTTGTGCCAACAGAGTGGCCATGAACATTTCAAAATATTAGAAACAGAACAATTTATAATTGTGACTTTTGAAAGAGCTGAAAATATTCAGTCATGCAAAGATGAATAAGAGCTGTAAAACTTACTCTTAACAAAGCCCATGAACAAATATTGATCATTTGATGGCTAATCCTGAAAGCATCTTGAGTACATAATAGCTCACTTTTCACCTTGAAGGCCCTAAATACTGACATTTAGCACTTTGATTTTATACATAATATTCAAACTTCTGATAGTGCTGTGGCGGTTTTCAGCCAGTGTCCACCCAAACCTCCAGGCCTCCCCCTTTCCCAGAGGGAAAGGAAAAGGAGAAAAAGTGAGAAAAAAAAACCCCAAACAGCTGAGAGATAATGGCAAAACAAACTCAGAGTAACTAAATACTTAAATTTATTACTAACAAGATAAGAACTAAAACTAGAGGTAATAAAACTAAGAAGTAAGAAATAAATCAGTCTTAAGAACACCCCTCTCCTCCCACTCCTCCCTCTTTCCAGTAGTTCAAGGGAGCAGGGAATGGGAGTTTTGCAGGTGGTTGTTGCTGCTGCCATTGGTCTTGTCCTGTGGGTCACTCCAGTAGGGTCTCTGCACCCCAATGGTCTTCCGTGGGCTGCAGGGGGACAACCTGCTCCACCACAGTCCTCACCATGGTCTGCAGGGGGGGTGACAGCTCTTAGTCTTTCCCCTGCTCCCATGGGTTCTCTCCCACAGGAGACAGTCCTCAATAGACCTCTCTAACGTGAGTCCACCCGCCCAGGCAACATTTCTACCTGGGGAAAAGGCCTGCTCCAGCATGGGTCTCCTCCACAAGTTATAGTCACAAGTCTTTTCCAGGATCTTGCTCCATTCTGGGCCTCCCACAGGGCAACAGCTCCTTCAGGCATCC
>VXAU01001681.1:133790-152303 GCA_013399695.1 Formicarius rufipectus | reverse complement strand
AAAAAAAAAAAAAGAAGGCTTTGAGCACATTTTTGTCTCCTGGCTACAGCAACAGGGAGATTTATTGTAGTATATCATAGCTGAAATAGGAGATTTGGTTTTGATTGCAGAGATGCCCATGAGAATAGTGCCTGCGGATAGTTGATAAAGACAGTACAATGTTGATAATTTTTTATATCAACTACCTACTGTGCTTCTCAGAGATCAGCTGTAGGATCCCAAAACACTGCACAAAACAGGATGTAAGAACAACAAAATTCCTCTTGCGTATGTGTACTTACACTGTGGGTATCCATCATTATCAGAATAATCAAATTTTTAAAAAATACTATTCAAAGACTAATTTAGCTGTTATTCTGTAAGAAATCTTATGACAAAAAGGAACCAAATGTGGGAGTTCAAGGTATTTCAATATGTACTATTTTTACATGTGAACACAGTAGATCCTGGTAACATAATCTTTTTTCTTCCTAGTGGAGGGACAGAAATGTCTTCTGACATTTTCTATCATGTTAGTATCTTTTTTGACATGAGCATCCGTACTCTGATCAGTACCGTGTTCAGCATTCATAATGAAGAACATGTTCAGCTGTTGGACTTAAAAGAAATTAAAATCTGTCTTCCAAAATGATCTTGAAGTCATGCAATGTGTCAAAAACTGTGATGTAAACTGATTGTATTATATGTTTTGTACTACTTTTAACTAAATTCAAATCAATAGCTTTTAGCAGAGTGAATTCTACAAGAAAAGATGAGAGAATTCAGATGTTTTTATACACCAGTCCATCAACAAAAACATCTAAAGCTCAACATTATAACATGTCTTCATGGTAGAAACTTTTCTAGTGTAAGTGTAGGATACCAACATGAACAGTGAAACTCTCATGCCACCTAAAACAGTGTAATCACATCTGCAGAATACTGCAGTTCATCTGGGAGTAGGCACTTTCACTCTTCAGTTGTGATGAACGTAAATTGGTCTTGTAGCTGAAAACATTTCTCCTGACAGGGGATATTGAGAACAGAAATTTTTGCCAGGAACTCCATGCTGCTGTTCATGCAGCTTTCATCTTTGGAATGTTATGTTCAGATCTGCTTTAGATCATAAAAGAACTGTGAATTTTCTCCACATTAGTGGCAATCAAGGCACAGTATGGTATAAGCAGAATATGAAGAAGAAAGAAATTCTGTTGTTGAAAAATATTCTGTTACCAAGGGTGGATTGATTTTGCCTAGTTTGTTTGAGGGTTTGTTGGTGTGGGTTTTTTTTGTTTGTTTTGCTGTTGTTGTTGTGTGTGTTTGTTTGTTTTTTCTTCTTGTCAGGATTGAATGACAGTATATAAAAATATGTGACAAGAATAAGTCAAAGGGTTAAATTTAAGTACAGTGCAATATATACTTTTTTCAATACAGAGCAAAGAAAAAACCAGAAGGAAGTAAGGCCAGGAGGCACATGGTTAAAATAGCCTAGTCTTAATTTTTGCATACTAAAACTGTCAGTGAAGTTCTTAACATAAATACAGAGTATGTCATACTATATGGGGCATAAATGTGGCTTGTCATAAACAATGTAATTACTTAAGAATCTACTACCTTAAATAGTATCCAATGACATTGTTGAAACAATCTCCATAGACTATGATGTTCACCAAAGGCCTAGTTAAATTTCTTCTGAAAAACTACCACAGACATCAGTGGACTTATAATGCCCTTTAAATGATAATCATTTACCTATCACAAATAAACATTAGCTAAGTTCTACTTCTCACACCTTATTCCTGGATTCCCTTATAATTGCATTTTAAAATATCAGGCAGGTATTCTTCATGCCAAGTAAATTCTCTCATGAATCCTTTGTTCTAAATTATCTTCCTGTGGACAATCACTCAGCTCCTATGCCTTCAAAAACCAGCTAAACTAAAGCAACTGAATGCAAATTCAGCTTTTAAAGAATGACATCATACACATCTGGGGGAAAGGTTATTTAGCAGATTGATTTGGTCACTGAACATCTTCCCTGCTGCCATCATAAGACTTATACCTCTAATCAATTGCATTCCCTGTTCCATGACCCCTGGCAATACTGTTTTTCATTCCAATGGCAGCAGTTCCCAACTGGCTTCTGAGACTGCATATTGTACACATTGTTAACAGAGCTCCTGGAAAGGGGCACTATACTTCCTCTATCTCATCTCTGCTATCTTCAAGTCATGTCTTTAAAGGAAATAAACTGCAGGTGTGTATGCTTCCCCCTCCCATCTTTCCCTTCACTTCTCAGAAAGGTCAATTAATGGGATTAAAATTCTCTCACTGCAGATCAGGCTCTCAAAGTGAGGGCAAAGTGCACATGTGAATGAGCAAGTGTGCCCACACACACTCACCCATGTGTGTAGGAATACGCCTACACTTGTAGAATGCACCTCTTTACATTTGTGCATATAATAGACATTGGTAGGGGCCATGAAACCTACTCTCTGCTCCACTGAAAGCAGGATTTAGCATGCATGGCACAGTGGGATTGTCAACTTGATCCAGGCTTGTAAATGCTATAAATCAACTATATCAAACAATAAAAAACACCAAGCAGATAAGAATCTAACTTTACCTAATTCAAAAGAATACACCAAACCTTTTTACTTAGCTTTCTACATTAATTTCAATTTTTTAAAAAGAACCCAACACATTAAAACAATCAGTTATTTTCCTATGAAGAGCAAAGGGAAGAAACACAGAAATATACTGACATTTCATTTTTCTAATAAGACATTTTTTTCTCCTCTGTTGGGTAAAATATACATAGGCAAGTATACATAATCTTAGAGAAAAAAAAATTAGTCCAGAATCAGTTCTACATATTTCAAATTTAATCAACAGTTCCCTATATCAGGATTTCCATGAACTTTCAATTTAATGGCTTTACCTCAGGGAAAACTTGTTTATTTCACCAAATCATGCAATTCTATTGAAATCAATGGGACCATATGTCCCATAACAATTTCATTTTAATTTTTTTGCCCATTCTAGCTTAAGAATATTATCAGAAATAGCTTTTAAATAAATATTTCCTTTCTGAAACATGATAATGTAGTTTTCATGAAGAAAATGTGTGAGCTGGTTTTGAACTAGGGAATAGAATTTTACAATATTTTTACAGAACCAAGATTGGGTAAAGAGTAATTCACTGATACATTTGACAAATCCCAGTTTTGGTGTCAAGGCAGCCATTTGACAATGTTCAAATCATGCAGTTAAGGTTCTTAGTGTGGTTTAAAAAATAAACCAAGAAGTGTCTGGGTGAACATTGTGGAGGAGACTGAAGTTAAGATACTACCAAAGAAACACAGCATCCAGAAAAGTGCAGGGTAGCACCAACACTCTTTCCTGGATTCCAGAAAGCACCATAGTGAAAAGTTCCTCAAGCAGAAGAGCTGTTGAGTTGCACTGTGAATTCTTGAGACTGTGACACAGAAGCCAACAGCATGAGCTTAGGTTTGCAGGACTGAAAGAGGTGATCTAAATCCATGCTTGAGTGTATACACAGAGGTATTTAAGATTCAAAGGCTACAGCTCAGTTCATATGAAAACCTTGCTTAATGCTCCCAGTACCTAAGAAGTGCAAGCTAAGGTGAGAAACTATCATGCATGACATTATCTTTTCCTCAGGAAGAGCATTAATATACAGCCATCTCTCAAGAACTCATCACCTTCCTCTCATTTCTCATCAGCAGATGGAAAATAAAAGCCTGATCTCTCAGCATGAAGGTAATTTTTTTCCCTGAAGAGCTTTCCTTACAATTTGACATTTCTCAAAGGCATTGATAGGCAGATTTCGCTTTCTAGCATTTATTCTCTGTAGCAAGGGGATTTGTATACTGCATCACTCAGCATCCCTTTGAGATGGCATGCAAAGAACTGAAAGTGCAAACACCTTCATTTCCTTCCAGTCATAAAGTGCAACAAAAAGGTTACAGAAAAGGCTGATTAATTATTACTCAGACAAGAGGTTTCTGTCTTCCATAATATTTGATCAGTTTCAAAAGGCATCATCTGCTCTTTTTCAGAGCATGCTCCTCTCTTGCCATGCTGAAATTCCCTGTCTCTCAGAGGTAGCTTATAGCCTTGGAGAGCACAAGGTGTTCTTCCCTGTTTTCTCATGACAGTCTCATTCACGTCCCTGTCCTGAAGAATTAGTCTGTAGAGCAAGTGCCAGGGAACTAAGTGGGCCTTTTATGCATCTGAAAGTTTTATTGAGGTTTCAAACTGTCAAATTTAGGGCTCTTAATCTCACAAGGTACAAGGCACTGCAGAGTTACCTGTTTTGTAGAGAAAAATGTCATAGATTTTGGGCAACTACCCAGGATTCCTTGGTCTCTAAACAGATTTTGTGCTTGAATAAATTACATCTTAGGGCTGAATTTGTCAACAAGGAATATAATTTGTTTTTTCCAAGTATGTTGTACAGTTGAACAGTCTTGCATATCACATGTAGATTTGATTCTGAGTAGAGGGGTACTGACAACTTACTTAAGACTGGCTTCCTAGACAGTATATACTCTGCGTGATGGACTACTCAGTCCACTAAATTCTTATATCACACAATTCAGACAAAGGCCACATCCAACCATTTATAATTCAAATAGAACAGAAATGTTCACTGTCATTGTCACACATTTACTAGAATGAATCTACCAGCTCCTTTTGAGAAGTTTAATATGGTGATACATTAACCATCTTCACAAGTGAGTAGATCTCTACTAATTTTAGAGTCAGCAACAACTGCACTAAAAGCTTTGAAGGTTCTTTATTGAAGACTGGAATGATGGGACAGACTTCTCCCTCACCAAGTTTACAGGCAGTTCAAAATTGGGAGAAATAGATAATACACCAGAACTAGTGTGCCCAGAGGAACCTTGACAGGATTGAAAAAAGAGCTGACAAGAACCTCAAGAAGTTTCAGAAAGGGAAGTGCATTTTCCTGCCCTTGATGTCATGCATCAACATACACTGGAGGACAACCTGATGGAAACCAACTCTCCCGGAAAGGACCTGGGACTCCTGGATGGGGCACCATGTTCAACCACCAGCCACCAATGTGTCCTTGCAGCAAAGAAATCAGTGTACTGGACTGCATTAGAGCACTGCCAGCAGTTCAAGGGAGGTGATCCTGCCCTTCTATTCAGCACTCATGAGACACATTGCAATGTCTCAAAACAGCCTCAGATTTTCTTTGGTTCTGGGTAATTTCATGAAATAAATGGTCCCTTTCAATTTAGAAAATTATAAAAATGGCCCATGAGTCTCTATGTGACTCCTCAGCAATACAGGTACTGCTGCTATCTGAGATCTCTGCCTTATTCTGAGCTGAGCTCCAATGCCCTCATATCTACTAGCCTGGCCCAGCCGTATGTGGTGTTGGAATTCAGCCAGGTACTATTTTCTACTTTTCTGGGCAACACAGGTCTTTTCTCAATATCTTCCCCAGCAGATATGGACAAAAGGACTGACAATTATTGTTAGTCTCAATAATCATCTAAAGTTTGAGTTATTTTTCTGGCATATTTTTTCTCACCATACATGAAACTTGAAGATAGGAAGTGGAAGAATACCTGACCAAGAAAACACTCCCATTTCCATGTTTAATTTACCATATAAGATGCTTAGTTTCAGAGCTGGAGTAATGTACCATGTTAGCTCAGCTTATCTGAAGGACATGGACTCTTGCTGTACTTAATTTACTCCCCAAATTGGCTACTGTGGGCAGCTCTGCCACAAAGGAATAGCATAGAAAGCTGCACACGTTTGAGCACAGGACAGTTGGACATGCAGTGAAAGTAAATAGTTGCAAAAAGTTACCTGGACAGGGAGTAAGTGCTCCCAAACCAGACCATAGTTTCACTTTGCAGCAGCCGTTTGTTTTCACTTCTGTCTATTTTGAAGGACTGGCACCAGGGCCTGAAATCCCATCATGCAGAACTGTCCTCTTCATGGGGCTTATTAGTGATATGTGTAAGCCAAGCAGAGAGGTGGAACTCAGCTTCACAGTACATAGCAGAAGGATCTGGTTCCCTTCCAAACTCATTGGATGATTCTTTATTGACTACAAAATCTTCCTGCTCTTACACTCTTCTTTTCATGGCTTTGATTATCATTTTTTTGATGCTACTAATTTAATTTTAAATTTTGTATTAAAGAATATTAAATAAGTTAAATAAATTAAATTCAAATATAGTAAGAAATTTAAACCATTGTAATACATTTTTAAACTAAATTTTCAATTAAATTCCTTGTAGTAAAATTAGCATAATATCTCACAGACAAGAACCTCTAATGACTGTATAAACTGATTAAGTCCTTTGTAAGTGTTTAAATATTATTACAGCAATTTTTCAGGAAGATAATCTGAATTTGATTATGCCAAAGCCAAAGAAAACTCAAAAACCTCATATTTTTAAATACCACTTCCAATTAGTAGTTTAAAGGTGAATCTGAAATGTTGGGCTTGCAACACATTTTAAAACAGTATTTGCTATTATGAGGAGCTCTGCAAAAAAACACTGCCAGAATCAGGGGTTGTGAATAGCCTGATAACTGATTTTATTAGCCACACACTTTCTTGCTTGTATAAGCTAGACTATGTAAGAACTTTTTATTCTGGTAACAGCACCTTTGATTGTTCTGTTATAAATCTGAGATTAAAAAATAAAAACCATTCTAAGGAAATCTCTCTTTCTCCAGTTCCACTGCACTGTATAGAAAAAGGAAGTTCATATGCATTTAAGTAAAGGCCACTTTGCTCCTAATTAACTACATTTTAAAGGAAAACAGCAGCAATGCAGTGGTGTGAATCCAAAGGCAACTTCTGGCTCTAAATTTTCATTTCAGAGGCACCTATATCAAGAATGTAGTTAATTCTTTTGTCTGAGAAACAGACTTAATCTCAGATTTATCTTTTTCACAGCTTTTACTTTTGGGTTGTTTAGCTGTACCTCTATTCGGTGGACTAGGTGCAGCAAATCCTTTGGTATTACTGCTTCCAACTGAAGGAGCACAAAACTTAGTTTCTTGATTTCCTAACTAAGTTGTGTTCATTGCTCTCATTTAACTAGCTAAAATACATTATTGTGCTGAATGACACCACTTTCATGTTCTCCCTGACTCCGTGTTCCTAAATCCTGTTGATGTCATGACTTAGGCTACTTTTGAAAATGTTACCTCATCTCCAGAAGCACTTATGTTCTCTTGAATCTTTGGATCATGGATCCCATCAAAGTGAAGCCAAATGTTCTTAAAAACAGAAGGCAGGAAACACCTAGCATTTTTGGAAAGGAAAAAGAATTCATGCTAATAATTCTAAAAGGTTGTTTATAAGCAGAATAATAACAAACTGGGTTTGTATTGCAATAGAGAACAAATTATTATGCACTGCATTCATGATTTAAATATTTATTATAAAAAAACAACAAAAACAAAAATACAAAACAAAAATGAAAACAAAACAAAACAAAAAACCAAACAACAACAACCAAACAAAAAGCAAACAAACAGAAAAAACCCTCTTACGAATCTGCAGGAAAATCAATAAACCTGATAATGATGAAGGCATCCCTGTGTGTCAGCATGAAATTATGATATGTTTCCAGATGCATTTTCCTTGGGTAAAATAGAAAACTCAAACCATTTCACAGCACTTTGCCTCACTGGACCCAATTTATCTCTTTTGTAGCCTGATGATGTCAACAGAATTACAGCGTGGATGAATACAGGTCATTGTTTGTGAAGCTGGCAGAGGGTGCATGTGTGGGAGGAGAAAAATGAGACCTTCTAACCCATATTTGCAGAAAAAACATGAGTATGAGTTTAGACACATACTCCTATTAAAACTGCACCATAATTTTACCACTGGAAGTTTCAGAACAAATGAGCTCCAAACGAAACAGAGTGAGGGCATTTCTCCAAGTTATTTCCTGCACTGCTGTCAGTGCTATTGCATGACGGAGTGTGACCACATATTAGGCTTGAGAGGTAAAACACAGGAACTGGCCAAGAATTCCAGCTAATCCAGGTTTTCAGTTTCGGCCCAGAACTTACCTGGCATTAATTAAAGTTAAGAAAAAAAAAATAATCCACATGGATCTCTCAGCTCTATTTTTTGATGTTTCATAGCCTGGGGAGGAGATTAAGTGCCATGGTAGTTATACAAGTTTTTTGGTATAAAGATTCTTCTAAGTTCTAAAAAACTATTATCTGTAAAAGGATCCAAGTGCAATGCAGAAATCTACAGCACACATAGTGTCTTTGTGTTCTAATACCCTGTGACTCTTGGCATTTGCATCAGGGACTGATCCCAGGTGTCCTAAAGATCTTTATCCGTTGTGGGAGATTCCACTGCTGGGCCACAGAGATACATCTTACAACCTCCTTGACTTGCAGACACACTGAGACTATCCACTGCTTTTTGCTTTGGGTCATCATAGCTGAGTCAGAAATCAATAAATTTATCTTCAGGTACCAGCTTTGGGAAGCAGTGAAGTTTCCCAGATGGGTACTGTCAATTCAAGGTAGACTACAGCAGAACAGGCCTGACAGATAGACAAAAACTGTTTCCTTCAAGACAAATGGAAAGGTTACTGATGTTATCACTTTCACCTGAGCTTTGTTCCTCTCTCTACTGACCTCTGCATTGTTTTACAAAACCAGGATGATTTCAAAATACTCTGCCATTTCTGAATTTATGTAAAGAATAAAACAAAATTCCAGAGATCCAAACCTATCTCTTTTACGTATGTTGCAAATGCAAACTTTCAAGCTTCTACCAAGAGCATTTGGGATTTCAGGTAGTATGAAGTTCCTGTCCACAGCCCAGTATTACGAAGTCTAAAAGAAAACATTTCCATCAGGCATACTAATTTTTCACATGTACCTTCTGCATTCACCCTGTGTAGCACACACACCTCCTTCAGTTCCAGGGAAGCATCCCCCACTTCCTGCTCCTCCACTTTAAAAACAGTACACAGTATGCAGTAAATTTGTTTATGGCCTCCATTTTATTAACAGTGGTAATCAGAGAAGCTTTTACGGATATGCTTTGTTTGCTTCAGCTATTGCTTTGTCTTCCAAGTTGGTGGGAAACCCCACAGGACACTCATAAATGGACAAATTTACAATCTAGCCTGTGTAAAGTGCCCACAGCAGCATCTACATCCAAGTTGTCTTTGTGCTCATGCACCAGCTGTGATGCCAGAGGGCATGGGGTCAGAGCAGAGGGCTTCCTCTGGCTTTCTACAAACTGGGATCAGCCAACCTTCATTTATCTATTGTTAAGGACTTGTTTTGGTTTCTCAGATCATGACTCCACAGAGTTGTTTGGATATTTTTAATTGAAAGACAAAGCACTTCCTCTTCCAAACTTGGTGCCTGCAAGGAGCATAACAAACTAATCATTCAGAATAATTAATTCTGTCAGAAAAACCTCTACATTTCTACTAACATTGAGTGTTTTGTAATCTTAATGAAAGGAAAAACCTGTCACTGTGATAATTTTCGATTGACCCATTTTCCTTAGTGGCTGGGGAGATGGGAATGTTGTTTGTTTTTATCTCTAAAGACCACAAGCATGAATATGATATCCAAAAATCTTACATTTCAGCCTTGTATTCCCAACTCAACCTTCAAAGGAAACACTAGCTAGTCAAAAGAGCCCCATAAGATTGTCAGATTGATCATTTGTATATGCATAACAGAGTGTCTTCCTGTTACCTGTGACTTTAGTTTCTAAATATTCCCAGGATAGAGAAACATTACTTTTCTCCATTTGTAAATGGGAATCTGAGATGGAGAAAATATGAGCAGCTTTCTAAGGCCAAGAGGTAGTTCTTGCAAAGCTAATGACTGGAATCCAAATTGTGACTGATTTAGCCTAGCATTTGAAAGCTCATCCTCTCTTTGTGTTTTAAAGTAATATAAGAAGTTTAGTATGGAGAAGCCATTTCTAAAGCCAGGTTTTATGAGAAAGTATGAAAAACAAAATATTAGCTTCCTACATTTTCTGAATATTGTAACACTTAGCTGCTGACTTTGGTGAGGAAACTGCCAAACAAACATAAACAAAACCAAAAAGCACTTAACAAGGAAAATGTCTGAAGTTTCAGAGGATTTTTTTCATATTGTCGTTCTTTGAGGTCATCTATTTCTTCTATATTTGACAGATGAAAGTCAAATGTGGCAGACAGTTGCGTTTCTTATTACTGATGGCAGAATCATATAGGAAAATTTTTCTTTAATATGAAGCCTTTTATTTCTAGGTCACTAATTTGAATCGATTCCTGATCAGTGGTGACTGAAAGACATTCATATCCGGCAGCTGTTCTGTGATCTGTGTTAAATGAGGGAGCATTTTAGTTATTTCCCAGCAGTAGCCCCTCTCTTGCACTACCAGAACAAGCAGTCAGTTCTCAGAGATGCTACAGACTGATTGCACATGGCACTTGCAAATATATGAAAAGTGACTGACCTGTTTTCGTAAGGAGTGTATTTGTTTTTCCAAATTATCCATATTACTTAATGGTGAGCTTTTGAAATATTAAACAGGATCATCTTGCTGCTTTTGTATAAATGAATTCTGTCTGAGTCAACATCATGTCTGCTGATGTGATGCTACTGGCAGTGGTCAGAGGTTGATTCTTTACATGCACAATGGGGAGTGCCAATACAAGTGTAGATAGTTTCTGTGAGTGAGATTCATGACCTTTAACTTCAATTGTCTACCAGTCTTATACCTAATGTCATCTGTTTGGTCTAAATGAATCACCTAGTCTGCCACTGTACTCCACACCTCTCAATTAAAAGATACATCAATAGATGCTTTATCCATACCAAACAGAGGTGTTAGTCACTTCCAGAAGAATTCCACCCTAAGTCTTCAGCACTTTTTGCCGTCCCTTCTGTAATAGCTTCAGAAAACCTCTATCACTGCACAGAATAAATCTGTCATGGTTTTAAGGATCCACCTATATTTTCTAGTAAACATTACAGTTGAGAAAGGCAAGTGTAATTGCTAGATTCATATTATCCAGGCACCAGATTCCTGGTGAGTTGTTGAAGATAATGAAATGCAGTGCGGTTTTTATTGTGGGTTTTTTGTTGTTTTTTTTTGTTGGGTTTTTTTCTAAATTTCTCCTGCCAGTCTGGCATGAACTCCTGAAAAGTTGGCATATGGTATGCAATGCACAGTACTTCTACTCCCCAAATATCTCTGCTTTAAACAATGCCTTTCACAAATTATTTTCTGTCTCTGTCAGTGTACAGAAGTATAATCATCCATCCCTAAAAAAAAAAAATAAAAATCTAGCCTTTATTAGCATCCTTTCTTCCCTTTTTCCAAACATGTTAATACCTGCTGAACAGAAACAACACTAAAAATCATAATAACTGTCTACTGCCACCTAGTTTCCCAATATTATGAGATGCTGAATTTTTCTTTTAGCATTTTCATAGCAATAACATGTAATCAGATTGTCTGGTAACATTAAAAATTGTCAGAGGAAAAGTATACATTGACTGCAAAAACTCACTGAAACTTGGCATAAAGGATCTCAGGCTAGAACCAAGTTTCCTTTACAAAATACAAAATTCTTCTTTCAGATTCTTTCCATTACCTTAAAAGCAGCTTTCAGTGTTTTTAAAGAGACAAGTTGCAAGCCAGTAAACTATGATGTGTCTGACTATACTTGTGAGAAGACAGCAGAGCAAATGGAAAAAGGAATTTACAGTGCCTTCAAGATTTCTTTTACAAACTAATTTATTTTTAAGTTGCATTTTAAGGACATTTAGTTCACAACCTCAGAGTTTATTCAGAATATTGCACGTGAAATACCTTTCATTTTGTTTTTTCAATTTTTCATAAAGGCACATTTTCTATGATCTTGGAGACCGTAAGGGGAGATATATGACAATTAGTAGTCTCCATAGGTGAAGAGAAAAACTAAAATAAAGTGAACATTTGTTTTGTTATCCATTATATTCATATAAACATTGGTTCTTTATACTTAGACCTAGCAGTGCTACTTTTTATATAGCTTTTTTTGACCAAGGAAGTTATTACTAATAAGCTTTATTTGATTTACCCAAGCAAACTGAAAGCCCTGGTGAGAAATGAGGAGCCCGTTACTTTAGGAATTGTACTAATGAAAACAAAAAAAGGAAGATTTCAGGAGTCTAAGTGCTTACACTAGATGGAACTGGACAGCCTGATGGGAGAGCTGAAGGAGACTGCAATAGAGTTGGTCAATGAAATAGACGTTTTGAAGTCAGAAAACAAAGCAATGTGTTTGCATGTGTTAGTGGAGATTTCCTCCCACACCTAGGTGGAGAGAAGGACAAAAAATTGGAAATGCATGTCTGAAAATTGGAAAGGAGGTAATGGAAATTGATAACTCCTAATGGAGGTAGCAGCCAAACTTTTAGTACTGATTACAGCATCATTTAATTTGGAATAGAGGAAAATAGTGTATTTATTAAAGTGGAGGAGGAGGAGACAGTGCTAAGAGACAGAAAGAATTATGATAGATTCAAAGAAACAGATGGGAATGACAATTTTGACAGCAGCAGTCCAAATAGATACGATGAAAACATGGTTGCATGTCAGGAACAAAAGCACAGGATAATGCAGTAAGTGAGATATGTGACTGCAACACCCAAAATTAGTCTGGATATGATTTTTAGTTATATGGATGAGAAAAAAAGGCCTGTGCTTGTGATACAATGCCAAAAAAAAAAAAAAAATCATTAAAACATTACCTTATTCTGGAAGCGAGGAGCCTTGGAGAGATGATCTACAGAGGAAGCCATTCTCTGGAGCTAAGTGTCAGGCCAAAAGGTTTGGTTGTTCACTGGAATCAAAAAGAAGAGGCTGTGGGACACATCAAGGACGTAAATGTAATTGCTGTAGCTATGCAGGTTGTGGACTGAGTGATGAAAAGGAGAGGGAGTGGGAAGGAGACAGTGCAAAGGAAGGGGGAAGAGTAACAGAGATATGAGAGTTCTAGTTGGAAACCAGCTTTTGATGCTCTATTTCTACCAAGAAGCATTTCAGCCTCCCGCCCCTCAAGTAGTATTTATGCGCACATTGAGTATGGTACCACTCCTCTCACGCACAACAGATACACATGCACACAGTGGCAAAATCTTACTGCTCTGAAAGACAGGTAATGAGATTATGAAACATTTAATTCCTTAAAGATCTGTCTTTAACTCTTTTGGTTTTGGTTTTGGTTTTAATTTAGGTGTTCCTGGGAGTATCTCTATATCCTAAATATTACTACCTGGCATAGCTTTGGACTTTCTTTGTTTTCTTGTGCTCTACCTCCTCTGATTTCCATCTCATTGGTGAGACTGTTCAGAATCACAACATTAACACTTATAACTCTTTGGATCTGATTCAGAACACACTACTCTATTAAAAATGTAGTATTTAAAAACATCTGATTTTAAACAACTATATTTTTATTGATGGACCACATTCTGTCAAGAAATGACAGAAATCAATGCCCATTAAGCACGTCAAATGTGCTGAGATGTCAGGTTACATTTAGCTGAGTTCATTTGGAATCTCCAATCCCTGACAGAGCCCTACCAGTTGTACCCTTTTTCTCTCAGCCTATCCAGGGATGTTTCCTTTCCTCAACTGGATTTTAAATATCTGGATTTTGCACTTGCATATAAATGGAGATTGATTATGCATATAGAGCTATGATTTTGGCCCTCAAATGTGTCAAATCAAAATATTTTTAAGCCAGATGCTCATATATGAGCACATTTTTCGACTCACACAGGAAGAATATTCTTTTAACATGCCTCACTGGTGTCTTTAATATACACTGATATATACACTAGTGTTCTTAATATACATTTGTTCCTTAAGAATGCAAAAATCTTTCTCTGTCTCATATCTATAAAACATCTTTTATTGGTTAAAGTCACAAATATTCTAATGTTTTAGGGATTTGGTTGTTTTAGACTTTTACTGCTTTTTCAGTTATTCCCTTAGTAAAATCCCTCCTTCCCTTTTTTTTTTTTTTTTTTTTTTTTTTTTTAATGCGATAAATCAAGTTACTTTTTCATTCTGGACTCTATTATGGGATCACAGTGGCTACACAAACCACACGGAGTTAAGCAAACAAAGGAATTTTTTTTCATTTTCTCTTTCATTCAATAAGGTTCCATTTTCTGTCACCCTGCAACCTTTTGACCTGCATCCTTATGGCACTGGTCACTCAAGGGCAAAAGTTCAGCTGTAGGTTAAGTCTGTATGTGTTTGCACTGGGCAGGCTGACGGTGGGCTCTTGCTTCCTGTTGTCTCCCCCGTCCAGCCATCACTCCCCGAACTGCCAGCCTCACCCCTGCTGTGAGCTCTCCCTGCTCCAGACCTCCCTCTGTGAAGAAGGTAAGGAGGGCTGGGAGTGAGCTTTCCCCCAACCCTTTTGTTTTTCTTGCTGCTGTCAACAACAAAAACAACAATAAAAAAATTAAGAAAAAAAACAAAACCTCTTCTTTTCTTGCCCTGGGGGTAGAAAAGGCAAGAGAGAACTATTTGGCTGGAACACTTTGGACTTCAGTCAGCACTGCCTACTACCAGTTGTCTCGATCACTGTTACACTTTTCTTTACTCAGCATCTATAAGTTGCCTGCGTTTTTGAGAGGGAATATGGACCACTTCCTTGCTCTTGGGGGTGCTTGCAGAAATTTTCTCAGGATATTAGCTCCTGCCATGAGTGAGGAATTGCTTATTACAGTTTTCACTGCAATTCTTCAAGGCACTCTGTGTTCAAATGATACCTCAGATGCACCCACCTCTCCTAGCTGTTTTCAGTGGACTTTTCCAGATGGCCTGGGAATGACCCATGGACACATTTCTACAGGTCATTAGAATCATGCATGATCTGGAGACTTATACTGCTAGACTTAGTAGCTCCCTGCAACTCAGTGACTCTGGTATGCCATGCTGGCCTCTCTTTCATAAGAATATACCACTGCCCAGTCCAGTAGATCCTCCAAGCCAGCTTCCTCCTGGTTGCCAAACCCTGAGCTCTTCAGGCAGCTCGTGTTTCATCACCAGCCACCCAGTGAAGTTACCCATACCAAATACATCTGTCTGAGTAGGTGAGTTGCCTAAGTGATGCAGTGTAGGATGAACTCCTGTCACTTTTGAAGGAGCTTCCTCCCTTGCTGAATAAGGGCACTGGTGAACAGGATGTTGTTGAGTCCATTTCTGGCTCGCTAGACCATCAGGAACAGAGCAGACTGTGTGTAAAGCGGGTAAGACAGTTGGTCCTCTGCAAGAGAGATGGTTAAAGTCTTTAATGTGATTGACATTGAGTAAAGCCTCAGCATTCCCTTAAAGAAATATTTGACTTAAAAGTCTGACAGGCTGCTGCAGTATGAGCTCTTTACTTAAAGGACCTAATTATGTTTACCCAGTAACAGTCTGTTTGTGAACTTGCAATGGACACAGTCTTGCCCCAGAATGAGGGCTAGTAGCAGCACAGATGGTGCAGTTCCCCCAAATCTCTTTTGTGAATGACTATGCTTCATCATTTCCAGAGCACCCCATAGTTCCTGACAGCCACAGAGTGGTACCAGGTTGTGGATGAACGTTGTTGGAAGTTGGACAGTTGAACAGCTCACAACCTTGCCAAGAACCAAAAACTCCTTCATGATCATGGGCTGTTGGGACTATCTATTTTTCATAATGAGTTAAGCCAGAGGTGTGAGAAGTGTGGAACAACAGTCTCAAATCATGGACTGCAGAGGGAACACACCGCCTTATTCAGAAGTTTCACCTCAGCAACAGTGACTCTCAACTTCCTCTAAATACACAGGACACAGCTACACTAGCTAAACACCCACTTTTTTGTAGGTTTCCACATCCTCAAGATTGAAGATCTGAGTTAGGAGACCAAGGACCAGCCAGAAAGGGCAACCCAGGGAACTAGTATGCTGAGGATAAGGATGGCAAGCACCTGTGTCTTGAGGCAGATGGCCCATGGGTGGCAGATGAAGAATCCCAGGTATGTAATTCTGGAGGAAAGCATGGCCGAATACTTGTTGAGAGTCATGTCTTTGAAGATTGATGCTTACTTTTCCCTAACTTTGTCTCAGTTATGGAGCTGAAGGAAAAGTAAACAAGTAGCCTCCAAGTTTGTTAACTGGGCTTCTGCAGAATGTGCTAGGGCTACCAGAGACCTTGCTAAGTGCCAAGTTAGAACACTGCCCATGTGTAAGTTCCCTGTCTTCTTTTTCATAACCTGCTGAAAGTCATTAACCCAGTAAGGCCCTCCTAATGTGACAAGACCAAAGGAGATTGGCCCTGTAAATATTGGAGCTGGGCTGTCTCTGCTTCTGCTGTGGGACTGTGCCTTATCTGTGTTGGTCCCAGACAAAATAGTGATCTGTATCAAAACATTTTTGAGCTGCAGTTTCTGCATGCTGCAAAGTGGACTTGGAGGAAAAAAAATTGGCATATAGGCAAATGTTTCCTTTTTAAGTCTCCCAGAAAGAATGGCTAATGGCCTTGCCCTGAGGAATTTGAGGTCTGAGGCATTCAAGTTATATATTCTGAGTTTTAAGCATAGGTGCACCAGTTCCAGAACAACCCTTTATGTGCTGAAACTAAGCCTAGGCAAAAGCTTGCCACATGGGATAAACCAAGCAGGGCTATCTCCCTTAGTGCACAGAGAAATGTCACATAAGATTTAAAACTTAGGTGGAGTTCAGATTGTTCTATTCTATGTTCTATAAAGATCTACGCACAAACTGTTGGAATATATTGAAAAATTCAAACAGTTGTCTGGGTATAAAATGAATAGGAACAAGTTTGAGCTCTTAGGAGGAACTGAAGAAACATACTAAACATTACTTTATTGGTGGATTTTCAGCGGTCCCCAATAGCATTAAGACATGCAGATACTCTAATCCCCAGGGATTTAGAACAAGCAGTTAAAATCAATTTAGATTTGATTATCAGGCATATCATTAATGACCTGATAAATGGCAGACTGGCTTGGCTGCTGAGGAAAATTGGCATAATGAATAATTATGTACTAATTAGATTTGCATACAAACAGAAACCTCATTTTCCAAAGTCCACTATACTGTTTAGAGACTGGCACTGATCCCAACAGTGCCCGGCTCTGAGATCCCAGGGCTAGTGATCTCTAGAACAAACTAACCATGCCCACACTATATAGCAGTTTGTCCAGAGTAGTCTTCAGTATCATGAGTCCCTGAGATATTCTTATTACTCATTACATGTTTTGTTCCAGTTGAAAGTGCCTAAAATAGCATAGGGAGTATGTCACAGATGTCAAGGAGGACTAAAGTTATTTGTTGCCTTCTTTAGTGAGTGCCACGAAGGCCTATATGGGTGTGTAAAGCTTGGGAAGCTGTCAGAGGATTGTTTAGGATAGCCTGAGGTCAGTTTGATATGGTCCTGTTGCCTGAAATGAACTCTACCTCGCCATTGCTGAGCTTTGTCACAGTGGTGTCTAACTGTGGCAGTCCAAACTGGAGTCAGGGAATGAAACAGTAGTTAAGCAATATGGGAAATCAGGAATCCGGGGCTTGAGGAGACGGCTGTGCATCTATTTTGCTTCTCAGGGTAGTCGTACAATAAGAGAACAGCTCAGAATTAAGAGAGGATATAGAGCTGCCCAAGTATCAAGAAGATGCTGTTTCAGTTTCTGCAAGTGTGCCTGTTAAGGTCCTGATTACTACAAAGAGGTTTAGCTGATATATTTGTACAAGCTGTCAGATAGGAGATAATTATTAAGATTTTTAAAGAAACCCAAGGTTCCTCCTTAATCTCCTTACTTTGAAAATTAAAGCTATGGAAAAAAAGCAAAATATGTGTATCGCAACACTTAGGAATATTAATGTTGTAAGGTAAACACCTCCTATGGAAGTTTTTTTCTGGCAGACTTTGGTATAGGTGTTTCTGGGGGGAAAAGGAGTGGTGTTTATGTGTCTTCTATAGCTCTATTTCCCCTTTTTTTTTGTTGTTTGGTTAGTTGGTTTTGTTTGTTTGGGTTTTGTTTGTTTGTTTGTTTTTGCTTTTGTTTGTTTTTTGGTGCTTTGGGCTTTTCTATTTGTTTGAAAGAGATAGATATATAGATATATATATATATAAGTTGGCATATATGAAAATGTCCTGAGAAACTCAGGTTAAATTACATCTTTACACATAGCAGTCTTTTTATTCTTGACCTATTTAATGGATGTACTAAAGAATATTAAAACATTTTCTAACAATATAAGATTTTTAATAGGTTACCATGACTTTAAAATATTATTTATAATTGATATTTCATGTTATTGAAACAACAAAAATAAAAAACTCTGTCAAGTCCAAAAATCGTAGCTGCTTTAAAAACACTTTGCATGTGAGCTCTTTAACAGCAAGGTATTTCTGTAGCAAAAACTAATTTTGCATTTTATAAAGGATTTTCAATCTGATGATAA
>VXAU01001681.1:120936-133746 GCA_013399695.1 Formicarius rufipectus | reverse complement strand
TATATAATTGACTCTAAATAGTCACCTAGTTGCAGCTTCTTTTACATTCATATATATCCTTATATTGGATCCTTATATGCGGCATCTTTAACAGTTGGGTTTGTGTATCAGCAACCAAAAATGGAAACAACTCATGGAGCCATTTGGCAGAATTTAAAGTCAGTTTGAAGCAATAGTTACCAATAATTAATTTCACAAATGCCAGCCTTGAGATTAGAGATAATCATAGCTCACATGCTGTAAATTCCACACTGATACTCTTTTCATCTTACAGAGGAAAAACAAAGTAAAACATCAATGTACTCTTCAGCACCAAGAAAGACAACATTACTGGCCTTACTATACAAAGGTAATACTGAAATCACTGAAGAGGACAAAAGTGAAGTGTGTGGTCTACTTCCACTCCTTATGTGGTTCATTAGCTTGGCTGGACCCTGATAGTGGCACACAAATCATTTTTGAGTGTACTTTTTGTTTTTTGCTGCCTCTGCACCCCTGAATCCTGTCCAAACTCTTACATGGAAAGCTAACATGCACATATACCTACCCAAACTGCAGACCCCATTTTAATTGCA
Organism: Formicarius rufipectus; assembly: GCA_013399695.1. Classification (NCBI taxonomy): domain Eukaryota; kingdom Metazoa; phylum Chordata; class Aves; order Passeriformes; family Formicariidae; genus Formicarius; species Formicarius rufipectus. The sequence goes on along the minus strand of VXAU01001681.1, from coordinate 133,171 downwards.
ATATAAACCTACCCTGGATAAAACCTGACCTAGAAGACCAGACAGTGACTTGAGGTCTAAGGAGACCTGGATTTCATCACTAAGTAAAATGCATCTTTAAATGATGGGAAGATTTTACTAATCAGCAATTAGCTCTCAACTAATGTGTTTTTTGGAGGGCTGTCTGCCTGTACCATTGTCTCTTCCCTTTTTCATTGTTAATCTGCCAGACCAAGCAGAAGGGAGATGTCTCCAAAACAGGCTGATTTATGCCAGGAGACTTTCTGGACCACTGAAATCAGGAAAGCAATTTGGCACTCATTTTATACTATTTACAAAGAAAAATGTAAGGGAGTTAGGAGGGTAGAAAGTGCCTGAAGAAAGCTAAGAATTGTTAATAATGGCTTGGTAGGACTGTTAATGGCTTTTCTTCTTTTTCTGATATTCCATGTTGGTAGCTCAGGGGCCTGTTAATGGATTCTTTTAAAAAAAATTTGCATGTGTTTTAGTGGCCTTCCATGATTTTGGCTATTTTCACTACCCCATCACCATTAGCTTCTGAGCACTTACTGTCAAAGATACACACATGCGGTTAGCACATGAGTATCTATGAATTGGTTTCTTTAAGAGGGCTCAGGGGATAAAAACTGTCTTAAAACTGTCTGTCTACATGCTGTCTCATTTTTATTAGGAATAGATGAGTAGTTTGAAGAAGGATCCTTGTAAATTGATTATACGAAAGCACGTGCTCCAGATTGATTGTAGTCAACCATATTTCTGTCGGACCAAAGTTTAGGGAGACCCTATAGTGGGAAACTATATTAAATGATGTTCCTATGACTCTGACTGTTAGCGTCAAAACCAAACCTTTCAACAGCATATTTTTTTATACCCCTTACCTCTCCCTTCTGCATCATGAAGGATGTGTTTAAAGTGAAGGAAGAGGCAGGTCATCATCTTTGTTTCCCATTAGTTCCGTCGGTGTACTGGAAGATGTCAGGGCTCGTTCCTCATCTTTACACATGTTTTTCCCCTGAAATGTGAGGGTAGGGCACAGCAACTTCTGTCTCTAACATGCAGCCCAGAGGTACTGGAGTACCTGACTGCAGCACACAGTGCCTGGCATGCTTAGCCTTCAGAGCGTGACCTGGGTGACCCGGACAGAGAGGACACCACTTTAAAGGAAGGACTCAGTCACAGAGCCAGCCAAAGAAAGGCCCTGAAAATAGGAAATGGGAATAGGGACTGCACCACATTCTGCTACTGGCAATTTCAGACAGGTGCCATCACTGGAAACAACAGTTTGGAGGACTCACTACCCACCATCCCCTTTTTTACAATTTTCCAGACCCCTGCAATCAAAGACAAGGGCATTTGGAGCCCATGAAACTGCTCATTTAGGCATTATGAGAAATGAAGGCCAAGAATCAAAGCCAATCAGACTCAAACTTCAAGACAGATTTTTGAATTTTCTTTCTTGACCATGACAGCGTTTAACCATTGGCCCAAACTACCTAGGGAACTGCTGAGTCATTTGTCTCTCAAAGCCTTGAAATCAAAATGGAATGTCCTTCTGGAAAATCTTTATCCAAAAGCATGCTGTGGGTTTCACTGTAGGAGTTGGCTGGAAGAAATTTTGACACCTTTAGGTGAAGTAGGATTGGGTTATCTAAGGCTAGAAAGGAACAATAAGTAAACCAGTAAGTTTTTAGAGACTTCCCTCAGTAACCTTTTTATTTCTTCTCTGTTCTGACAGTTATAATCCATCAACCTCCTAATACTAACACCTAAACATAGCATGTCTTACAGCCATAAACATAGAGCAATGAGTACCAAAATCAGATTTTCTCATTCAATTCAAACAACACTCAGTTTCTGGAAAGGTCAGATCTTGACTCACATAATGTTACAGTTAATGTTAGGGACTTTTTAGTTTCTTTTAACAGTGTCTATGTGATCCCAGTAATCTTAAGTACAGTTGTGATTTAGACCTGCAATTTCCCTCTCTCTCTTTTGAGGTAGAGGCTTTTGTTTTGGGCAACTACCCCTAGTTGTGGAAGTAGCCCTTGTTATTTGTACCAGCTAAACAAAACTCGTTCAAGAACTCTGCCCAAGGAAAAGCCAGAAAGAGGATAATTATTGAAACCTCCCTGCACTATTTTCCCCTACCTGTAGTGAATAGATAAGCTCTTCACAAGATTGGACAATGTTTCCCAGGCAATTCAATTGCATAGATAAAAAATTGGCAGTACCTAGCCAAGGGAACTCTCAACATCCCTAATTTGCTGAGGATGGAAATGAGACTCTATTTATCTAATGCATTCTGGAGTTTGATGGAAATAATTCTGCAACCAGACTGTCAGAGAAGAGTCGGAGCAACGGGTCATCTTCTTCCCATGCAGACAGCTGTAATAAAGTCCTGTCCCTGTCTGCTATTTGTTGAACAAGACCTAGACAGTAGTAATTCTGTTGTAACAAAAGGATTTGTAACAACAAAACCAAAACTATATTAATCCATGTTATTGAGCACCAAAGATTGACTGCAACAACAAACATGTAATACCTGTCCTCCAATGATTTTATTTTTATCGTTCACAGTTTAATTGTACCTCTAGAACTAGCGTGTACAAATGTAGTATTAAAATGAGACATCTGGTAGTGGCCCTAAATGCCTCTATATCAGGAATTTACTATCTATTACTTGTAACAGTAAATTTGTTGTGCACATCTGCAGCAGCAGAGAAAATCACATCTGACAGCAATGATACAAAACATTCACAGGAGCTTTGGAAAAGCACAAGACTGAATGAATTCAGGCTTTTGCAGTCCTTTATGATCTTCACTGAACCTGATCAAGCTGAGGAAACCCATTTTATGGCACTTTTCTCAGTTTCAAAGCAGCCATCATTTCTTGAAGCAGAACACCAAGAAATCTTTCAAATAAATATGCCTATAATGAGCTCTTTTTCATGGTACTTTTTATGAACTGGAAAGTGTGTAAATGCTTGTGTGATTCATGGATTGGAGCCTAGGTGTTTTGTCTACCAGAAATAATCTTAGATGAAGATGAAAAAAAAACACAAACCGAAAATACTCCTAAACAATAGATATGGGCAAGTTACTACCTCAAAACTCCATCCTTTAGAAGACATCAGTAAGACAACAATTTCCTTCAAAAATGCCCAGTAGCATTTTTGTAATTAAGGAAATAAACTAACATTTGTATATTGTTTCATCTTACCCAATGTTTAAAAATAGACAAAAAATTACCTTGAAGTAAAATTTCATATTTGCAATCTTATTCCAGAAATAAATTAATATAAGGATTTTTTGATGGGTAAACAGTTTTGTTTTCTATAGTCCATGTTTCTGAAAGTCTGGTAATATTGAAGAGATATAATTTAAAATTAGAAATTCTAATCCCCTCTTAGCCTCCCAATATGTAAAATAATTTAGTACGAGAATCAAAGTTCTAATATGGAAAAATAATTTACATTTTCCTTTTAAACATGTAAAGTCAGTTGTACTTTTTTGGGGTTGAGTGAGGGGGGAAAAAAGGATATACTAGTATGAATACTTGCAGGACATCGCAGCTAAAATAATAGATGAAGTCTTAATATACATAATGTTTTATGTTATCTGAAATAGATATGCTTTCATAGAATAAATGCCTTTGAACTCATAAAGTTCAGAAAAAATATTGACTCCATAAACAAGAGCACAGACTTGCTCTGCATTTTGCAGGGCATTTTTTTCAGACATAGCCATAGTTTATCACAGTTATACAGTAAAGTGGCTATTTGGTGATCTTCTCATCTGGTAATTTCTTCTCATATGGATGTTTTTATGTATCTTCATATATTTAAAATGGTGATATCTGATGAGCACACCAGAGCACTGGTTTTGTCTACCAGAACTGATACATAGGGTTTTTCCTCATCTCTAGAGCAAGGGTATATTCTGTCATATATTCTGCTGCTTCTCAAAATCAGCAATAATTTAATATAGATTCATAAAATACTTTTTTATTTCTATAAGCCTGTTTTGCTTGGAAGTTTTTATTTGTCATGACAGTGAATAACAAATTCCAAAATCAATAAATGTTTTACTGCCTTATTGTAGTGCCCAGGGGAAATAACACTGTACCTCCAAATTCTCTTTGCTCTTTCATCAGACCAGTAATTCCCTATTTAGGTGACACATATGACAAGTAAATCATGAAACACTCCTGTATATTCTAGATATCATTTTGCAAGTCACAAGGGGAATACTGCAATTCTTTCTCAAGAAGAGAGCAGAATCTGTATCTGTGCAACACCAGATAATTCACAGGAAAACACGAACATATCTGATCAGAAGCAGGGAGGAAAAAAACAAAACAAAACAAAACAAAAAACAACAACAAACAAACAAACAAAAAACCAACCAAACAAAACAAAAACACCACTATGAAGCTACATAAATGAGTGAGTTTAAAAAGGGGAGATACACACTGAGGCAAGCCCGCACATGTACTCCTGGCATGAAAGCGTCGTAGCTAACAGCTCTGTTCCAGAGATGTGCCAGCCACGGAATAAACATTGCTCATTTTAATTGCCAGGAGTCATTTCTTAACTGGCAAACATCTGAAGTATGGAAGGTTTTTAGGAATATCAGGATTGACACTTAATATAATACCAGAAATATAAAATAATAATATAGTTTAGTTAGACAAAATGAAACCAGTATTAATTGAACTGGTTTTATGTACTTCTTACAGCACACAAGCCTATAAGAGTTAGAAGAGAAATGCTTTTCTTAGAATTAAGCGGTATTTCCCAGTGGCCTGTACAGAGGTAATAAGCATCATGGTAAGCTGACATTTGCATTTACCCTGTCATGTGCATGTTCTTTTGCTAACAGATATCATATGAGAATACAGGATTAATCTCAAGCATCTCCATGTTGGACTTTTGCACAAAGGATGAGCGAACCTTTTTAAAAGAGAGATTAACTTTATTTCTCCTATGATTTCTGTCTGCTTGACTCAGGATATCAGCACTATCCTCTGTCCCTTGGATCCAGAAAAATTTTCTCCCATACTGGAGCATGCAGGCTTCTGTCATGTGGAAGGGAGCCATCAGGAAGAGTAAGATTACAAAGTAGTATAAGAATGGGAAAGGAAAGCTTAAGCAGAATGTATTCCATCAAACTGAAAGCTGGCATGTGCCCAAGAGTTAATATTTCCACTTGTGCCAAAATTGACTGCTGTGCAATCTTGAACAATAGTAAGCAGTTACTGCAATTCCCTTGTATCTCAGCAGAAGGTTAGTCCTTTAAACAGTACTGTGTACCTGGATAGTGCTGCATAAATTCAATATTGACAGAGGGAAGCTTGCCACCTACTGAATCACCACCTGAGTCACCCTGCAGCTAAACCACAGATTAGAGAGCTGGAAGTGTGCACTGCTGTGCTGGAAACCATTGGTGACGATGCTACATAGAGGTATAAGGCAGGGGAACTTCACAGGTTTCAGGTTTTCTGTCTTGTGGTTCCTTGGCACAGGAAACACAAAGTGTACACAACAAGCTATAAAATCCACTTTTAGTATAAACCACTGAGCTTGACGTGCATGAGGCTTGAGAAAATAGTTTCCATTTTCTGTAAGAGTGATAGTGTATACAACTTCTACCTGTAAATGTAAAATATAAGCTTGAATTATCTAAACATCCTCCTTTAAGCCTCTCACAGCTGCAAAACCCCTGAAAGAGCTGAAGGAAGAAACAAGGCAATGGTTAGAGCTACATTTGAACCACTGGAAAAATAAAGACTGATCATTATGAAAAACTTTAAACTATTTGAGAGGTTTTTTTCCAGACCATTAAAAATGTTAAGGTGGTGGTGAGTCTTGAGCTCACGCCAGTTTGCTTTCTGTTGCTGCTGCTTTCAATGCTGTTGTATGAATCTGATCATTGTTACCTGAAGATTTACTGCAAAAGTTTGTAGAATGAGCTGTAGATAACCTGGTACAACATGTACACCACTGGACCACAAAGTAACAAGTAGGATAAACTCCATCCAAGGTTTAATTTTCCTTTACATGTGTAAAATAGAAGTGAGATATTGTTACACAATAATCCTAATTTCAATGCTCCACATTTTACTATTTCTTTATTTATTCATTTTTTTATCATCAGTTAACAGCAAGCTTCATCTATTTCAGTGTACAGTGATAAAGGCACTCAGCACACCGCCTTCTGTAAGATCCCTGCCACATGTCCCCTCTGAGCTCTGTAGCTCTCTGTCTGAAGGACAGTAGGTGAAAAACACTCTCCCTGGGGCAGGACAGAGGCAGAGCAGCATTTTGGCTAATGGGTTTGGTCCTCACCACTTCACTGACACTTGGAACACAAAGCTTTCTTGGGACTGAAGACTGCAGCCAGAGTTACTCAGGGTATAATGATACCAAGTGGTGAGAATTAAGTGTCCAGCATGCCTGCAGAGGGGACGTGCTGCAAGCAAGGGGACAAGGGCAGCACTTCCCTTAGGGAATGGTGGCAAGTTGCAGCCACCCCAGGCCAGAGACTGTTCAGGGAACCGGCCCCAGGCCTGGCTTTTGTGAACTTGTTAGACAGGCAGGCTTTTATTTGCATGAAAATAGAGTTTAGGAAGCCATTAAAATGTAACAAAAAAGCATTTAATGCCCTAGCGCATACCGAGCTTATATCAACCTCCTTATAAGACCTTTCTTTTCTTTTTCTCCTCCTCCCCTCCCTTGGCATAGCTCTCCTGCACAAACAGCCCATATGGAAAACAGGGCAGCCTGGAAACACCTAGCTCTCCCTGTCCTCTTTTGCTTTTGGCTTTTGCAGCTGCTGTTTTCTCAGTGTTGTCTTGGGGCAGTTTCCTGTTGCCATAGCTGATAGCCTGCCAGCGCCTGCCTGCGCCTTTCAAGTGTCAACACTGCGAAGTTCGCTGCGATGGCCAAACGCTTGTTAATGAGATATAGCAGCTGGGTAGGGGTGAACCACTGAGATGTATAAAGGCACGCCGCTGGTGCAGGAAGCGATGCCTTTTGAATCTTTTCAGCGCTCTGAAAGCATTCAAATCAAAGAGGGTATGTTGTATTCATTAATAAACCGAAGTTCCCATGCAACTGTGTTAAAGCCAGGAGTTTAACTTTGCTATGGACAGGTGATTTTTTTCAACAGTGTTTTACACCGGAAGACAAAGGGCAAGAAAACAAGAGTTTATGTACTGCCAAAGGCATTACTTCCCTATCTTACAGCCAAACAGAATTGTTAAACTGAGTTAGGTATTTTCCATTTCCTGACAATAAAAGTTTCTTTTTCTTTTTTCTTTTATTTTTTTATGCTTCAAAGCTCACAGCAGCCTGCTTGATCTCTGTCTCTCACACTTTTTTTAGACCCATTTCTTAATTTTTTGAAAACTATGATTAAAAGCTAGAATAAAAAAAAATTAAAAAAAAAGTTTAAAAAGAGCCAAAGAATCCATAGACAGGATTAATGACCAAAGCTGCTTTCATTCAACTGAAGCAGTCCATGCGATCCGTAGTTTGCATCGGTTTTGCTATAGCAGAACATAGGAGTGCCCAACAGCTGGGCAAAGCAGGCAGAAAGCAAAACCAAAAGAAACTAACATGTAGTGCTAAATTTTGAAGACAATATGAGCCGAAGAGCATCTTAAAAACTTTTCTAGCATTTCTTTTTATTTGGGTTGAGATATTTTTTCTTTTTCTCTCTTTTTCTGTTAGTCTTTTTTTTTTTTTTTTCAGGAGAGGGGGGTAGCTGGGGAAAAGATTGAATGCTAGGAAAACATGTTTAAAACTGAAACAACCACAGTAATAATAGTGACAAAATTGCTTTGGAAAAGTTAAACAAAAGAAGTGTTAGAAACAGGAAAGGGCCATATGGCTCACCAGGCCTGCCATTTTCTGGTTTATCTCAATTGTTTCCCTCACTTCTCCTCAAATGAATACAAGTGTCTTAGACTCATTTATATGCTTTCATTTCCCTTTCACAGTAACTTGTTCCAAGGTAATTTAAGCCAAGCTGCTTAAGTGATATTTAGCTATGTGACTGTTTAGAGAGCAGCAGTTTAGCCATATTCATCAGTTCACAGCAGCTACTGTACTTGTTTTCGGAATTTAGCAACACCAATCAACCACCCACTAAATGGCCCTCTTTGGGGTCGATGCAGGCAGGCAAGCCCTGACCCAGAAGCTGCTAGGGTCAAGAGGAGTCATGCCATTCACTTGAACATATTTTGCTTCAGGCATATTGTTCCATTCTAAAATTTAATGCCAGTGAAATGTAAACATTTTGGGTAGGTTTTGTTTTCTTCCCAGAAATATAGACATTTCATTTATATTTTCTGTAAAAATGTTTTGGTTTATGGTAGTCATCTATCACACTCTTATAACTGAAATGACAGATGAAACCTGAATTCTCTGTAAAAGTTTCCTAAAAGATTTTCCACCAGAATCTGTTTCTGTTGAGAGAGAGAGAATACTGAGGTTTAAAGGATATTTTTATGTATAAAAAATTGTTCCAAATAGACAATTTCAAATCAAGACAACCCTATTCTAAGGCTGTGATCATCTTGGCCTTGATTTTAGCAGTTGTGATTCCTGTGCTGCCTACCTGGTCATGCAGAAGTGACTGCAGAAGATGTGGAAAGAGACCAAAGGTAGGTGCATTTAGATGTTTGGAGATGGCCACGATGCAAAAAAGGACCCTAAGTCAGGCAGATAAAAAGAGTCAAAACAAAACACTTCCTATTAATAATAACATCAAGTGTAACCATGGCAAGCTGTTAAGCTTTTAAATAAACATGCCATGGCAAGCTGAAGCATAAGTTTCAACCAGCTTGTTAGAACACAGTCCTCTACTATGACAGAAGTTAAGATGTTCTGCATGCACGAAGATTGTGCCAGGGCATAATCCACATTTTGGCTACTCCAGCTACTCAGAGTAATCAGTAGATTAGTGGGGAAGCACTGTTAATGGAGGAAGACAGCGCTTTTCTCATCTTCGGGCTCTTTTCAACCCCAGAAATTGCTGACTTGTAGAATCTGCTCAGAAAACTCTTGTTCAGACACAAGCCAGTCAATTTGCTCATTCTTACAAAAGATAATGAATGGTTAATAAATGAGTCAATTCAGTGAATGTCTGGCCTATGCTCATCCCCATATGGCTTCTAGAAGATAATTGCAGCAGTGGGGACACAGAAAGGAGGAACAGACATCTGTTGAGTGATAGTGAAAATAATGTTTTCAAAACAATTCCTGCCGGTTCATTCATTTAGCAGCAAAAAATAAAGCAGAGGTGGGGAAAGGATTTTCATACTAATGACTTTACTGAGTACTTGAAATAAGGCAGCAATATAAATATATGTTTCCTTTTCCATCGTAAATAACCCCATAGATGGGAGAGCAGTGGGATTTCTACATTGCCCGAACCAGGACTTCTACCTTCAGCAGAATATTTAAGTGAAAGGAGTTGGAATAGAAGCCATAATATTCCCAGACCTGTACAATGGGGGGGTTTGCCTTTTTCTGGCTAGTATTTTAGACATTCACAAAACTATCAGAACCCTTGAAAAACAGGGGAAAGATTAACTGCTAGTTGCTGATACTGTCACAGACAATTAGTTTGTCTACTGCACAGGTAGGGACAGTGTAAACTCTTTTCAGCAGTGATCTAAATAAAAAGGAGAAAACATTTTTAAGGTCCTATGAGGAGATAACATCATGAAGGCTGGCTAGTGTCTTTTGGAATCACCTGCATTTGTTACACTATTTAATTGATATTACATATATGTACGAAAATAGAATGGTCAGGGATGGTAGATGAGGCCAAGGGGCTTTTCCCCAAAACACTTAATAATCTTATCATAGCACACCAATGTGCCTTCTGATAGGACTCAGGGTATGTCTGTTTGTAAGCCTAGGCTTAGTTTTTAAGGTTTTTCATCATAAAATCTCCAAATCATGGTTTTTTCTATATTAAATGCAACCTTCATTTGCCCTTCTGAATATACAAGACTTGTATTATAGTACCAGCATGTGGTTTGTGCTCCAAATACATTGTTCTTTCTCTCAGATGTGTGAGATTTTCAAAAGCACAGACAGACAGGCTGTGACTGGTTTCTTCCTTTTTTATGATAGTCCTGACCTTTTTCCCATTTTATGCCTTCTAAACTTAACTTCGCACATTGTTTCTTATGAGTCGTCCTCAGCATTTTGGTTTATTAGATATTTCCTCGGACTTTACATACATAATAAGACCACTGTATAATGTGAGCTCCTGAGCACAAGGAAGGGTATCTTTTTTCCCAGGTTTGTTCTTGGCACCTTAATGAAAACGCTACACACACACACATTCCCTCTCTTTCTTCTTTCATTGCAAGGACTGTAGCTATATGTGCATGTTTGTCATGTCCCTCTTTTGGAGAAAGACAGGCTAAGCCCATAAGGATCTCAAACTCTCCTGTGTTCCTAAAATAGACATATCTGTATCCCTGCAGTTTCTTTTAGCTTGTTTTCCTGCAAGCCTTCATCCCTCCTTGTTGTCTCAAGTATTTACAGACTGAATGCCTGTTACTAAAATGGCCATTTGGGGCATTTCCTCAGGGGAACGGTATGACTTGTCTTGCATTCCCTTCTCGGGGAAAGCCTGCAATAAACGGCGTGGATTATGAAGAGGAGTGTTGGAGGGGATCCCAACATTATGTCAGATCTGCCAACCTGATGGGTTCAACAGAAACCTCTGAAGTTTCCTATCCCCATGCAGTGACCCATAACTAATCTGCATGACAATGTATTGTGTAATTGCAGGAAGCCACTGCAATATCATTCAGGAACAGGAAGCTTGGGAACTGTTTACAACCACCACCACTATGGTGACAAAACCTGTCATTACCTTGTGCACTGTTTCTTTGGAAACATAGATGCAATTGCAAAGTCTTATCACTCAGCTTTATAGGGAAGATCTGCTGAAGTAAAAGCATAACATGGGAAGAGCAAAAAAAGAGACTGGGCTTGGTTGATTGCTGTCATGATTGCATTACACAGGTTGAAAGACAGCTTCAGCAATTGCTTATTGTGCATGAGAAGACAGAATTGTTTGTCATCAGTTAGGCTTCAGTTAAGTTTACTATTCCTTATCTCTTGTTTAAGGTAGTACTTCAAAGCAGTACTTGCTTCTTGCCCTTTGACTCAAGTGGGCACAGAAATGGGATGCCATGTGGTAGATGCAGATTTGAGAGCATTCATGTGCTTCCAACTCTCAGGCTAACAAGAGTTGGGCAATTCTGCCAATGTTTCCTCTGCTAATATAGATTAACTCATTAATTCATGTGCAGGACTTTCAGAAAGCAAAATTGTACCCACATGCTGAATAAGGCTAGTAAGCAAATAAATTCATCACAGCCCCCATAGCTGAGTTTTGGACATATTTGTAGCCAAATGGGCTTTTAGGATCCATGCTCATATTCCAGTAGAATGAAAACAAAGAAAAGACTATTTGTAAAGGAAACTTATGAGCTCCTAGGGTTCAAAATCAAACACAGATTGATAAGTGAGGTTAATTAAGGAAAAGAAGGTGACTGTAGCTCAAATATAGAGAGGCTGTTATGCTCTCAGAAACTTCTAAAATCAGGCTGGCTCTTGCTATGTATTTCAACTTTACTTTTAAAAATTCTGAACTACTTGTTTAATGAATATTTCAGGCAGGCAACCATCAGATCACCAAAAGCAATAGACACAAAGGGGATGATGTGTTGACCAAAGGTAGCTAGGCAGTACCACATTCAGATATGGAAATGAGACTGTCCATAGGAGAAATTTGGTAGGAATGAACAATGTGCTTCAATATCTCAAATGGGAGGGAAGGTATTAGTTCAAATTTTTATGAAGCTGTACTGTTCTTACATTAGGTTTTGAATTCAGTATAATTTTAGTCACAGAGTGCTGGTATGTTTTTATTTGATGTAATAGCTATCTTGTGGGAAACATATTATGTTCTGAACTACATAGCCAGACAGTAAGAGACTGCTTGTGCGTCCATGAAGAATGTATAATAAACAAAATATTTAGAGCAGAATATAAATAACAAATAGTTTGACAAACAGTTGGTCAGAAACAGGTACAGTCACCATTGCAGGGACTCATATGTCCAAACTTTAAAAGCTACACAGGGCAATTTTATGCTTGATGGACTTCTTCAAGGATCATTTTTTTAAACTAAATTAAAA
>VXAU01001681.1:3644-120905 GCA_013399695.1 Formicarius rufipectus | reverse complement strand
AAAAAAAAAAAAAGAGTAAAAGCAGCTCCCAAGAAAAGAACAGGTTGTTCTGCTGAGGTGTGTCATGGTTGGACATGTAAATCATCTCTATGCTGCCCTGAGCCCAGGCAGCCAAACTCCCCAGAGGGTCCATGCCTGCTGCCTGCTGTCCCCTTATTGTTCAAAGCTTCCTCCATTACCTTCTATATCAAACCACAGGATCACAGCAAATATGGAGGTGCAAAACTTCCCTTTTATTGACAATCAAGCAAAGGTAATGCTTTGGGAACCTGTGATCTTCACTTACAGGGTGTTTGGAGCAAGTTCCCTCAAATGTAGCAAAGCCACAGACTTTCAGGTCAGTTCATGCTGCAAATTCTAGTCCAAATGTCTGCATGGCTAAATTTGGTATACATGGTTAAGCCATGCTCAAGTTTGGACTAGGTGAGTTTCCCTCCTTCTGACATGTATCAAAATGAGTTCCCTTTGGTACCCATATCACTCTAGCATGTGTACTGCTACATAGTCTGGTTATTCAGGGTCTTGGAAAAGCTTGCTGAGCTCATGCTATTACCTTTTCATTTCAGTGACACTGCTTTGGATGTCCAAACTGCCTTTGATAGTTGTACACTTGCAATACATAGTGGAAACATCTTGCATAGATGACTTTTATGTGTTCAAATGGCCAGAATGTGGTTAGCTTGAAGGAACACTGTAATACACTACCATTAGTTCTTTCTGTAATCTTAAGGACTCTTGTGGAGGAGGGTACTGCTCATTCTAAGAAAAGGTATCTGCTCTAGCCTTAAATACGTAACTGTTCAAAAAACAAGAGAGCTCTTCTATTTAATCAAACACTTTTTCAGAGAAGAGGAGAACTTGAAGGAGCAGAAGAGAAAAAAAGGAGTGAGAATATGACTAAGAACACATTCTAGTGGTTTCAGTCAATGTCTCCCATGTCCTTGAAAATACCACTGATATCCAGACACTGAATTTTAAATACAGATCTTTGAGCTGCCTATATCAATTCACTTGTGGGTTTTTTTTAGTCTGGTTACAAAGGGGACTTAGAAAGAGAAGGAGAAAGAAACTATATTTCAAAAGATTAGGTGTTTTAATCACTAAGACTTTCCATTGATCAAGATTGCACTTTTATTAGGTGAGGTTTCACTTTCAAGTACATGAGAGTATTTGAAATATTTTAAGGGCACTTCTTTTGGTTTCTAATAACTAGACGTTGCTGCCACCACTGGACTATTATTTAGAAGGAACATGAAGCAGAGATATTGTTATCTCAGCAGGTAGGTTTCTTCACTGACAGGCATGTAGTTAGGTGTACATTAAATAATGAAATGCTTATTTTTCATAATTGACACAATTAATTGAGGAAATTAAGGAGCTCTTAGAAAATGTTAGCCAAAATTTTTCAGTCATCCTCCTAGATGCAGTAGAGCTAAGAGAAGTATATTAGGCTGCAGTCAGTGAGAAATATTTTCTTCTTTTTTTTTTTTTTTGAGACTATTATTATTAAAATATTGTCCTTATTTTTATCTTCTTACTTGTAAAGAAAGTAGAAAACAAATTCCTTTACCCACATATTTTGGCATTTAGCAAGACATTAAAAATAAGTTAGAATCATTGAATAATTTAGGTCAAAAAAGACCTCCAAGATTATCTAGTTCAAGCATTAACTTAGAACTGTCATGTTCACCAGTAAACCATGTTCCTAAGTGACAGAACCTAAGACAGAACCATTTCCCTGAGTAGCTTACTCTAGTGCTTGACAATCCTGTCAATGAACAAATTTTTCCTACTGTGAAACCTAAACCTCCCCTGGTCCAACTTGAGGCCATTTCCTCTTGTCATGTTGCTTGTTACCTGGGAGAAGAGACCAACCCTCACCTTGCTACTATCTCTTTCAAGGTAGCTGTAGAGAGAAATAAGGTCTCCCCTGAATCTCCTTTTCTCCAGGTTTAGCATCCTGAGCTCCCTCAGTTGCTTCTAATAAGACTCACACTCCGACCTCTTCATGATCTTGTGGCCCTTCTCTGGACACACTCCAGGTGCTCAGCATCTTATTTGTAGCCAGGGGTCCAAAACCGAGCACAAGATTTCAGGTGTGGCTTCACCAGTGCTGACTGCAGGGGGACGGTCACAGTTCCTGTAGTGGTGTGTGGGGTTGTTGTGACCCAAGAGCAGGACCCAGCACTTTGCCTTATTGAACTTCATACAGTCAGCTTCAGCTCACTGATCCAACCTGTCTAGATCCCTTTGCAGAGCCTTCCTACTCTCCAGCAGATCAACACTTCCCAGCTTGGTATCATCTACAAACTGACTGATTCCCTCATCCAGATCATAGAAAAAATTGTTAACAAGACCTGCCCCAACACTGAGCACGGGGGAACATCACTTAATGACCACCAACTGGGTGTGAATCCATTCACCACCATTCTCTGGTCTTGCCTATCCAGTCAGTTTTTAACCCAGAGAAGAGGGCACTCGTCCAAGAAAATGGTGTGGGAAACAGAGTCAAAGGCTTTACTAAAGGCCAGGTAGTCAACATCCACAGCTTTTCCCTCATCCTTTAAGTGGGTCATGGAATGAAGTCAGGTCAGTCAAGCAGGACCTGCCTTTCATGAACCAATGCTGGTTGGCCCTGATTACCTGGTTGTCCGGCACATGCTCATGATGACACTCAAGATGATCATCCTCATCACTGTGACCTTCCTCATCACTAAGCTCAGGCTCATAGACCTGTAGTTTCCCAGATCCTCCTTACAGCCTTTCTTGTAATTAGGTGGCACATTCACTAACTTCCAGTCAAGTGGCACCTCGCCAGTTAGCCAGAACCGATGGCAAATGATGAAAAGTGGCTTGGTGAGCACTTCTGCTATCCCCTGCAGTACTCTTGGGTGGATCCCACACAGACCCATAGACCTGTGAGTGTCTAAGTGGTGTAGCAGGTTGCCTACCATTTCCCCTTGGATTATGGAAGCTTCATTCTGCTCCCTGTCCCTGTCTTCCAGCACAGGAATTTAGCCACAGTGTGTAGTGGATTTACAGGATTGCTTAAAACAAAGCAGACTAGATATTTTTGCTTCTTAATGAGACTCAATCCACTTGGAAACTGCTGTTGAGATAAATTTTTGAATCATCTGGCACCACAAAGCCATTCTATTGCAAACATAATCATTCCAATACATCACAGGAAAATGGCACTTTTTAATAGATGGTACATCACTGCAGGTTGACACTATTTTTCAGAATTGTTTCTAAATATTTTTCTTCATATTCCATAGAAGAATATTCTATCTTTATTATTACTATAACAACTACTCAAAAAAATACTGTGGAAAAACAAAGTGTACTTCATTTCTACATCAAGTGATTCAAATCAAATCTGTAGGCAGGCTTTTGTTTTGGGGTCAAATTCTGTGTGCAGGTGGTTCTCATTGAATTCAATATGGTTCCAAAGAATGCAGCAAAGGACTGAATTTGGCCTCTATCAGCTAGTCTAAATATATGATGAGGTTCTTACTTTGCACTGTATTGGAAAGAGATATGGTACCCCTTTAGTTTATGAGACTGCTTATTATCAGTCTTTGGGAAAGAAAAGATGGTTAAATTCAAATTTCCACAGAATGTTTTGATTTAAGCAAAAGAATTTGGTGACCACCAGCTTGGAACATCCTTCTCGTATCAGAAGCAAGCAGTAAGCAGATTCAAAAAAGCTGTGCACGTACGCTTAATTGATTGAAGACAAGAACAAAGAGAATGTCAGCTCTCCAGGTTTAGATGAGGATCAGGTGGTTTCAAGACAAAAATAAAAAGGGACTTTTGTTTTGTTTTAAGGAAAATTCTGGGAACTTCCATGGTTTCAGGAGTTCTGCATTTCTCTAAAACACAGGAGGAAAAAATGTCTATAAAAACACTTGTTATACCATGTTTTGCACTCTTTCACTCTGATGGAATGTGAAATTTCCCACATTTCCCATCTTTGAACAAATTCCCTCCAAACCATTTTTCTGATTTGACATAGGTAAATATCAACTAGAGTGATACAGTAACACTAAACTATGGCACCTGTATAAGTTTAGACATCTCAAGGCTTCAACAAGAAAATTCATAGCCTCAGAAGTAACTTTTAATTATTGAAATCCTACAGGAAATAAATAAATAATCATACAGGAACTAACTATATAAATAATAGATAGATAAATAAAGGCATATGGAAAGCAGTGCACTAAAAAAGTCAGAATGACTGGCAGTGCCATCAGCAACCTGTAGTTCTGGGAGGATTAGTGCTAGCAGCCAAAGATTTCTCTCTTATTCCTGTCTGAACACATGGCAGCTCATGGTACTGTCTGGCTGAATTTCTTCCTTCAAATTTCTGCCCTGTAGTGTTAGAAAATTCCCACTTGCTCACACTTCCTACTGCAGGGACTTACACAAATGGAAAATTAGTATTCCACTGAGTTTGGCCCTCTGATCATCTGGCTAAAATGGAATTAATCTGCCAAGTTTGCCTCAGAAAATACACTAAACAAAGGATTCCAGGCACTGAGAAGAATATCTTGCTCCCCTATAGCATAGCCAGGAATGCTGCACCATAGGGTGGCCAAGTGAGTTATTTTCGATAAATAAGTTATTGAGGGGGAGGGCAGGGGAGAATAGAAAATTATTTCATCTGGAAGTTATTCTTCAATGTGAATCATATTTGTCATATTTGAACTGGTGCAAAAAAAAATAAAAAAGAGAAAAAACATTTTAAAATTACTAATTGGCTCATCTAAGTCTTTCTGAAAGTAATGAATAAAGAGTGCCTACATTTATGAAGGAGATTTGGAGCAATTTACAAATCAGAGAAAGTATTCCTTGCAGGTTCAGATAGTATTATCCAACATATGAACCTAACTTTCAAATCTTCCCTTTGCCTCATTCAGTGTGTGAGCTTAAAATGCATCCTTCAGCATAGCAGAGCACATGAGTTTTTCTGTAGAAAGTTGTTCTACTTCGCAGGACAAATGGAAGCCACCAGGCCTGGAATCGAAGCATGACCTTTCTCTCTCAACTGCCTGCACTATAAACCTCTAGTCTTTGACTTCACCCAATCCATACTTATTTCAAGTGCACTGATTTCAGTAGGACAGTAAAATAAGGCTTCTCTTGAGTACCCTAGAATTGAGCTACTAGAATTCAATTATCTACGGAAAAGTCTTAATCTAGAGCCCAGATATGATGAAGTAGATGCAAAGTGCTTTGAATGCATATGTCTCTGCTTCAGCATCAGCTTAAGATTTAACACTAACATTTGTATCTGAAGGGGAGTAAACTATTCCTCCTCTGATCTAAGGGATTTTTTTTTTCCACTTTGACTGATTGGCAGCCCAGCTTCCATAGAAGTAATAGAAATTTCCTCCATTCAGGCATTGATCATACAATTGCACTCAGGTCTCTCAGTTGCCTTGAGATCTGGTTTGTTGTGCAAAAGATAGGCACCTTCACAGGCTGTGCTTCCGAATACAAGAGGATGTGGCTGGGTTGCACAGTGTGAATATCAAAACTGAAGCATTGCAGAACCAGCTCCCAGAAAGATTAATCCCAACTACTTTGCAGTTTTTCTCTCTTCTTTTCATTTAATGCATAAAAATAAAATAGTTGTCTTGTTACTCTAACAAGTCAGACATGGAGAACAGTGAAATACACCCTAATGAAGGATAACCCATCTAGGTGATCAAGGGAATTCAGCTGCTGTAATGTTTTTTTTTGGATTTCAGTAAAGATTTGGACACTGTATCACACAGGATCCTTCTAGGCAAAATGTCCAGCATATCTGGATAAACACATCATTTGGAGGGTGAGCAATTGGCTAACAGGTCAAGCTCAGAGGGTAATAGTGAATGGGGGAACATCACACTAGTGACCTGTCACTAGTGGGCTTCCATAGGTGTTCCATCTTAGGCCCTGTGCTCTTCAACATCTTCATCAATGACGTGGATGCAGAATTGGAAGGGATACTGAGCAGGTTTGCAGACTTCCTTGAAGTCAGGGAGGCCCTGCAGAGAGACCTCAACAAATCAGAGGACTGGGCAACCACCAACCATAGGGAAAGTTCAACAAGGGGAAAGTGCTGGATTCTGTACTTGGAACGTGGCAACCCTGGATATTCCTACAGACTGGGGAATGAGATGCTGGAAAGCAGTGCCATGGAAAGGGGTCTGAGGGTCCTGGTCAATGTCAAGTTGAAAAAGATATTAAGTCATTATAGAGTGACCAAAGGAGGGCAATGAAGATGGTGAGGGGTCTTGAGGGGAAACTATAAGGGGAGCAGCTGAGGGTACTTGGTGAGTTCAGCCTGGAGAAGAGGAGACTGAGGGGAGACATCACAGTCTATGACTTCCTTGTGATGGGAAGAGGAGAGGCAGGCACTGATCTCTTCTCTGTGGTGACCAGTGACAGGATCTGAGACAATGGCCTGAAGTTGTGTCAGAGGAGGTTTAGGTTGGATATGAGGAAAAAGTTCTTCACTCAGAGGTGGTTGGGCACTGGAACAGGCTCCGTAGGGAAGTGGTCACAGCACCAAGCCTGACAGAGTTGCAGAAGTGTTTGGATGATACTCTCAGGCACATGATGTGACTCTTGGGGATGGTTCTGTGCAGGGCTAAGAGCTGAACTCAATGATTCTTGTGGGTCCCTTCTAACTCGGCACATTTTTTGTTTATATGATTCTGTGACCTCTTTAGTGGACTTGTCGCTCTCTACTGACTACAGAGTCAGTACAAGGCAAGATATTACTTCCTTCTTTATCTTTCCTGAAGTCTGCTTCATGTCTACCATAAATCAACATATTTTTCTACCTTTCAGAGTGGAAACATCCCTTCCCACATGACAATTTGATTTTAGTGCTCTGTGGATCAAACAGTTTTAGAATTTCACTACCATGCAGCCTACCATCTTATCATGATGATATCACAGCCCAGTACTGCAGCAGGACATCATGAAATTTCACACAAGTTTTGGAGTTTCTGTGCCTTGGGTATGTACATGTGTGTGCATGGTCACACTGCCCCAGTCACATAGAAGCTGACACAGCTATTACCTGTGCTATCACAACAGTAGAATATTGTGTGTTCAATGGACCCAAGGTACAATTAACGTACTGGATTTCAAGAAGGAAATTAGGAAATGTTTTAAAAAACAAGGATGTGGAATGACAATCCTGTGGGAGAGGTGCAGTTTCAAGCAAAGATATATGGACATATTTGAGATCCCCTGAGGTACCAAATATGTCCACTTGGTGCTGGCAAACACAGTGAAGAGCCTATGGGAGTTCTGCATTTGTCATGGAAGCCAGGCATCCTGCCATGGGTTTTTGTAGCTGAATTTTAGTAGAAAGGGGGCTTCCAGGATGGTTTCTGTTAGAAGCTACCAGAAGCTTCTCCTGTCCTGTGGAGCCAGTGACATCCAGGTCCAGGAGGGACTTCCTGCTGGTGGCCAAAGTTGAGACAATTAAGAATCACAGTCACGCCTCTGTGATAACATATTTAAGAATTAGAAGTGTTGCACAGTTGAAAATTCCAGCCATGAGATAACAACACAGAGAGAGAGACCATGGTCGGAGCAGGAGGAGGTG
The DNA here is from genome assembly GCA_013399695.1 of Formicarius rufipectus. Classification (NCBI taxonomy): domain Eukaryota; kingdom Metazoa; phylum Chordata; class Aves; order Passeriformes; family Formicariidae; genus Formicarius; species Formicarius rufipectus. Next base: position 113,293 of record VXAU01001681.1, on the reverse strand, counting down.
AAGGAGGAACCCCACGCTGGAGCAGAGGGGAGGGGAGGACTGAAAGCTATTCCCCCCGCCTCTCCCTGCAGCCCATGGAGAAGCAGGTGGATGCCTGAAGGAGCTGTTGTCCTGTGGGAGGCCCAGGATGGAGCAAGATCCTGGAAGACACTTGTAGCTATGACTCGTGGAGAAGGAGACCCATGCTGGAAGCAGGTTTTTCCCCCACGCAGAAGTGTTGCCCGAGGGGTGGACTCACAGAGAGGTCTAATGAGGACTGTCTCCTGTGGGAGAGAACCCATGGGAGCAGGGGAAAGACTCAGAGCTGCAGCCCCCCTGCAGACCGTGGTGAAGGCCATGGTGGAGCAGGTTGTCCCCCTGCAGCCCACGGAGACCATCGGGGTGCAGAGACCCGACTGCCCCCCATGGAGTGACCCACAGGACAAGAGCAATGGCAGCAACAACAACAACCACCTGCAAAACTCCCATTCCCTGCTCTCTCAAACTGCTGGAAAAAGGGAGGAGTGGGAGGAGAGGGGTGTTCTTAAGACTGATTTATTTCTTCCTTTTTAGTTTTATTACTTTTAGTTCTTATCTTGTTAGTAATAAATTTAAGTATTTAGCTACTCTGAGTTTGTTTTGCCATTATCTCTCAGCTGTTTGGGGTTTTTTTTCTCACCTTTCCTCCTTTTCCTTTCCCTCTGGGAAAGGGGAGGGCCTGGAGGTTTGGGTGGACACTGGGTGAAAACCGCCACACACCCATTTGGCTATCCCATGATGACTACATTTACAACAGGGACATGTGTTTAGGCAACTGAATCACACACTCATTAATCACAGGTTTGCACACTTTCTTCAAGGAATTTATTTCAAACATGGTTTATTGTTGTGGGTTTTTTTCCCTTCTTTTTCTAGATAACTATTTAAGGAATTATGATATACTTACTGAAAATGAGCAACACTTTATATTATGAGTAGACATCAGTTTCAGTGTTATTTGCCCAAGTGACAACTTTGCTGATGCATGTGAGAAAGATAAAACCAGTCAAAAAATGAATATATGAGAAAGAGGAACTGTTTCTAATAATCACCATTAATTCTAATTATTTTTATTAATAAAGGAGTTACTTCCTTTTTTTCTTTAAAAAAATTAAATTTGAAATCAGCTAAATCTTTCTCCAACCTTGTTGTTAAATTAATCACTGCTTTGGGTTCTCCAGTTTTATAAATTAGAGAAAAAAATCATCTTTGCATTACAAAACCACATTTTCTTTTGATGTAGTGGCTGCTTTCTAAAGCAGGAAGTTAAGAAAATAAGGCAACTTTATACCCATATCTTTTGGGACTTACAAGCCACTGTAAGCAAATGGAAATAAACAAACTGAAACAATGCAGAGTTAATTGGCAAGGCTTTTTCAGGATGAGTAAATGTTCTTTCATACAAATCCAAACAGTCCCAGACACAGTGAAGACTGATCCCTGTTTAGGATCCAGAGGCGAGATAGGAAAACTGTGCAATCTGAGGCTGCCTCATCCTGCTCCTTCGAAAGTGAAATAGAGCTGGTAGAGTTAAATCATTCAGAATACCAGAGCTCCAGTAAGAAAAAACACTGTTCAGTGTCAAATGACATAAAGAAAAGCCGATATAAACCAGTGAAACATACCTCTATCCATCCCTCCTCTAAAGCCAGTGACTGGTTTGAGTACAGTTCAGTCATACCTAGAGCTTTTCCAAATTGTTGAAGTGTATAAGAGCTGTCGGGCAGATGTGGAATAAATCCAAGACAAATGCAGAACATGCTGAGCGGGCTTCACATGCAGTACAAGGGGCAGTGCTTGGGCTGCCTGTTAGCTGCTGCTCCCTGGAGGTGGGAGGGAAAGGTTGGTGGCCAGACAGGACACCACAGTGGAGAAGGGACCAAGCTGTTGTACGGATGCCGACCCCAGGTACAAAGCTTTTGAACTGTGCCAGGAATACCAGACATTCAAAAGACAAAAGTAAAATTAACAGTGCATCACAATACACCTAGAGGGAGCTTTTCCGCAGGAAGGAGAAGGTGTGGAGGGAGTGTGTATTCAGAAAAATTTGGAAAAGCCTGCTACATGCTAGATTGTGTGGAGTGACATGAAACAGATCTCAACTCCTGTTGGTGTTTTTGAGACTAGAACAGTTTTTAAAAAAAAATAAAAAAAAAATTTAAAAATGGTAGATTTTCATGAGCTTCTAGATGCTAAAATGTGAATAAAGTAACAGTTTGTTGGTTAATGATATGCTCTAGAATGGAGCAGTGATTTATAATTGTGAAATGGGTAGTACTCTGCCTGGCTTTCTGACTGGCTTCAGGGAGCTTGAATGCATGGCCTTATTTCACTGCAAAGCCCTGGCAGACTTTGCACATTAAAATTCTGAACTGTCTAAGTAGGTGTGAAACTAATTTTGTGTTTATTTTTTAAAAACCACCTATGATCATTTAGAGCCATCCACTTCACTTTGGGAGGCCCTTACCTTGCTGCAGGTGGGCCCTAGGAGACAATAAAGCCCACCTCAGAGAGGATAATTTCTTGGATATCATAACATGAATATTTATAGCTTCTGGAATCGTTGTAGCTACTTATCCGTGTTTCCAGCCACAACTTTTCTTAATAAGAAGGGCTTTGAAAAACTTGCTAAATCTGGACATAAAAGGAAACAGAAGTTTTCCTAGTGCAGTGGAATTTTTTGAAAGTCACATAGTAACTTTATTGATGAAACAAGGAAGAAAACACTTTTCCACCAGACTTTGCAGAGCTTATTTACAAAACACAAAATTTTTTCATTAATGTGTAGGCAAGGCAAAGTCATGACAAGGTTTCCTGCAGCATGAGGATGCTTATATGGCTAGTTATTTCATCAGTGAGTTATCTTACTCCTTTGCTTGTGGTGTTTTAATACATTTATGAGACATGCACCTTGTGGGGAGGAAAAGCTTTCCAAGAGAAATGAAAGAACTGGAAGACATTTTTGAGTTTTAAAGTTGTATTTTGCATGTGAAAATGTGTGCTACATCCTATTTACAGAAATGTTCAAATGTTTGCAAAACAATTTATGAATCTATAATTCATAACGTCACTGACTCTGTTTCTCAGTTCACTTAGTTATTGTCAGAGACAAGCTCCAAGTTACAAAAGTTGGCCAGCAAAGTCCAGCAAAGGACTGAAATCTCACTGCTTTACTTGGGTTCACCCAGAGATTCAAGGACATGAATACGAGTATCTAAGTAGAAGTGTCAGCATGTAAATTAAAGAGTTACACTTCTTTTCCTGTCAGTAGAGAAGTGGAGAGCTAGGGTAGGATTCAATTACCTCAGTGTGGATATTTGTTGTCAAGTGAGATGCCCAAGTGTCTCCCACTAGGTTATTTCTAGCGCCTTAGAAAGGTTCAGGTCACCTGTAGGTGTGTCCTGTGCCTATGTATCAGCCCCATGTGGGTGGTCTCAAGTGCCACAGCTATATTAGGCAACAGAAGTGGACTTTAATTGTTTGAATCTGGAGCTGTGTCCTAGCCTTGATTGTTTTTTATCAGTACAGTGCAGTATGCACGTAATATGTGATTTTTGCTTCTGCTATTTAGTACTCTCTTTATTACCTCTCAGTGATGCTATTCAGTGATTTTTGAGAGGTCAGACCCCTGGCTTTGCTATCTTTCCCATCACCTATGTAGTGGATGCATGTAGCTCTGGAAAGATAGAAACTACAGGTTAAACAACAGTCTCTCAAGGACACATCTTGAGAAAGCACATTAATGGTCAGCATGTAGTTAAATTAGTGCAGAATCATAAACACACACATACACATGATGCATCTTACTGACACATATTGGAGAAGGTGTGGCTGATAACTAATTTAATTCTTAGTGTTTATTTATATATTTCTCAGAGTCCAAAGTTCTGAAGATGAAGGGCCAGCCAGGATATAGGTACTAAGCAGTTGTGTACTCCCTCTCCACATGAGTGACAGTAGAACTACAGGTAAGACTGCGGATAATAGTCATTGTCACCAACTAAACTTTCAGAAACAGAGGCAGATTTTTGAAAATCCTGCAGACAATAATTTCTCTGTCCTCTGCAGGGATGTTTGGCTGAAAAGTGCTTTTGCAAATGTGGCCCTTAGTTGCAAGGTACAAAAAGATACCACCACTACCAAATGGGGTGACTTTAGCTGCTGAAGAAGGTTTCAGACTTAGTATTAGTGGAGTATAAATAACTTGGGGAAGCTGTAATGCCTTATTGTGAATAACGGGAGCTAGGAAGCATTGTAGTTCTGTGAAAGTGTTATTACCATGTATGCTTAGTACACCACCATGTATGTTAGGGTTTATAATATGTTTGTGTTATTACTATATTTTTAAGTATAGGGAATAAAAGCTAAAGTATAATTTTCCCACCATGTATTGTCCTTCTAAATCAGGACTAATAACTGTAAATGCATTAAAACAGGAATGCCATTCTCTCTCTTGAGAGTAAACAATTGCTCTGGAGACAATCAGTTCAACAGCTTTTACCATAAGATATTAAAAACTCAAGAAACTGTTCTTTCCAAACATGAGGAGTTCTCTAAGGTAAATCTTGCAAATAATCGACTGTGAGCCAGATCCCGCTGCCTTTGTATCCAGAAGGAGGAGGCTTTGGTTCTTTAATAAAGCAGTCCGAGTCTTTTTTTTTCCTACAGTGTTGGAAAAATAAAATAAAAAGACTGATTGATTATAACAACAAGCTGAACACCAGATGTTTTATGAATATATGGTTTCCCCAGCCCACACCCATGTGCATGTAAGAGAAAGACAAAGGACTGTTTATAATTGTCAGAATATTAAAACCTTTGCTTATTAAATGTTCCTTCTTCGCTGGCCTGTTCATGTAGCCAAAAAATTCATTTATGACATAGACCATTCATTGCTTGAGTTTTGCTTTCCAAACTTGGTAGAAATATTTCATGACCATAGTCAGATGTCGCTCTTTATGTAAATTTTGATAATTTGGGGGCTATCTTTAAACTAGTTCCTGAAACCACAGACCGCAATAACTCACTTGGTTTCGTGCACTCTGCTCAGTCCCATCAAGACAAATTGCTGGGTTCAGTGTCCTTTGCCAAAAAAGAGGAACATTCCCTTCTCCTGTTACATAACACTGAAACACTTGAGCGAGAGAGACAGAAACCAAAGCTTGCTGATTAGCAGGTATTCTACAGCTTTGGGACTTTCTGCCACTCTTTAGAGTATCTTTTAGGGAAATATAAATACTGTTCTGCTACAGATTTGTGAATGTAGTTATTACTAGTGCATCAGCCTTTCCCTAAAAGACAGACCATGGACCAAAGCTTTCACACAAAAGCTTCTGTTTGCTTTTAAAGGATTTTTTGTTCCAGATATGCAAGAGTTGGTCCAACAACACATAAAAAATAGTTCATCATACTGCTTTATGATTTCTAGAAAAATCTAAGGATATTTTTCCAGAGTTGTCAAAAAGCAAAATCCTTCTTGGGATTCATTGCCACCTTTAACTCCTTGGATGACAAGGTACCTGAAACTGATTTTTTAATGACATTGCTACTTTCACAAGTTTATTGTTTCATATAATTTAATAGAGTTCCAAAACACACATCAGACTTCATGAGTTTGTTTGAATCTAGTGCAACCACACTTTAAAGACAGAGAGCAAAACTGGGAAGCAAAGATTGTACTCCCTTCACAAGGCTACTGTTAGGTTAAATTGGATCCTGAGCTGCCTGAATCTATATTTTGCATGTGCTACACTTTGATGTAATTAAAAAATGCTGTAACTGCTTTGTTTAAATTGTGAGATGGCTAGAAAAGTGCCACATAAAATCCCATGCTTTTCTGTTTGAACTGTTCCTCAGCAATTTTTATAATCTGTATCTTTAAAATGAGATAATTGCCTTAGTGTTTACCCTGACTTAAATATATATATATATATGTATGTGCATGAGTTTAGTTTAGTTGCTGAGAACAATGAGGACTAGACCATCACATGCTGAAGAACATGTCCATATGTCTTACTCATTCCTCCTCTGTAATAATTTTTGAATTAGTTGCTATGTGGCAACCAAGACTAATAAGCAGGAGGTCCCAGAAACTCAAACTTCCTACACATTTTGCAGAAACTGATGTCTGTAGAGGCAAGAGAGGTCCAAATAAGGTACTGAAGGAAAAGCCATCATAATCCACCTCTCTAAGATGTGAAGGGATTGCAGATGGCCAGTTTGCACACACTGCTGGCTGCAGGACAGCACAGGCTGCTGCTTTTCTCACCAAAGAGCTGGGGGACTCAGGGGACTGTGGAGGGACACATGCAGTGGAAAAGCATGAGGAAAAACAGCCAGTTCATCCCACTGCTCAGTGAAAAATTTATGCGTATATTTGTTCATATATAGCATAATTGAAAATCAGAATAAATTTTATATGTACCAATAAGGGCAGTGAGAAGTGATCTCAAGATGGCAATAGGCAACTGAGGATCTTGGGGTTTTCCTAGGCAATATTTAACCAAAGAAGAAGAAAAAGGAGAAATGGAGGATTCAGATCACAAGATAGTTATTTCTGGGACTTAAATTTTTTATTAATTTACTAGACTTCCCACATTAGACTCTAATTCTTCATTCTAATCAACAGATTGGTACATTTTTTTCTGGTGCAGATACAAAGACAATATTCTGCCAGCATATTTATTCTCATTTAGACCATCAAATACACTCTAAAGTTTCTCTTCAATCTATAAGCACATATGTCTGATAGATTTTATCACTTTTTAAATCATTTTTCCACTTAAAATATAAGATCCAGAATTGCCTTTTACAAACAAAATTTTAGAATTTTTGATTCCCTAAAATGGAAATCAGATTATGCTGTAGTCTAGAGAAAATACAGCATATTTTTCAACCTTTTAGTATCAGATTTGATTTCTTCTTGAAACTTTATTTCCATTCAAGAAACAGTTGCTGGATGACTACCAAAACCCAACTTAGCACATAAATTTAGTGCAAAACTTGTCAGAATCCTGATTAGCCCTAACAATATGTGGCAATTAATTTCCTCTGTTTTTCCTTCTGTATTTTCCCTCTTAGCATGAGGTCACAGATTGAAAAAAAGACTCTGTGAACTAAGATGTGTATTAATTTTGAGCACGTGATGGCAGTACACATGGTTTTTCTATAAAGCCTATTATACAAATCTATAGGTAGCTAGATTGCTCTATAATATTGACACTGAAAATGAGATTCAAAGATTTGAGCAGCTGACGTATGTGCTGGTGATTAGTTCGGGTCCAGTTATTCATTATCACCTCTGACAGAAGTTACCATCTCTTTTGCTCTAATTTAAACATTTACTTAACTGCACTCCAACTCAAATTTTTGTGAATATCTTCAAATATATATAAATAAATATATATAATTTTTGGTGTTGGGGACAAAAATAAGAAAATGCCTTAGACTGGGACCATAGTTTTCCTATAGGCCCTCTCAGATATTTCTGATTTCAGTGAGAGTTGCTCGTGAAACTGTTTCAAAAATCTTCTCAAAACCATTACAGAAATTTGCTAAAAATCCTCAAAGCTATTCAGGTATCAAGCCCTCAGCATTTAAAGAACATGTGCCTCATTTTCCTTTGTGCAAAGAGGTGCTTCAGAGCACTGCCACACATTGTGGGAATTAAGGTGTTATTGGAATAGAGCCCCCATGGCTCTAGGGAGCAGGTGCTCTGAATGTGCATAACAGTCCTACATTTTCTGCTTGCCTGCTTCAGTCTCACATCAGAAAATCTCCTTCACAAAGAGCTACATCTCCAGATGTAATTATAGCTGAATTAATTTGAACTTACACTGAAATATACAAAAAATCCTAAATATTTCCATTGTGTATGTGAAATGCTGTTCTCAGTAAATAAATGTGGATTTAGAGAAATTGCTTATGGTAAGTAACATCTCAAAAAGTGGAGTTGATGAATTGATCACAATCTAAAAATATTCTGTGCAGCGTTTCAGCTAGTTGTAACAAGACTGAGGAACAAACAATTTAACTGAATAGCTGAGATCTTTTTTTAAGAGAAGAATGGAAAATACATGAAGTATCAGATGGTTTGGCAGTTAAAACAGACAGGAGACAAAAAGAGGAATCATGATATGGTAAATATACAAAGGGAAAAAATAAATCTCTACTTTTTTCCATGCAGAACTACTTTTAGATACAGCTTCATTTTTAAAATTCACATGTGTCAAATGCATGAAGAACTTGACATTAACACCAACAAAAGAGGGAATTTGATAGCCTAAAATATGCACACTGATATCAGGTTTGTTTTACACACACTAGATAGTATCAGCCAAAAATAATCCCTGCTATGGAACAGAGACAGTGTTTCTCATTCAAATACAACTCTGCTATATATAGCTGACTTAAGTACAAACTTTATTCTTCAGATATGAAATTATTTAGCTTCTCATGAGATGTAATAACCAAAAGCACCTTTCAAAGCTGACCCCCTTCACAGAATCACAGAATAACAGAATATACTGAGTTGGAAGGGATCCACAAGGATCATTATGTTCAACTCCTGGCCCTGAACAGGACAAGCGCCACAAGTCACACCATGTACCTGTGTATCCAAACACATCTTGAACTCAGTCAGGCTTGGTGCAGTGACCACTTCCCTACGGAGCCTGTTCCAGTGCCCAACCACCTCTAGGTGAAGAACCTTTTGCCAATATCCAACCTAAACCTCCTCTGACACAACTTCAGGCCATTCTCTCAGATCCTGTCACTGGTCACCACAGAGAAGAGATCAGTGCCTGCCCCTCCTCTTCCCTTCACAAGGAAGTTGTAACTGCAGTGAGCTCTCCTCAGTCTCCTCTTCTTCAGGCTGAACAGACCAAGTGCCCGCAGACACTGGTCACACAGCTTCTTCTCAAGGCCCTTCACCATCTCGACTGCCCTCCTTTGGACACTCTCTAACAGCTTAATATCTTTCTTATATTACAGTGCCCAGAACTGCACACAATATTCAAGTAAGGATGACCCAGTGCAGAGCAGAGCAGGACAATCCTCCACCTCACCCAGCTGGTGATGCTTTGCCTGATGCCCCACAGGACAGGGTTGGCCCTCCTGGCTGCCAGGGCACTGCTGACTCAGATTCAGCTTCACATTGACCAGGACCCCCAGGGTGTCTTTCCATGGCACTGCTTTACAGCATCTCATTCCTATTCTGGACAAACATCCAGGGTTGCCCCATCCCAGGAGCAGAATTGGGAATTTTTCCTTGTTTAACTTCATATGGTTGGTGGTTTCCCAGTCCTCTGATTTGTTGAGGTCTCTCTGCAGGGCCTCCCTGCCTTCGAGGGAATCAATAGCTCCTCCCAGTTTTACGTCTAGCGCAAACTTGCTCACTATTCCCTCCAGTCTTGTGTCCAAGTCATCTATGAAGATGTTGAAGAGCTCAGGACCTAAGACGGAACACCTGTGGAACCCCACTACTGACAGGCCATCAGTGTGATGTTCCCCCATTCACTATTACCCTCTGAGCTCGACCCATGAGCCAATTGCTCACCACCTGATGTGTTTATCCAGATGTGCTGGACATTTTGTCTAGAAGGATCCTGTGTGAGACAGTGTCCAAATCTTTACTGAAATCCAAAAAAAGATTACATCAACTGGATTTCCTTGATCAATAAGTGGGTTACCTTGTTGCAAAAGGAAATCAGGTTGGATATGCAGAACTTCCTTCTCATGAAGCCATGCTGGCTGTGACTGATGACAGGATTGTCTTCCAGGTGTTTTCCAATATTTCCCAAAATATCTTCTCCATAATTTTGCCAGGCATTAAAGTGAGACTGATAGGTCTGTAGCATCTGAGGTCCTCCTTCTTGCCCTTCTTGAAAATCATCAGCTTCCAGTCAGTTGGGACCTCTCTGTATTCCCAAGACTGCTCAAAAATCTTCAAGAGAATTTTGCGATGGCCTCAGCCAGCAATTTGAGGATTCTGGCCCCATAGATTTGTAGGAATCCAGCTGGAGCAGTAGATCCCACACAATTTCAGGATCAACTGGGAGTTGATCATTCTCACAGTTATGGTTCTCCATCTCAGGGCACTGAGACCCCCATAGCTCATCATTCCTGTAAAGACAGAGGCAAAGAAAGAGTTAACTACCTCTGCCTCATCTCTGTCCCTGTTTGTGAGGTGACCATCCCCATACTAGTGCCCAGGCCCTAGTAACAGGGTCTACACAGGCCTCTGTGAGATGTGGCCAAGGCTGATCCGTGACAGATACAGATGGTTCCAGATGGCTCTAACCAACCCACCACAGAGAATGGCTGAACCCTGCGGCCAAGGTAGTGACATCTCACAAAAAATGTATAGAAGAATGGGGAAAAAAAAACACAGAATAGAAAGCGGAGAAGGAAATTAAAAGAGTGAGAAACAGAGGGAACACCAAGAGGGGAGGAGAGGAGTTCCCCCAGAAATTTCCCTGCAGTCAGCCCCCAGAGAACATCATGGTGGGGCAGGTAGTTCCCTGTACCATAGTGGAACAGGTTCCTGGAAGGACCTGCAGTTCATGGGAGGGACCTATGCTGGATGAAGGAAAGTGGCAGGAAGGAGCTGTTCGCCATCTTCTTGTACAACCCCTGAGAAAGGAGATGAGGAGCTGGGAATGAAGAAATCAAGTTGAACCTGGGAAGAAGGAGAGGAGGGGGATGATGTATTAGTTTCAGTCTCTCTCTCCATTCTATTCTATTCAAAAAGGCAATAAATTAAATTCATTTTCTCCCTGTTGAGTCTGTTTTGCCCAGCAACCTGTGAGAAATCTCCCTGCCCTTCGATCATGAACTTTCCCATCTTATTTTCTCCCCCCTGTCCTGTTGAGGAAGAGGAGCAAGCGAGAGGCTGGGTGGGCATCTGGTAGACTACTGGTCTGCTAGACTGCTCATCTAGCAATAGAAAACAAATGTAAAAGCCATTGCAAGAATATATGATGGAATTCACATGCACTGTGTTAGTTATGAAGTGATGGGATACAGTGCCAGGAGATGGAGCAAATGAGAGCTGCATCAGTCTATGCCAAAACGCTGGCCCAAACCATTAAGTACTTGTTTAACACTGAAAATATTCTGTAATTTTAGGAAGAGAACATTATAACCTACTTTCTTCAATATGCTGGAGCTCATCTTCATTTTCATTAGGCCCATTCATGATTACAAGAGAAATAGAAGCACCATAAATAGAACTATGTTGGTATAAACATAATTTCTGTACTTGGCATTTGACTTAGGTAAACAACCATGCACTTCCAGTGAGCCTTAAAGCTGGAGCCTCATCATTTCACACTGTTGATGGAGTCTTCTACTTTTAGGCAACCTAAATCGAAGGCAGGCTTAACTGACTGTTGGAGTTTTCTGCTTTTCTCCACTGATTATAGAATGAGCTTTGTACATCATTGCTCCTCCCCTGTGCATCTCTGCTGCTCAGGGTGGGAAGCTGGGTCAGGATTTCAGCTGCAATGTGCTCTTGGGGATGTGCAGGCCTGGGGCCTCATGGGTCAGACAGATCCCCAGGGCACCACTATTCTGCACAGCAGCAGAATCTGGCTCTCAGACTGCTGATGTGGACAGTGGTGAACCACAATACACTAGTTGATAGCAGGATTTCATCTCTGGGAGAGGTAGGTGCTCCTGCCCCCTTTTTTGGGGACCCGCTGAAGTCCAGGGGTAGCAGGAGCCAAGACTTGTGTACCTCACATGGAAGTAAGAGAGCAGTTGCAAGACAGCAGTTCCTTGCTGCCAGAAACTGAGGGAGGCAGATGCCACCTTCACAGTCTGTCAGTAACCACGGGATGCGATTCTCCAAGGTTTCTAGCCAGCTCTGTCAGGGATGTTAATTTGAAGTTGTGGATGTTAACATGGAAGTCATTTACAAGACAGCACCTCCAAAATCAACTTTCAAATGTTATGGTTTGCTGAAATGACAAAATGCACAAAGGTTAATGAGTGTAATCCCATGCAACTTTCTCCTAAAAAGAGGAAAACCACAAGCAGTTTTAAAGAATAATAGAGATGTAATCCAGCATCTAGGAGTGTGAACACACAAAAACACACACTCACAGAGTTTAAGAAATGTATTTGTGATCTTTACCTTGTTGTGTAACACCAGTTTGTGTTTTAACTTCTTCCTCAGACTTTGTAGGCTCCTTCAATGGCAGTGCTGTTCCAAGTGAGGCATGCAGCAAATAGTTAATCATTAATTCTTCATGGTTCATATTTGCTGTCTGCTTTACTGCGTGAATTTTGATATAGTTCCTTCCAATAGACTTAATGCTTTCATTAGGAGTCACATGTTGGATCTTTATCTGAACTATTATCACAGTCCAGACATAGCATTACAGCCTCCCTTTGTAAGGCAAAGTTACAGAGTTTAGAAAGGCTTAAAGCTTCATAAATACTATGAGTTTTATGGTAATGGAACAGCTGCACTGGTAGACTGACACACACACCCTGACTGATCCTGCCTAGTTGCTCTAAACAGGTGCACTTAGAGGATAAAGCCCTTATTTTTTTTATCCATTACACTAATTTCATTGTCAAAGTCTAGCTGGACAATTCTCTGTGTGTTGGTATAATGTAAAGGAATCCAGACACATGTGGTGAACGAAATTTCTGGCTCTTGCAAAGGGGGTGATTTTTAAAATTGAAATTGCAGTTACCATTGAACAGATAAAATCCAGTCTTTTCTAACAAAAAAAAAGAAAAAACAAATCTTCTGTTATTATTGGAAATTGTAGGCTGCATGATATGGGAAGACTGCCCTCAGAATAATAAAAATCACCACAAAGTGGTGTGAATTATGGTATGTACTGTTCATTCTAGGTACATTCCAGGAAGTTCTAAACCTTTATTTTAAAATTTCAGACATAGCCTGGGATCGGATTCATATGTGTTTTCAAAGAATGAGCTTCTCTCTGTGTTAAAGTGCACGGGTGGGGAGGCAGAGGCATTTGAAAACTTCATCTCAGGTACCTTAGATCAGTTCACTAGGCCTGTGGTGAACCTATACAACCACGCTAGAAATACTTTCCTCCTCCTCGCTGCACATTAATCTGCTTACTTCTTGGAAGATAATCACTAAGATCATGATCAAAGGTAAATAATTGCATTTGGCGTTCCCATTTGTTGACACCTTCCATAGGAGATGCAGTGAATTTGATTTACATTGGATGAATCACCTCTCACACAAATATTTTCTTCCATCCAGCTGCTTTTGGAGAGTCTGCTTAACAAGATGTGATATCCCAAAAAGGCCAAGTGAAATCTAAATATGTTACTGAGGAACAAAAATTTCTTTGTGATGTACTGATGTACATCACTTTCTATAGGCTAATAAGATCAGTACATCACTTTCTATAGACTAATAAGCTCAGATGAGAAGCAAATTATGTAAGCCTGAGTGGATAATAAATCCATGATGCTTCCCATAACCCAGCAAGAATATCTAGGGTGGCTTCCAGTATCTCTGCATGACACTGAACCATGCCATACACACATAACCTCAGACCATGGTTTTTAAATGGTCAAGCTTCCCTTGCTTTATAAAGATCTTTTCCTCATCCAGGTGAAAGTTATTATAAAACATAATAGAGAAGAAGCCAATATAGGTGTAGAGAAATGTTCTGTAGAAATTCATTTAGAATTAAATCCTTTCTGAAAGTCTGTAAGTAATCCAGTAAAATTCAACATGGATTACATTTCTGCTTTAGAAACTGATGAGTTGATTGAAAGATGGAGATTAGCTTTAAATTCCCTATCATTTTCCCCTGACTGGAAATAGTGAAGAAATAGGGGTATGTCTTTTTAGGATTCATATTCTCTCAGCCAGACACTGAACTCAGAGTCCCAAACACAGTTTTTGTTATCCCTCTTTTATAGAGCATTTCTTGGCTTTTAAATTGGCAACTGTGACTTGAGCATTTATGGAGATGTCACAATCAGGTTTCCTCTGCTCGATAGCTGGAAAAGTCGTCTTTATTTGCCCTCAAGAGATCAAACTTCCCAGACAATTTCTCCATAGTGAGACAAGCTATGGACTTGTAATGTCTCAAAACTGATGTTGAGATATTTCTAAGAGAATGCTTTTAATAATCAACAACTAGAAGTTTTTTGCATATAGACTGGTGGACAGTGTCCAGCTGGGTTTGAGTTTCCTTGTGTTTAAGTCCAAAAAGTTCCGCACATTTTTTAGAAGCTAGTCTATCAAACAGTGGTTTGCTGTCAGATTTTGTAAAAGTTAGTTACCACATGTGCTCAGTATATGATCCAAACCAGGAAGCACAGCATCTGATGAAGTAGATGACAAAGTGCCAACAGTAAATATCTGGAATATGCGTTCCTCAAAAAGAAAAGATATCTTGCCATTGGGCAATAGTTCACAATAATCAGCTGCAATTGTCTCCATTCACTTGGTCCTCTGCAATTCAGATATTTGAATTGTTATGAAAACCTTCTCACACCTCTTGAAATTACTGAAGAAAATTATAGTGATTAATCTCTTCTTCTGCCAGTTTGTCAATGAATAAAAAGCATTTAACCTTTAATACTTCTTCACTGTGCACTGCAGATTTATTAACTCAGTATAGACTGTAATACGGGCTTATTTCAGACAAATTTTTAAAATATATATGTTTATTATCAATCTTTAAATACTTTAGCCTTCCCTATAATCCCTACCTCACAAACCAAGATTACAATTTTGGTGGTATCTTCTGAGATTGTCAAGGCCCAGCAGCTTTCAAAGGTTCTCTAAGGTCAGTCTCTTTCTCTCTCCGTCATAAGAACTAACATTTTGATTAACATCACACACGAATACTCTGGAAACACTTGTCCCTCCTCTGAATTTCTTTCATTAATGTTGTAAAAAATTTATCTGGTACTTTGCATTTCTGGCCTTACAAAATAATCTGTATTAATACATTAGCATGTGTACATTGTATGTATTTCTTGCTTATACATAATTATTGCCTGGGTAGAATTGACACAGACATAGAAATGACAAGAAAAGTGAGGGACCTAACTGTGGCTTTTATACATGAAGAGAGCTAGCTCTGGCTATAGGCAGGTAACATGGTTCACACACCTGAAGTGGTTAGAATGCACCTATTTATATGTCTTACCATTCTCTAGTTGGTTATTTTTAATTGTAGAGGACCTGAATTTAACCACATTCAATTCTTTCTTTTATGTTACCAATAAATTCAGTATTCTCTTGTCTCAAGAATTACAAATTCAGTAAGGATTCATTGTTGGTTTTCTCTGTCATTTCCAGTATTTCCCTTATTTTGTTCAACTTTACCCTGCTTCTTTTACAGTCCTTCTCCAGATCTTCTGTGTGCAACTCTGTTACATAGACAGACAGCTATGTGAGTATAGCACTAATAAGAGTATAACATGCTAATAAGCTTGTTTCCCAGAAATTACTATACTTCTTTGGGCTGTTTTGTGGCATGACAAATCTAGTTCTATTGGTGCCACCTAAAGTGAAGGGTTATTGTATTTTCTTTCACTTAAGCCAATGGAAACCAGAAGTAAATTAGAATTGCTAGCCACTCTAAGGAAATGGGCAATACTCAGCAACAAAGGGCAAGGTAAGTGCAATATATGACAATGCACATGATCCAGATCCTTTATAGATCAGGATAAGGCTCACAGATTTTGGAGACATGAAACTGGCAGCAATATAGCCTGGTCAAGGCAAAACAAATTTCCAAGAAGAGATTACATTGCTCAGTAAGATCTAGTTTTGAGGCTGGCTTTTACAAATTTTTTTTTTATTTTTCCTCAGTTCCTGCAGTCTTGGCTGCAAGATAAAGAAAAGTATAACAAGAACATTTAAATTAATTACCCAGAACTATTGAAAAAGTCCCCATCAATATCTAGACTGGATTTTCACCTCTATTTGAGAAGTCAAGCAGAATCTGCTCAGAGGTTCGACTACCAGCTCTACATGATTACCCCAGAAACAGGGAGCATTTGAAATAAATGGAACAGCTGTCTGTACTGCCTTAGTGATAAAAGAGACTGTATCTCAATAAAGAAACACAAATAATGAAGCATTTTCTCCAGCTATGGTAGGACACAATCAGGAGCTTTTCCCTTTCAGCCTGCTGGTTCCCCCTAGAGCTTAGAGACCACCTGTTCCAAGGAGCTTCTGGAGCTGAATGGCTGGAAGGTGGATTTCCTTCTGAAACAAAACCAAAAGGCATGGAGCATGTCAGCACTCCAGAGGAAGAAAAGGCTTGCTATTGTTGCCACTTTAAGTTTTTGGTGTTGTTTCTTTTTCTGCAAATTAGAAGGGTGATTTCAGGCAAAAATTATGTGCTTGCTTAGGGCTTGTAGTTTTGGGGTGGTTTGTTGTTGCTTTGTTTTTTGGTTTTTTTTGGGGGGAGGGGTTGGCTGGTTTGGGGCTTTTTTGAGTTTTGTTTGTTTATTTTTGGTTGGTTGGTTTGGTTGTGTTTTTTGGGGGGGTTGGGGTTTCTTTTTTGTAGTTTGTCCTAGTGCTTGCATTTTTCAATCTATTTTTAAAAAACCTCAGTGGAATAGTTTTGTTTCTAACTGACAAGGAATAAGGAATAAACCTTGATTCTCATTTGCACTAAGCTGTTTTGAGTCATCAGACTCATGTAACAATGCCTAGGCCAATGCGAACACCTGTTTTCTAAGGCCTGACACAAATATGCATTTTGTCATGATTTTACATGAAAGGAGAACTTCATGTTTATAAGAAATATTTCCATTATTTCTGGGCTGGGAGAAAGGAATCTTTTTGATCACCTTTCGTCACTTCCAGTTTTCTGCTGACCACTGGGAGAGCCTGCACAGTACAGCACAGCCTCTGCTGTAAATATAACAAGTGACAAACAGTGATGCCCTTCTGCTCCCATTCTCATTGAATAAGGTGCAACCTAGTGTACAGTTCACATCTAGAGATGGACCTTTGGGAGACAGAGTGATTCCAAAGGTGTCTGTGACTGCATGATTTTTGCAGTTCATTTTGAATTTTCAAGGGAGAAATTCCACATTCTGGATGAGGAAGAAGAGATGGCTATATTGCTTGAACAAAAACAACATTTGGTTTTCCGTTATAAAAAAATATCCTCTTTCAAAACAGCCAAGATTGTTCCATTAAAATATAAACCTCGTTTTTAAAGTGTATTAAAAGCGTTAACACAGTGCCTGCTGCCAGAAGAACCGCACTGCAGTGCTGTTGAAGGAAGGAGGACAGCATCGTTATTTATGAGCGTCTGCACTCTCTCAGCCTTTCATGAAACCCTAATTTTATCTGGCAGCTCTTAAGAATCTCTGAGAAACTGGGTCCTTTGTTACCGCTGCATCCATCTAACTTCTGCACCTAAAAAGACATGCACACTTTTTTTCATAAAGAAGTCCAAACATTCTGACATTAATGTCACACTACTGTTTTAGACCCTAAACATTCAAGCTCCTCTCTCTGGGCAAGCACCAAGTGCCCCTTTTTGCTCAGCTTCCAACTCTAGATTTTACAATAGTTTTGCTGAGAACAGAATTAGGCCTCAGTCATCTGCTTGCATTGGGGGAAAAACAGAATAAAACAAAACAAACAAAACCCCTTTATTACTCTTTGACAGGAGTAGTGTTAAGCCCAAGGGGGTTATTTTTCTTCCATTAACTTTTTCTAACCTCATCCCTCCCTCATTTTTTTTTCAGATTTACTTACAAAGAGTTCATGCGTATATGTGCATATGTCTGTGTGTCTGTCAGTGTGTGCATGTGTGTGTACGTGCACATTTACCCTTGTAATGAAAAGGAATTTATCTGTGAAGATAATTTGCTGTTGTTTGCAACACGATACAGCTAGTCCTTTTGACTTCAGTGTGAATAAACAGTCTGATTCCTTAAAATAGGCTTTTTCTCTCCTGAGAGCTTGTTCCAAGATTGCGGAACCCAGGCTAGCAAAGAACATCTGCAACAGTTAGTGAAAACCCTAAGAATTCTTGTGAATAAATAGATTGGAAACTGAGTTGGAAATTTTTCAGTGAGATATAAATTGTAAAAAAATGAAACCCAGTTGAAGTACCCAGATTGCCTGGGAGAATATAAGTCTAGCCAATCTGAGTCTAAATACATGTGGTAGTGATCACTGTATGCTGTTTCCAGTTTATCATCAAAAACAATCATAGCAAAATTATTGTCATTGAAATTTAGCTTCTAATAAAGAAATGTTACAAACCTCCTTTATAATGAAGACTTTTGTTAGAAAAAGATCAAATAATGCATTTTTTTAAACTTCCTCTGCACTTTTTTTTTTCACTATTGCCAGATATAGCCAGAATCTTAGATGAACATGTAAATGTATTAGTAAAGGCTACCAATAAAGAGCAATACAAAGCATGTAGATTTAAGGGCTGTAATTCAATTTTTACGCTGGTCAGCTTTTCAAAATATTCATAGTGGTAACTCTTTGCTGATCTGACTCAGTGAAAAACTGTTCAAAGGCCGAGATCACACAGCTCCTTAGACTTTCACTTTTATACTCTCTCTTCTCTTAGATGTGCCTTCTTCATTCCAGTTATATGCTCATTCTCCAAGTTATTGAGCTAACATAATCCTTAGAGACTGTCTTCAAGTATTTTGATGCTTACCACTGGCATAATGTTATAAAGCAAAACATTTGAGTTCTATAGATTATAAGTTAATAGATATGAGTTACCAGCTTCGTGGGAAATACTTCACCCCTATTTAAAAAAAAAAAAAAAAAAAGGCAATATTGTTTGGCTTGATTTAGTATAGCTTTGGTACGTTGAATAAATCATTTGCAGCTGGCTTGCCCCTGCACATGCTCGGGGGGTGAAGAACACATGCATGTTATCAATTCATTATTTATGCTGCAGTTCGTTACCACTTATGTGCTGGACAGCGACATCACTGTCTACTCTACATCTGAGGGTATAACAGTAATGGCAATAGATATCAAGCTGTTGGGAAGAAAGTAAAAGCTAGACTGTGGTTGGATTAATATTTGATTGCCTAAACAGTACAGCTTTGATAGCATGGGAAAATTTTCCTAGTGAACAAGCTGGATTAAAAAAAAAAAAAAACAAAAAACAAAAAAAAAAATATAAAGCCTGCCAAGCTCCCAAACCTAAGGGTGAAAAAACAGTTTGTGGAGAGCTTTAATTAAAGTAAATGGAGAAATCTCCCCTCCTTCTTCTGACAAGAACATAAATATGCTATTTTGACTCTATGCTCAAATCAGTTCTTCTTCTCTACCCCAAAAAAGGTCAAGCAAGAATTTTTCCCAAGTGTTTTAAAGTCTTCTAGTTCCTATTTCCCTTTTTTTTGCCTATTATGGTGAAGAGGAGAAAGTCTGTTTAAGTGAATACTGGCCCAAATTGCTCAAGAAGACCTCATGCTTCTTATAAATATGTGCATGTACCAAGTGTTTACTCAGTTTAGTCTGCTTTGCAGGCAATAACAGTTTTTCCCCACTCTGCTGTGCAGATACAGTCTGTTGAAGTGACTGTACTAAGGATGCCCTCTACTGAGAATAAAAGGATAGGAATCTAAATATGAGAAATACAGAGTCTCTTCACTAGCTAATACAAGTAATAGAAGACTGTTAGTTTTCAGGTGTAGAGAACATTATGCTTTATTTCATTTTTCAATTTGAGAACAGTTCTGATGAGAGTGTGAACAGACTGTGCCACAGAATTACAAGTTATATCTATACTAGCAAATTAAACTGGACCAAGGAATGTTCCTGAACAATTAGTCTTGATTATTGGCATGGTTCAAATGCTAGAAGGCTCTCCACACATCCTTGGATGACATCAACTAGCAGCTTCCCAAACAAATTCTGGGCATGGTTTGGCAGTTGGCACAGTCCAGTGTCCGTCTTGAGTAAGGTGGAGCTGTCAGACTCATTTTGGGTGGCCAAGGGAGTTAAATACCATAGATACACATTGCTCTGTAATAGCTGGAATCATGCCAAAAAATGATCCTAGGCAGATTTAACTTATCAGTATAGATTTAGCCTTAGAAAACAGGGATACCAGGAGCCCGATAAGATCTATTACTTCTTGTAGTGGAGTAGGTCATGCATGACAAATGCTCAGTGCTCCTGACAGATGTTTGTCCATACAGTTCTCAAAAACCTCTAGGGACAGAGATTACATAATCACCACTGGCTTCTCATTTAATTGATAATCATTCTTGGCTTGATTCAAATCTAACCTAAATATACCCTAATGTTAGTAACGTTCAGCAGCTATTATTTTCTTATCCCATTGGACTAGCAAATGAGTATGTTTCTTTTCTCTTTGCAGCTACCATGCAATTATTTGGGATGACAATATATGCTTTCAGTGTTTTCTTCTTAAGATTAGAAATAATTATTTTAAAGTTTCTTGTCAGTTATGATTTGCAGATCTCTAACATATACATATATCAGGTATTTAACATATTGACAACTAACAGAGCATAAGAAAATTCAGCCAGCAAACTGACTCACCCTTTGCTGACAATGTAAAGGCTTACATAGCTCCAGAGGCTGAGTCATCTCATGAAAAAGCAGCTAATGAAGGTATGATGAGTATGCTATGAAGATACCCGTTTCTTTCCCCTGACAACAGAATGAGTCCAGATTTACTAATTCGTACCAAAATTCTTTACAGAGAATTGCTACAACAAGAGCTGGAGAAAGACAGGTGATCTGTTATCACTGTTTGTACAAAAAAGTCTATCAGCAAATCTTGAATTCTTGAAAACCCCACCTGTGACATATTCTTGTAACAGCCACCACAGGCCCAAACAGAGACAGATAACTTCCTGACAACACAAATAATTTTATTCTTACTCATATGCTTTTCTGTTCAATTGTTTTATTATAATCAGCTAGCACATGGGCTGCAGACGTTTGTGGGAAAGCAGTAAATGCTCTGTATGCTGGGCATGAGGATCTGATCACCATAATATTTGTGTTCAGAGGAGTCTCCTGAGGGAAAAACAAACATTCTGTCTGAATGTGGTCTACCTGATAATATTATTATGCTTGGGGTGACATACAAAGTATAAGACACACTACCTATTGTTTATGAATGCGCTCTCAAAAGTGACTCGGGCTTATTGTAAGAGCTCTCTTCCTGGAGCCTGAATATCTCCTAGAGTAATAAGGAAAACATGTAATTGAAGGCAAAGCATTTGTTTGTTGTTTTTTGTTTTGTTTTGTTTTGTTTTTTTTTCCAGAAGGAATGCAACACTGCGAAAACTGTTTTTTAAATTATGATAACCACATGCATTATTTATCATGTTTTCTCCACTCTGTCAAAAGGAAGCCCTGTTTTACTCCTGATTTCTGTGTCAAGAGTGGTGTGCTCCCTCTTTAATGTGGGAGGAGGGGGCCCACCAGCATTTTTTCACTGACACAATCTGGGCACTCTCCTGAGTCGACTCCCTTTTCAAGGGTCTCTGAGGTTTTTCCATGTCTTTTGATCCCAGAAAAGATGGAGCCAGACAGGCAAATGCTTCCCACCACTTGATGTCCTAGCCATTGTTATCTGAAATCCTTTGAAGCTGGGAACCCGAAGCTCTTATCTGTGCCAGTGTCTCACCTTTCCTGTTAACTTCTACAGTCTTTCCTTCTACAGTTTCCTTTGCCTTCACAGAGCATTCATGCAGGCACCAGTATGAGAGAAAACAGAACCAGATAGAGCCTCTGAAACATTTTTCAGTTTTCCAGCATTGTCACAGAGTCAATTTCAGGCCATGGAGAAACAGTGTTTTTTTCAGAGTCTTCCCAAAATATCACAAGGAAGCAATTTCTTCGTGACTATGACAAATCACACAGGGTGCAAGTTTCATTTAATCCCCTGATTTCACCAGTGTGTGCCTGGAAGCTGCAACACAATGGTGAGAGAATGCAGGTCCCCACAGGCTGTGGTGGTCTCCCACTAGGGACCCTGGTGACAAGGAGCCCTTAGATAAAGTTCAGGTATTTGGAAGGATGTTTTGTAATCTAAAAGCTGTATGTCTAAAACCAAATGAAATCAATGCTGTGTTCTGACTTCAAAAGTGCAGATTTTTCTGTATTGACATTCTCACCATATGATGCAGAAATTTTTAGAGTTATTTGAACCTGGTGAGGCATCAAGGATCAAGATTTATGAAGATATTTTGCACAGAGTAGTTTCAAGTTACTTAATGAAGTGCCTAAATTAAGAAATTAGTGTCCCTTGCATTCCTGTATTGTCAATGGAGAAAACTAGAGAGAGTCTTCAAAATACTGTCTAGAAAATCTCTCTCTCTAAAATAATGTGTTTTTTGTATATGATAATATTAAAAAAAAAAACAAAAAAAACCCAAACAAAAACAAAAACAAAACAAAACCAAACAAACAAAACCCCAAACCAAACAAAAACAAACAAACAAACAAACAAAACACAAAAACAAAACAAAAACAAAACAAAAAAAAAACAAACACCAGAAACCAACAAATAAGTAGGACAATATTTTCATGTAGAGGCAATATCTGTCATTTGACCAACTGATGTGGATGGAAGCAGTAGACCAGTCTTAAGGTATAGAAACTTTTCTTTATATTGGAAAGAGAAGCAAGAGAAGGTTTGACATCTGGAATCGAAATTGAATAGTATATGCCTGTTAAAACTTTTAGTATGTAAAAGAAGGAGTTATCAATATGAATTTCACAATGAATATGATGCAAAAGAGAAAGCATCTTTATGAAAATATATTGTCAAGTAAGAAAAGGACTGGTTGTAATTGTTGGATTTTTTTGTTTTGTCTTAATAGCTTTTAGTTTTAGGCCAACCAATGGCTTCACATAATAACTAATTAAAAAAAAAAAAAAAAAAAAANAAAAAAGGCTTCTTATTACTTTTTGGTAGTACAAGTATTTTTCTAGTGAAAGCTGCAATCTCAGCTTTTTCTGGTTAGGACTGGAAAATACACAGAGAAATAACATTCATCTTAGAAAAGAACCATAAGAATATTCATATTTTTGTTTGGTAGAATAATAAAAAAGAACAGAGAATGGAAAAGTAAGAACAGTTCCAAAAGAAATAAATAATCTAATAAAGACTTTTGTTTTGCAAAATAATCAACCAAGCTTTTGAAAGAAGATTTTTGGATCAATATAAAATATTTCAATGCCCAATGAAAGGTCTTATTTGTAGTTTAGATAACTTCATGTCCATTTATTAACCCTTTTTATCTTTTTCTCATGGTTTCTTTAATTTAAGTCACTACTCAAATTACAATATTGCTTCAAAATGAAAAATTAAAACAAAATAATTGTAAATGTTTTCCTGATAGGCTGATAGCTTTATACTGCAGATTAACATTATAATTTATGCTGTGTGATTGTTTTTCTCCTTTACAGGTAGTCATTTAAAACTCCTATGTTGATAGCTGTTTGCCATCTCTGTTTCTAGCAAATCCTGCCCTAAAAATATCCTGTTGTGTGTGCAGGACTCTTTGAAATTATAGCTGTATATACGACTTGCCAGAATTCTCTTAATGGAACTGTTTTGGTCAGAGAAAAATTTTGGTGATTAACCAAAAGTGAATATATGTCAGAAATTATATGTGGCTAACAGTTGTGAAGAAGCACATGTAGGTTTCAGAAACTGCTGATTCTGAAAGTTTCCACCCAAAAGTTGACTGTTCCTATCCTTTCTCTTGCCTTGGTGATAAGCTACCAAGTGCAGTGCTGAGGAGCTGAGCCTGAAAACTGCCAGCCTTTTATCAGCACACATGGTAGATACATAAACAAGACTGTGAAATATATTATTCTCAAAGATTGATAGCCGTGCCTGGTGCCAGAGGGTACAAATGCTGCAAGTAAGTGTGCACTAAGCAGTGCTGTTAAGCTTTAGCCTCTCTGGAGAAGACCATGCCAACTTTTCGTATGTTACTAAGTCACTTCTGAGCCCCTTGTTTTCACATATTCCCTAACACACTACATGCTAAACACACTGACCAGTAAGTCCAGAAAATCCCTGGCACTCAGGAGAAAAGCTAGGATTGCAATGGAGAGCATTATTTTGCAGAACTGTCCAAATGCCAGCAGGACATTTGTTGTTTAGACAGGAAAGATGGCAACACAAGGACTACCTTAAATGACATCTCCTGAGTATTTGCTTATGTCACAGCAGAACATCAGTAGATCTTGAAAGCAGAGGGAATATCATTAATTTTAAACTGAACAGGTGCACAGGCTAATACAAGGTCAGAGACAACAGCACTAACACTAAGAAAAGTGCAAGCTAAAGAAATGAAACACATAAAAGTGTGGCATCTTTCAAAGATTGTTTTATACCCATATGGGGAATTTATACACTGGATGTGAACAACACATTGGAAAGCATTGTCATTCATCACACTATGAGAGGAAGCTCCTTCCCATTTGGTGTTAAAGTAACATCCCAACAGCATATGATTAAATCCGAGTTTCTAGACTGGCTATTGTGAAGTTCCTGTTCTGCAAAATCAGAGGATGACTAATCTTGCTACTAATCAAACAGTAAGTAAAGGAGGAAAAAGAAAAAAAAGCCATTGTAGAGAGAAAAGACAGGCTTATTCATTTGTATAGACACAGAACAACCAATACATGTAGAAAAAGATAAAAGTGGTCTCTGCAAAGTAAATTTTTTGAGAGGCATCATTGACATAAAATATTATTCTACCTTTGGAGATATAACAGCATGTTTGCCTATATTAAATGTTATCTTCTGGAAAAATAAGCCACCATCTGGCCTGTATTTGGTAACAAACTTTTTTTTCAGTGAAAATGAAGCAAATGTTTTGATGGTAAAACAACTAGTAAGGTCTAAGTGAATAGCACATTTTTCTCCTAGGGAAAGAAAATTGAGGACCATAACCGGTGAATCTGAAGAGTTTTGGAAGAAGCGATATTCTGCTGAACAAAATTAAAATTTCATGGCAAACAAAACAGAAATTCCGTTAAATAAGAATAACATTTTGGGGTGAGAAAATGGACTCCAGTAAGGTCAGGACCATCACGGCCTACTTGATTGAAAGGAGGAGGAACAGATACAAGAGTGTGACTACTACAATGTGAAGCTGGGAATGAGATACAACAAAATAGTTATCGAAAAGGGACAAAATTTAGTGCAGAAGCTTCAATCCTTACTTTTCCACAGATGCCTCCACAGGGTGTGATTACTGTAATTCTCAGGCGGCAGAAGAATCAAAAGTGCTAATCAGTGGTTTGTGCATGTCCTAGCAGAAACTAAGCACTCAAAAGACAAATAATTTTGTTTATGGTGTTACATTATAAAAACGTAACATAAAAATGTTACATTATAAAAATGATAAAGCCACAGTTAGCTGAAACTGCCATGGAAGATAAAAGGGACCTGTAAAAAATTTCCAAGGAACACATACAAGAATACTTTCTTTCCGTTATGCATGTATGATTTGGAAATTGAGTACCTTTAGAAATATAGATTACAGAACAAAACTGCACTAGAATATATTTTGCAGTCAGAACATGCACCTAGCAATGAGATTACAAGAGAAAGAAAAGTCTGAGACTGTTGAGACTGGAGAAGAGAAAGCTCAAAGGCGAGGGGCAGCTTTTCCTATTTGTGATAAAAGTATATATTGATATATTGAAGAGGAAAAGGCAGCCTCACTCTTCTAAGTGGTGTCCAGGGATAGGACATGCGGCAAAGGGCACAGGTTAAAACATTTGAAATTCCATTTAAAAGCAAGAAAAAACTTTTTTACTTCAAAGTTGATCAAACACTGGAGCAGGTAGTCCTGGCAGGTTGGTGTCTCCTTGAAGGTATTCAAAGCCGGCCTGGACTAGCTGCTATTTGACTGCATTTGAGCAGAGAGGGTTGACTAGATCATAGAATCATAGAATTATTGAATATGCTGAGTTGGAAGAGACCCACAAGGATCTTTGAGTCCAACTCCTGGCCCTGCACAGGACACTCCAAGAATCACACCATGTGCCTGAGAACATTGTCCAAATGCTTCTTGAATTCTGTCAGGCTTAGTGCTGTGACCACTGCCCTGGGGAGCCTATTCCAGTACCCAGTCACTCTCTGGCTGAAAAACCTTTTCCTGATATCTAACATAAACCTCCCCTGTCTCAGATTCATGCCAATTCGTCTGGTCCTATCACTGATCACAAGAGTGAGGAGATTCGTACTTGCCCCTCTGCTTGCCTTTGTGAGACTGTTGAAAACTTCAGTGAGGTTTCCACTCAGTCTCCTCTGCTCTGGGCCGAACAGAACAAGTGCCCTCAGTCACACAAATGCCTTCCCCTCAAGGCCCTTCACCATCTTCATTGCCCTCCTTTGGACACTCTCTGATTGCTTAATATTTTTCTTATATTGCATGGCTAAAACTGCACACAGAGCAGAGCAGGACAATCCCCTCTCTCGACTGGCTGGTGATGCTTTGCCTGATGCCCCTCAGGACACAGTTGGCCCTCCTGGCTGCCAGGGCACTGATGACTGAGATTCAACTTGCCATTGACAACACTCTCAAGAGCTCCCTTCCAACCTTGACCACTCTATGATTCTGTGACACTTTGAAACGACCCAAAGCCAGACATGGAGTGTGCTTCAGCCCTGTGTGGTAACTGTTCTCAGCGTTAATTCACTGAGGTCAAAGAACTTCGGTCATATTTGCATCCCAGTGTTCATGTAACATTCAAATATTTGGATTTTGGCCTCAAGGATGCAATGCAATGGACACCTGGTGTTTGATTGCTCCACAGTTTACCCAGGAAATAAAAAATAAAAAAATAAAAAAAAAAGGAACAATTTTATGGGTTTTTTTTTGTTTGGTTTGGTTTTGGGGGGTGGAATTGTTTGATTGGTTATTTTTTATATTTTGTTTGTCTCCACAAGGAGCTCAAATGGATTAATCCACCTGCTGTTGTTTTGCGTAAATGGGAAGATCAGTTCCTACAGTTTCTTTGTCATTACTGCAGGTTTTTGAATGTGTTGTCATTTAAGGGATTTATTCATTTTACCTAAAGATAAATATATCACACTATTACATGTGAATGATTTGCTTCATTTAGGATAAGAACTTATGCACAGTGATTTTCTTATGGACAGTATTGGATACAACATATTCTGTGGAATAGTGTTGCCTTTTAGGAGTATTTCAACCTTGATTGATAGCTGTCTCTTTTAAAAAAAAATAATTCACCTTTATTGCAAGTAAGCCCTAGAATAATTTTTGTCGAAATGTATATTAACATTTTTCACATTTTGCTAATAAAGGCAAAAATTTCTACTCCCTCAGGTAAGTCTTAGATGGTAGAAAATCCTGTAAGTGTTCTCCATATGATATTTTCTCTACTCAAACCCTACTGTTATAAAACTTAATGAAGACAGAAATTTTCCATAAAAATTCAACACAATTGTACAGCAAGGCGGTCTTAGATCATACTGAAGGTCCTTGAATTCCAGTCTTCTATGTCTAATTTAAAATAGGAATAAAGCACAATATTTCCATTCATTTTTTTAAAGGCAAATATGTTGACTTTGTTCTTTACTGACTACCAGTCTAGCTATCATTGATCCTATGTTGTGGTCTGATTTGCTCTGTCATGCTCTATTTGTAGTCACCTGCAGCAAAAAGCTGCAGAACAAGACAGCACAAAAGGTCTTGGCCCACATTTTGTCCTCTTGTTTTATAGAGCTTTCCCTTTAAGAATATACTTTAGAAAAGATTTTTTGACGATACATAATTGAATAATAATTAAAAATTGATCACCAAATTAACCATCAATAGCCTTCCATATCAGTTTGTCACTTTTCAGTGAAATTTCACCCAGAAAGTAATTCCAAAATATTTTTTTATTATTGTCCTTGTGCAAGAGACTGAATCAGGAATGGATTTCCACAGCCAGACCACACATGGCACTGAGCTGATCTCCTTCCTTCTGGGGGCCATCCTGGCAAAGCTGAGTTGTGCACACTCTCACATGGAGTGTAAGAGAGAGGGAACAGATATATACTCTTTTATTTTTTTTCCTTTCTCCAAATACCATGCCACACTATTTGTATGTGGACCAGACCACTGACAGAGAAAAGAGCCTGGCATATGTAAACTAAGACTTTTCCACAGATTGGTAGTTACTCAAATTCAGTCTTTTGTAATGAAGAGAGTAATGTTCTCCATCCTGCACCTAGTATAGATCTGATGTGGTAGACCAATGATGAAAACGGTGAGGAGCAAAAAAGGATGAAGAGATTTGCTTTAATTCTTGCCATCCAGTGACATCTCATTGAAGGCATGAGATAAGAAATAAGAGGGGTTATTGTGAACTTTCTTTATCCTGCAAAGTCAGGAGGATGTCTGCTTCCACATACCTGGTGGCTACATTTCAGATATTTCTCAATATCTGTCTGGAAGCAAACACATCTTTTTATGAGGTCTTTGTCACATCCCTTTGGATATTTCCATGGAGCCTGAGAGGCAAAAGAATGTGAACAGTTTTGGCCAACAGTTGAGCTAAACAAAGGAGATGCCAAAGCAGGAAGACAGTATTCCTTCCTGCACAACTATGCACACACTGAGCAGTAGAGAGCGGGGCTGTGAAATTTGTGATGGAGAGCAGCAACCGCTTAAATTTAGAAACAGTTTAAACAAAAGGATTGAATAGGGGTGAGAATGAAAAGAAAGGGAAGGGAAGGGAAGGGGTAACATTTTTATTTTAGGAGCTTTCTTCAGTACAATTTCTGCACAGCTTGATAAAAAAAATGAGAAATTGAAGGGGAAAGGGTAGATGCTCAACATTCTCATCCCTGCTCCTAAGTCAGTTTTTGCTGTTTATCCACTGATAATCTAATAGGAAGCGGATGCACACTGAAGTTAGCTGGGTCCAGCTGGGCTTCACTAAAATCTCTAAGGGCTCCACAGGCTCTTTGGATGAAAGAAAAATGCTAAATAGCATTTCTATTCTGTTGTCAGTTTTCTGTCAGTGTGCTAACCACCCAGTATCTCCCTCCTTCTGTCAGCATGCGAGACACTGCACTAATCAGCAGCACATGGGCAGTGTCATTGTACCAAATGAAAGTAATCATTGGTTTGATGAAATCTCATTTTTCATTTTCTTCTCCAAGAGGCTTGGGCAATATTTGAGTGCCTATCCTCCTCAGCTTGAGTCACAAACTGCTTTAGATGACAGACAGACACACATAGCCTAGCAACAGTGTTTGCAGGTGAATTAAAGCAGGCACCAAAAGAGGATTCAGCTAGGTAGTAAAGCTTAGTGCATTTTAGATGCCTACAGAATTAAGCCAAACTGGAAACTGAGTGACTTTTAGGAACCTAAGTTGCAGCATAGGCAGAGTTTTGCAGACTGGATCCCACTCAACATTTTTATCATCTGATATCTTAAATGAAGTGATTAAACCACCTACAGTAGCAGGCTGATTTCATTGTTCTCCCTCCTTCTGTGTCTCCTTAACAGTGAATTTTCACCAGCTTTTGAGCTGAGAAACACATGTGAAAATGCCTAGATTTTCTGCAACTGCATTTACAGACCAAAGTTTCACAGTTTGGTCCTTCAACACTCAGTATGTAGCCAGCGAAATTATGTTTCTTTTCCCATGACTGTGAACCAGTGACTATTTCAAAGTCCCAACATGACTCCAAACGGAGTCACTGTGAAGCATTACCTCAGAATTCGACAACAGTATTCACCTTGTTTGACACACTTCAGTGCTGTTGCAATAGCTGACAACACAAAAGGGGAAGGGAGGGGCTGAGGGGGAGAAAGACATACCGGGAAATGAGCAGCAAGTGTTTGCACAAACCTTTCTTTCCGTTTAAGTATGTAAAGTGAGATAAATGGTCAAACTGCAGACATACTGTACACAGCAGGAGCCAAAGGCTGCTACCCAGATTGACAGCTCCAGAAACCATCAGCACCAGATCCTCTCAGCAATTACCAGCTCGGAAATGTCCTTCCATTGATTGTGATGGACGTAAACCAGCTGCGTCTCAATAGCAAGGGAACAGAGGGAGGAAGAGGCAGACAGCAGGACACAAACAGCACCAAACACTGGGACCAGCTGCAACCTGCAGGTCACACTTCCATGTCAACAAAAAAAATGTTATTTAATATTTGCCAAATACTAGAGTAATTCATTACAAGGTATAAGTGGATCTATAACGTCTGAGATCGTCTGTTGAAGATTAACTGGGTGTATCGCATTTCCAGTGCAGCAACTTAAATGGGAAACAAAATAGCCCGAATCTCATAGGCAAGGCACTTACTCATTCTCTGCAGTAGCAGAGTTCCCATGCTGGTCAACCTCTGCCATATCATTTAGGAAATCTTTATGCCAGAACATTTGTATGCATGAAGGATGGTGCTAAAGCAGGACAGTGCCAGCCTGTTCGAATTCAGTCGAAGTGAGAGTCTGATCAGCTATACACAGCTGCCTTCATCCGATCCAGAGCCTGTATGAGACAAAATTACTGTGAATCACCAACTGAGACCGGAAGAGCTCAAATGTTGTTTAAACATAGATACAAACTGGCAATGAATGGGTCACTGTTGGAGGGTGGCTCTAAAAATACCTACTCTCCCCTGCAGGCAGTCTTCAAATGGACACCAGGCTTCTCGTCTGTCAGAGGCGGCACTTCCAGAGAGGCAGAGTCACAATAAGCTGCCTGCACTCACATACTGTACTTGCTTCACATGGCTTCAAAATTTTATAGCAGAACAAAAACCTTTCAAATGCACAGTACAGAGGGAAGTCCTACACAAACTTTATAGAGAGGTGAAATTATGCCACATATTCCAAAGTGTAGATGAAAATAAAAAAGTTTGGAAACAGCTTTTCAATTCTGGTTTATTACTTTTTAGCATGTCTAATTATATATCTGTGTCAACTGGATCTAAAAAAAAAACTAATAAAAATTAACTAAATGCAAAGAGTCATCCAACAATGGTAACAGCTGACATTTCTGTTCCCGGCCTTCTGACTGTCTGCATCCCAGTCGGGCTCCAGTGCTTCTGATATTGCCTCAGGTCATCAGCAATGCTCAGGTAGCTACTTTGGAGCAGGAACTGCAATATTTTTCCCCCTATTGTCTCTTCAGAACCGTCCCTTCCTGCTGCAGGTATGAAGAGGCAGTAAACTAGCAAGTTATGGACATTCTCATAGTTATTATGATATAACTAACTCTTGCAATATAGTAGAGTGCTTCTACAATATAACATTTCACAGGATTTCCTCAATAATTGCTTCTGGATCTACCCAGGACTGTTGTGCAAAAGTTTTAATTATGCCTCTAGAAAACAGAATAATTGTACGTGGTTTAAAATAACACAATTAAGTGTCTAATATAATAAAACTTATCAAGGTCACAGAGTGATGAGAAAGTACAGCAAGTTTTGTTCTTGCCACAAGATTCTTCCTGGCACTACACAGCATTCAGTATGTGGACCTTCTGGAGCAGGTTTTTGCACATCATGAAGGGCAGAACTCAATTTTCCTTTTTTTTTTTTTTTTTTTTGTATTAACTTTTGAGGCACATGTTTGCTATTGCAGCAAACACAAGACTCAAGCTTGTGCAAAGCCTCCTTTGCACATTGAGGGTGTCAGTGCTTTCTGCAGGCCCAACTTTCACTCAAGGCTGGACTCCAGTGAGGTTTTGTACCCAGATATCTGCCTCCTAATACCTCTCACTCCACTTCTCCTCTCTGCAACCTTCCACTCCTACTATCCTCTTGCAAAATTTCCTTTCCATCTCGTGACCCTCATCTCTTCTATCATGATTTACTAGTTCCCCCCTGTGTCTGTCATTTCTGGAGCATTTAATCTATTTCCTTCATATATCTATTTTTTTTTTATTTTTTTTTTTTTCATAAAAGTTACACCTTTGCTTGAACATCCGTGATGCAAACACAACTGTAGAAGATTCTGAGATTCTCCAAGACACTGGAACTGTGTGATTAGAAGACAAGTTTTCCCACAGATGAATGCCTCATAAGGATGTGTATTCCACAGGTCATCACCCCCAAATCTAATTAATGTGCAAAATCAACAAACGGTACTGCAGAGTCAGTGTGGATCCCAAGCCTTCAGTTTATGTTTTCATTCCCTTTTTGTCATTCTCCCATTCCAGAGTCCACAATATTTGTACCTGAAATACTCCACAGTTCTGGGAACACTGAGTAAATGCAGCCTTTGTGAGCCACAGTACCAGCACTTCTGTCAGACTGGAGCAGTG
Source organism: Formicarius rufipectus (assembly GCA_013399695.1). Classification (NCBI taxonomy): domain Eukaryota; kingdom Metazoa; phylum Chordata; class Aves; order Passeriformes; family Formicariidae; genus Formicarius; species Formicarius rufipectus. The sequence continues at coordinate 80,992 of VXAU01001681.1, read as the reverse complement.
GAGTTCATATGCCCTTCTGCAAGTGTGCAAATCTTAGATGGACAAGTATGAATACAGTAGGCAGAAAAAGACAAAAAAACCCAAAACCCTCAGCATTTAATCAAAACCTCTCATATGACCCCAAAATATTTTTTCTTCCGCAATGTTACTTCAATAAATTTTAAAATTATGCATTTCTACTGAGAATAAAGTTCAGTGCTGACAGTTTGAAAGTCTGGTACAGTTTTCCCTCTCTACACATCCAGTCAGCTGGAAAAGCACTGCCAGAATCATTTGCTTAGAATGAACAGGGAGAAGGACATGCCTGTTCTGGTTTTCTTTTTCATTCTTTTTTCATTATTTTTAAGAGCTCTCTCATTTTTCCAAGAGGAGTACCAAGGCTTGCCAATACACATCTATCTGAAACTGAAATCCTAACAAGTAAGAACTGATAGATACAGCCAGCAAAATTTCAAGTTCCCTTCTGATAAAATTCCATCTCTCAACAGCTTTAAGAGTTAGCTTTGCAATGGAGTGGAGAGGTGGCAAAGAACATTCCCTGATGTATTGTCAAACAAAGGAACTTCTCTAGTAACATGGCTTGTTTAAATTCAGTTTTATGTAAATTTGAAATATCCATGTTTTTTCTATTTTTCTTTTTTTTTTTTTTTTTTAGAAGCAGCCAGCATCATCCTGCATTTTTGTACCACCCACTAAACAACACTTTCTCAGGGTAATGTAGCTGCCCAGCTGTATTTAACAGAAACCAGTTCAGTCCCAACACAAAAAAAAAAAAAAAGTCTGCCCTAAAAGTCAAATCTATTAATTAGTTAATAAGTGAAGGGCTGAAGGAACAAGCTTGACAAGAAACTTCCAAGTGAAGTTGTCAAGACAGAGACTTGTCTCAGCATGATCCCAGCAAAAGAAAACACCAGCAAGAGAAGAAAACTCCCTGCCTAACATGCATGCTTTCAGCACAACAGAGAGGAGCAGAGTAGAGCAAAGCAAAGCAGGACTTTGCCCTGCCTTGAAGAGATCTGAACTTCTGATCATTAAAAAAAAGAGGAGGATGACTGACAACTGATGAAATCAATTTCCTTTATCAGAGCTAGAGGTCTCACAATTAACAAAGCTCAGGGAAATGAGAGGACTTAACTTTCTTACCTTTTAGGTTTTGTGGGGGTTTTTTAGGTATTACTTTACATTACTGTGTTACTCTAACACTTTTCAGCCTGAAATAACTTTTCAGCAATGTGTTGAGATCTCTGTCCTGCAAGCCAATCTGTGCAGTCAAACCAGAGACTTTTCTGCACATGTAAGGAACTCTGCTGGGGATAGAGCTCCCCAAGATGAAGGTGTTGGGATGCCATGGTGGAAAGGGACTGTGGAGGAAGATAGAAGCTACCCAGGAAAGCAAGTACCAGCTGAAAGAAGGGATTAACCCTTGAATTGAAAAAGGCAAGAGATTTTTAATTGACAAACAAAATGAAGAAGGGATTGATTTTAACTACCCTCACTTGTTAGAGTGCAGAACAGCACTGCAAAAAAATTAGCAGCAGCTCTAAAAGAAGTAAGAAAGTCTATCCCGGGGAAACATGTTACAAAAGAAAAATACAAGCAAACATACAAAAATAAATAAATAAGTAAATAATATAAGTTGCTCTTTATTTGTTTCCTTTTTGCAAGACAAAAGGATTAACAGGAAATGTGTCATTCTATGTACTTCACATATTTCAACACTTCGAAGTAATATGTAGCATTATTTTTACTGTTTGTGTTGGTGATGTGTCCTTACAGCACCCAAATCACCTCAAAGGCACACTGCTGTGCACACACGTCATAGAAGCCAGTCACCTGTGTCATGTCCCTGCACATACACACACACACATTTCTGTCAAAATAAATATAACAGGCATAAGGGCTAAAGAGAAACCACAAATACAGTGTTGAAGTGTCCTTGCTTGCAGTGAGGCAGCAGTGAAGGCAGCAGGTTGATGGCAATTCCATCTGGACATACCAGTTCTCAATCCACTTATGAACTTGGGAAACCAGCACTTCAAAACTCAACCCTCCTTCCCTTCCTTCAAGAGATGGACTGTCCACTTCTATGCAGTTACACGGTATTTAAGGCTCAGATCTGATTTGTGGGAAGTGGAGGGGTAAAAGGAAAGGACTCTCTGCCTTGCCTCCAAAATGTTCATTTCATGCCACTCTCAAAACTGTACAAATGGAGACACAGGTGAGCCTAGCTCACTTGGCAATTAGTTTGAATGTGCCCACATTAGGTGATGCAGTGTACAAACACATGGCTTTTCTCATGAATCCACACCACAGCCTTTCTGGTTTTTTATCCCCACAGGAAAATATGGGAATAAAAGACTTCCTTGTTCCATGGGGTGTTGAAAATACAAATACATGAAAGACACAAGAGGCCTGGACCCCATATTAAGAGAATCATCCTCTGTTCTGCAAGAATTGTTTTAGCAAAAAGCATCTGTCTGTTAGCAATTTTAAGATGGGCTTTTTTTAAAGTGTCAAAATGTGTATACAAATGTATTTTAGGAGAAAACTTGATACATATTGTCCTTTAAAAAGGACAGATCCTTCTCTGTGTACAGTTTTTTAAAATGTCCTTAAAAAACAGCAACTTGCCCTTCACCACTTCCCAGAGCCTCGCCATGTGCCTAACTAATCAAAGTGTTATGTTATGATTGCCATAGCAACTGCAATCCAACAGCTGCCTTGACATTTCATCTTCTGCTGTTTTCAAAATGCTTTCTTTTTTGCCAAGGAAAACTTTTCATAATTATTAATTTTTCTACTACATACTGTTCTTTCCACTTACAAAATAAACATTTAGGGGGAAAAAAAAAAAAAAAAAAAAAAGGAAAAAAAAAAAGAAAGAGAGGAAACTGCCTTGGTTATAACCACATATTTTGCTAATTGCTTTCATTCTCCTCTCAAGCAATTTTAAATGTTTCCGAGGCTGTACACTAAAAAGCTTATGCTTTATTTTGCAAATGAACTGATACTTATGCACTATTGCATAGGGCCACCAAGGATTGCCAGAAGCCACCTCCAGCCTTCAGGTGCAAGGGCAGCTGCCCAGCCCTACCCAGTTTCCTTACAAGGGCATACCAATCCCATCCTCACCCTCCAAGCCACTCAAATCTAGCCATCTCATTTTGTTGTCTCCCAGTTTTGCTTCTTACTCTTCCACCAGTTGTTTCAGTTCCCAGCTTCATCAGTCATACACACTTCTCATGAAGCTTTAAGGCTGTTGCCACTTCTGCCCTTTGAGTAGGTAAGGAGATAAGATAGTAAAGAACATGACTAAGCATGCCACTTTGCTCCTGCCCTAAAAAGAAGGAAGGCTGTGCATTGCGAAGCGCCTGGCTGGTGCAGAAGCCCCATGAAGTGGGGAAGCCAAAGAGGCTGCAGTGGTAGAAGACCATGGTCCTCTGCTGGTGACAAAGCAATAGGGTTTAGCATCTGAAGTGGCTTTTTTTTCACATACAAACAAGGATAAGAAAATACCATACAGATTTTAAGGACAAAGATTTTATGGACAAGCTCTGCTAACTGATAATGCATTTCACTGCTACTCATTTTACAAACAAAAATTTATTAATTAACTAACCTGGTCACATCCTTTCTTTTCTAAAAAGAGGGAAGGTCAGAGCTTTCCTTTGAGCCACAGGGGGCATGTGAGAAAGCACCTTCTCTGCAGCCTTCCACAATGCTTGCCCCTGAGATGCTTTCCATCTTAGCCTGGACCCAAGGATATCTCAGGCAGACTGGTGCCAGAAGGGCATGGCTACAGCCATGCTGGGGCATGGAGATGTGCATAAGACCATAGAAATGTCAAAAAGAAATTGGTTCAAATCCCAGTAGGTTGGATCATCTGCAGCTTGGCCAAGGTAGGAGACACAGGGTAGATGTGTATCTGTGTGCACAGGTGTGCATGTGTGTGTGTTGAAGAGATTTTGGCAATGGTAAGAATAAGGTTAAAACCCAGAGCCATTTGAGCTGAGAAGGATTAGGGTTTAAAATGAATGCTTCAAACTACTTTTTAACAATTTTTTCTTTAATTATAAGATATGATGACAAATTCAACTTTGCAAGCCTTATCTGAAAAGTATGTATATTTAACAAGAGAAAGAAGGAAAACACCTTCAGGAGCAGTCAGCTTCCTATCTTATGTTTTTGAAATCCAGCTGATGGCTCATAGAATGGATCTCAAATATGTATATATATAATCCCCACAGCTAAAAGTTGTCTATTTTAAAAGACAAGTGTTTGCTCACACAAGGAACATTGTATTCAAGTATTCAGGCTTTGTGATCCATATGGATTTCATCAGCTTGTTTGCCAGGAATTTAGGAAAAACAAACTTTATTCATGTTCCTTAGAGAAATTAATCTCGTTCATGGTCTGCACAAAAAGAAATACCACTTGGAAAACAAAAGTGCAGAGCATTCCTGGAACTAGAATGTCAGAGAGCCAAAATAACTGATCTACTTAATATGTGAAACAAGTGTCTTGCAGTGGCAACTTCATCAGTGTTGGAAGTACATGGTTTCAACTTAGATAGTGATTTCACATTACATCCCTTAAAGGATCCATGTTACATCCCTTAAAGGATCCCTAAATGTGTTTTCACAAGCCCTACTAGAATGAGGTACTCCCATTGCTCTGAGAGCAGCATTTACCTTCAAGTCTCAGGTTTCCATTTCTCCTCTTCCTTTGGCTTGAGAATCACTGAAATCTTTTTTTTTTTTTTTTTTTGAAAAGTTGCCTCCCTTGTACACTTGAATGAACAGAAAACCTAAAAGCTTGCCTCTATGATGATACAAGATGAGGAAACCTAACAAATACTGAAGAAACGAGTTCCTGAAAGAATAAGAGGGAGCTGCCAAGTCCAATCAGTGCATGAGTTTTCTCCTTGTCTGTCTGTCCTTTCATGATACAGATCTACATCAAGAGGTGCAAATTACTTGTTCTTCCATATGTGGGTGCCTACTGTGACTTAAAATGTACTTCAGATGACTGTGCTATTCTGTAACTCTTCTTCTATGTCTTTGAGGGGTTACTCCACATAAAAACGTGGGGGTTTTTTCCCCAAGCTCATTAATTTTTATGTTTTTTGCCGTATTTCTAAGCAGAAAAAAATTACTGTTTCATTTGCTGTTACATGTTTAGATGGAGAGGAAAAAAAACAACTTCAAATGTGAACTTTTTCAACTATCTTAGGCCTTCAACTTAAATATGGATTAATTATAAATATTAAATATAATCCTCTAGAAGCATATGTACCTGCAGAATAACCTTTGGGGAGCTACAGTTAGATGAGATGCGACCTATTCCAAATTACCCTTTAACATGCCTTGGTATATCTGTTTGTGTGTAAAGAATTTACCTGTGTAACCCTAGGTTTGGTTTTCAGAGCTTGATGAAAACCTATGGACCTCTATGCAATTTTTCAGTATTTTGTTTTCTGTATCATAAAGAACAGGTGGCTTCTGGAAGATGCGTTAACATACATTACTACTGCAAACAGAGACACATCTCCAGTGACACTTGCTTTAAAAGTACCGTCTGATGCAGGAAATATAAATTCTGAATCATTCTTAAAGTAAATAGTTATGCAGACAAATATCTACACTGCTCAAATTTAAACAGGCAGCTTAAAATTAATGCATTGGAGATTACAGCATGATACCTCATCAACATTTAAAGGAAGCTGTATCACTGTTCCATGAGAGGTTTGTTACATTGAATTAATGTTTCATTAGAACCCTTTCAGTAAGTCAAATTGCATTACTTATGTAGCATTCTTGGCAAGCCTCAAAAAACACATTTTTAATACTCAGGAACTGCAAGACTGAGCTAGACAGTGGTCTGATGTTTTAAAATAGGACTGGGCACCTTATATCAAAATTGCAGCAGAGGTAAAAAAAAAAATAACCAAACAAAAAGAAATCAAACCACAAAAAAAACCAACCAAACAAAAACCAACCAACCAAAAAAAAAAAAAGCAAAAAACAAAACCATAAAACAACACACACACAAAATAATAAAGTCATTAGATTTTTAGGCCTAATGGCACCTACTTTTGGTAAATGTTTCTAAAAACCTCTGCATCCTGAACAGAGTATTTTAGCCTTTTCTTCATATGTTCCTGTGAAAACTAATTTGTGAAACCACAATTATTCTTAAAAAATTTATGAGAAAAATCTGTTCTTAGAAAATGAACCTAAGGTATTTTAATGGTGGGGGGGGACCTGCACAGCCTGGTGTTGGCAAAGGAGAGAGGGACTGTCCCCTTCTGTCCCCAGGTAGAAAGGCCCCAGCAGTGTTTCCTCTGTTCCTTTCTCTGAGCAGTGTAAATGGACCAAATCACATGAGCAAATCCATGGTTACCCCTGTTTAGCATTCAGATGATGGCACTTGGCTTGCTTTTCTCATGACAACAATCTCCCTCAAACTCATGCAACCCCTTGGCTGTCCATCGTTCAGTGAGACTTCAGATGGCCCACGGATAGACGCTAAGAAAGTGAAAAGTCCTGCACGTCATGGGTTAATCTTTATGCCGATGATGACTGTAGCTTTTTACTTTTAAACAAATGCCTGATATACAGTGCAACTGGCTGAGTGCACAGCCGAAAAAAGACCACAGGAAATCTCTTTGACAGCCAGGAAGGCAGAATTCTTAACATGGGTCTGCATTACTGTTAAAAGCTTTTTTTTCCTTTTAAGTTAAAAATAAAAAGGTTGTGATAGCTCATGGAGAAAAGCGGATGCTTCAAAAAAAAAAACAACACCCAAACCCACAAATGGCATGTTTCTAAGAAGACGCATCTATTAATAGCACAGGCATAAATAACTCTTTCTATTTTATCTAAAATATTATTGCGGCTTTTCACCCCAGTTTATTTCAACGGAAGTAAAAATGACTCTGTAATACCAAGCAAACAAACCAGCCTAATATAAAATGTTCACTGGAGATAAGAAAGCACACTAGGTTATTTATTGCTGTATTTTTATATTTTGTTTTTGTTCGCCTTTGATCTTTGTTAACGCAGGCATTAAATTGACAGCTGAGGGTCACAATACACACTACAGTATTGAAAGCTGATCATGTATAAGGGAGCATCAAACTGTTCGTTTAGAGCAAGTTACAGGTCTTAGCTAATGCACTTCTCCAGAGTCTAGCTCCATCCATAAAGATAAAATATTTACTGACTTTTTAAACAATTAGTAGATAGAGAAACTGTGTGCACTCCTGTTCTTTTAAGGTGCAAACATCTACAGCAGACACTGGAGTTGATTCTCCTTCCAGTTACGGTGGTGTAACAAGAGTTGCTTCACAGACAGCAGAGGAATTTCATCAGTAAATGAAAAAAGAATAAGGCTCATTGTGCTTTTAATTTTGTTTCATGTAGGCAAGAGGGGAGAAAATTGATTTTAGTCCTAGCTTTTTTTTTCTCATACATGTCACTGATGCATTTTCAACCCTTGGAGAATTGGTGAATGTGGGAATACAGGCTCTAATACAAAACACTTGGCCTGTTTTCAGTTCCTAACACATACTCCAGAGTTCATGTTATGGTTATCAGAAAGAATCTATGAAAAATGAAGCTGCACACAACTGCAGACCATCAGCGTGGCTTAACCCCGTCAGGCGGGGATGAAGCAGGAAGTGCTTTGTGACACTGACTGGCAGAAATACAAACTGATGAAGAAAACACGCGGCAGGAAAGAGAGTCTTAGATGGTGAGTTAGAGCCGAGGACATTAACTACAACTATACTCTGCCAGGGCCAAGATCAGAGGAGCTTGACATACTTGTTAAAGGTTTCATCAAAAGGATTAGTTCCAGCAGCTTTTTTTAACCTTTCCTACAACACAATTTACCCAAAGGTGGCCGAGGGCAACAAGGGCTGCCTTGTGAGATAACATTTTTAATTGTACAAATGCCATTCTTGATGTCATAATCCCAAGGTTAATGCAGTTGCAGGTCCTGAACAGATGTGGTGTAGACTGCCCCCTCTTACAGAGAGGTCGCCATGCAGGCAGTGAAAATGGCCACAGTTCAGTGAGGAATTAATCAACCACCTTTGGTGTTTTCCTACATTTACTTTATGCACTTTTGTACTCTATTAAACGTTCTTTGCCCATATGTAAAACAAAAAAACAGAAATATCATTCATATAATGTATTACCATGTATCAACAGTCAAGTATAGTCACTGACTAAGGGCAAAAGCTCTATGACAGAACAAGGCGATCTGTGAATGGAAGAAGGAAAAGGAGGAAGAGTCAGAAAGCACCTGGAAGCCACCATACTAAATCTTAAACCTTTTTGTATTTTAACAGTACTGATTAATAAGAAATAAGTTTTAAAAGGACACCTTTGACATACACCAATTTTATTGTATCAGAGGTTACATTTTTCATGTGGAGAGATTTTTTTCAATGGGTTTCTGGATTATGTACTCTCTTCCTTAAAAAACAAACAAACAAACCAAAACAAAAACCCAACCAAAACGAACAACAAAACAGAAAACACACACACAAAAAAAAATCTTAAAAGAAATCCTCACACCACACAGTTCAGAGAGAAAATTTTCTTCACTTTTAAAAAGAACAAACGGTTTGCTGCATGTGCTAAGCTCTTGCCTGTATCATCAGTTCCCAAGCAGAAAAGCATGCATCTTTAATGTGACGCAGCATGCAAGGGAGCAGTTCAGCTAAGCAAATGCACTTAATCTGGGTGAATTTTATATGGGACCAGATTGAATATTTCTGCAAAAGACTTCAAAAATCTGCAGTGCAGGACAGAGCAGTTCAGAGACATTCACATCAGGCTAGAAATGTTTGAAAAGCAGCAGATGAGGACACTCTCTAAGAAAGCGCAGAGCCATTTTTGGTGTCAGAATTTGGACTGTGTGTTATTAGGAGGTGCATCAACTTGAGTCATTGTCATATAGGCTGTAGAAAGGCTGTGGAAAATCAACAAGAGGTCATATTCTTGTTTTGTTCATCATCTGTGTGCCTACAAAAGGGTGCAAAATTGCTTCCTTCAGATGCAGCAATTGTGATCCAACATCTTCTGCCCTTAGACCTCATTTATCAGGGACAACTCTATGCCTCACTAGACTTAAGGGTAGTCTTACCATGGATCCACATTTCTCTGCTAATGGTCACAATCTTATGCTTCACATATAACTGAGAAAAGATCATGGGTTGATGCTTCAATTATCAATGATATGGTTTCAATTTTAGACTTCTAGGTTATTAAATACTCTCTTGAAATATTTAATTTCTACACTCCAGTTGGACCTTACAATCTTAGGCTGTGCCCAAACTTCAGTAGTGTGGTACTTATGTAGTTTATTTGTGCAAGGCATTGCACATAATACATCTCTTTATGCAACCATGACTACACAGTCATTAGGGCTGAAACTTCCACACAAATCCCATCCTGAACTGGCCTGCATCACTACACCTTCCAACATCTGGCAATGAAAAGACAGTATTTGCAAAAAAATATGTAAAAGCAGGATTATTCTTCCTGAATATTGGATAAAATGGGAATAAAGAGGAAAAAGATCATACAAGGAAAGGATTACTTAGGCAGTGGAGCCAAGTTACTCAAGAAAAGTGATAGAATTGCAAAGGGAAGGGGTTATTTCAAACAGGATTTTGGGGAAAGCTAACAGGTGCTGGTGAGCACTCAGGTCAGATGAAGACATCTGCTAGAGATGTCAAGAGGACAAAGGTAACTCTGTGTCTGAGAATAGAGGGTAGGATAAAAATGACAACTGAACAGGAAATGTGAAAGACAGGGACTGCAGAGGTACGTCCCAGCAAAGAAACAGGGTGTCAGATGACAGTAAAACACAAGCAGAGACACTAAAACTGTGAATGCAGACACTTGTGAAAAGCCTGGTGGTGGGGGCGGGTGGCGGGAAGAGAAATTAAAAAGAAAAAAAGAAACAGGTGCACTAGAATGGCTGGCACAGAGGAATGATGATAACATAAAAGCATTTCTGAATTGTGACAGTGGTAATATTAAGGCAGTACGTCTTTCCATCGGTCTTCATAAGTGAATGACATGTCTTTTAAGACATTTTCTAACTCCTGTACACAATATGGCTTGACTCAAAACTGCTAGCTGGCCTATGGGCTGCATTATATAGGAGATCTAATAGGGTGTTCTCAGTGACCCTGTGACTAAAATATAGAAATGAACCAGTATAAAATATAACAGATGGACAGATTAGCTTGCACAGATGAAGCAATTTATATCAGCAGATCTCTGAGATTTTAAGTCATTGAAAGCTGATCTTCCTTTAACAAATCTGTGACTACATTTAGTCAACTTATGGTAAAGTACAATGAAACATATGCATTCATTTAAAAGAGTGAAAAAAGAGTTCAAAAATAAACTGCCAGAGCTTTTATGAAATTTACTTTCTTTTAATACAAAGACACAGAAACCATTCAGTTAATTGCATGTTTGATCATCAATTTCCTGTCTTTCATAAGTAAATATTCCCACATAAGAAACACAAATAAGGCATTTCTGCATATAGAAGCTTTCAGCTACTTACAGTTTATTTATCTGGTTATTCCACATATTGGACTTCATCTTTGTCACAAAAGGACTTAAAAATAACCTGTGTGATGAACTGTAATAAAAGGCATTAAACAGAGCCAGCAAGGTAAATTGAAAGTAAACAAACAGGACTAGTAGCATTACATAACATGACTGGATTTATGAAACAGCTCTTATCAAAACACTTGATTAGACAATTGTTTCAAAAACATCTGTACCTAGTCCATGTGCAAATTCACACTGTCTCCAAGGAAACTGTTACACAGTAGATGAGCACAGGTTTGCTTGTGTCCTCTCTGCAAATAAATGTTTATAAGGATGATCCATTTCCATCAGTTCTGTAGCAAAAGTGCTTTTTGTGGTAGTGATACAGGAGAAGGAACCTCCCAAACACCTCTGAAGTGTACCAGATATCTCAGTCCAGAGGAAGCCCAGAGGCACCTCAAGCCCAGGTACCTCCTTTCTGCAAGTGATTCTTGCTCTTTCCATTGCCCACACAAGCAAATCAATGGTGTTTTTAAAGTTAGATATTGGTATTTCTGGTGCACTTAGGTTACATGTTTTGAGTCTCAGGTTTTGAGTTTTAGGGGCTAAAAGCAAGGGCTAGAAAAGCTCTGGGGTCTGTCCCCTGTATGGTTAGAAATGGCACTACAGGATAGTAGAAAAGTTCAGAACTCAGGTAGCAAAAACATGAAAAAGTGAATCATTTTCCCAAGGCTGGCATAGATGCAGATAGTGGAATTGGAAGTCCTCTAGTGCCCACAGCCTGGAATTCATTGCAGGTAGCACAAGTGAACTCTGGTAAGGAATCAAAAAGTGACCCTGGCCTGAGTTCCATGTGGCCATACACAGCATCTACCAGGACACTGCTCTTCCACATCTCTAAAGCCAAGTTTGGATTTTCAAATTCTATGCTTCGATGCCACGTTTCCTTGGAGGTTCCCAACTTTTTCTACAGTTTCTTTAGTTAAATCTTCTTTAGGACCTAAATATTTTTCTCCTGAGGACACCCAAAACAGTCTAAGTGTTGATGGTGTCATGCAAGCTTGGCACTTAATTCACATCTCAAGACAGGCAATTCACAGACTATGAATTCCTCTGCCTGCAAAGGCTAGTCTGGGAGCTCATTTTGTACCATACCTTTCTACATCTCTATAAACAAAGTAGGCACTGAATTCTGAACCACCATATGCATCTCTCCATGTGGAATTCATAGCCAAGAACCCTGTCTTGGATGACTGCTATTAAAGCAGCCATTTCTCACAAGTGCAGTCAAAAGAGAAAAGAAAGGTCTCGTATTTTGGACACATCCAGAAAATATTTTAACCTTGGATCCCATGTTCTTCTGGACTTTATGACAACAGATGCACTACAGTGCATTCATCTCTAGAGGTTGTTTCATAGCTGTGAACCCAATCAGCGTTTCTGTGGAACTTCAAAGTTTCACTTTCAGAAGTAGTGCCTAAACCACACAATCTCACAAGTATTTCCTAAAAGCTTGCAAAGTTTTTCCACTCTGAACTGACTTCTATAGACCTACTTTCTGGCACTTTCTCTCCTTGAAGTTTGATTTCACTAGTGGCAAAGGTATAGTTTCCTCTAATCTAATGTCATCAGTCAAAAAGATGAAGGTGTAACGCAAGCTGGTCCTCTAGGCTCCCTCTATGGTAAGTGGAGAGGAATTGGTGTTTCCAGACAGAGCCACAGCCTTTACCACAACAGTCCCATCTCAAATACTAGACTGGATCCACTTTTAAAAAGAACTTATAAAACAAACAAGGTATAATGAAATTATGAAATATGATACCAGTTACAAAAGTTTCCCAGTTTCTTCTCAACAACACTAAGAGGTTTTTGAAGGCTTTACCTAAATCTTTAACACCAAATGGATGTAACCCACATGGTTCCTGTGACTGTAGAAGCTGGATACATTATCTTCCAACTCAAAGCTATATAAGGCTTTCCAGTCCCAAACTATGAATATTAAAAATGGCAAGAGCCTGTCTCAGACAAAGAGCCAAGCACTGGCAATGTTTGAGTCAAGCTAAAAATATAACCCCTGTCCAGATCCCAAACAAGGCAGGCAACAAATACAGATGGTTATAAGGAATACAGTGGCAGGGATGTGCAAACACACGCACAAGAAGACATAGCATTATACCATTGCTTCTTTCTCATGCTGCCTCCTACTTCCTTTCTTGAAATTTCTTATAATTTTTTATCTATTTTACATTCATTCTGAAAGATGTTTTACCAAGTTCACAAATTCATATCAGAGTAGGCTTGGCTGCCTTGTTTCCAGGTTTGTGTTATGTAACTCATTAACTCAAATGGCTTTTCATCAGTCTTTGTTCAGTAATGCAGTACCTGTTCAGACTTCTGTTATAACCTCTGTACTCACATATTCTTAGTACAATGCAAAAATTTCCCCAAAGTCCAGTGTCATGAGTTCAGTCACTCCCCAGTTCTGTATGAGACAGGTTCCTGCTTTAACTCTCCTTCCTTTGCAGCAGCAGTAGGAAGGAGACTTCAGTGCCCAGAGTTCTGTAGCTTCAGAGCAGGTCCATCTTTTTTCAACTGATCCTTTTTCTTTATTTAAACTAAACCAAAATTTGTTTAATCTCTTATTCATAATGCTCTAGTGGTAGATTTCCATGGCCTCCTAGTCTAGTCTAGCATTTAGTCACCCTTTACATCAGAAAGGCTTTTGACCAAAATCATCTCCACTCCAGTTTAATGAAATTATTGAAATTATTTATGTACCCAATAGACCTGAAAACAAGATGAATTTCCTCCTTTTGGAGGTTAAATTTAAATGTCATAATCACTCTCCGATCTTCCATTGCATCTTCTTATCTTATGCTGAGAATCAGTAAATAGTTTTGGTAAGCAAAAACTGTCATGTATTAAAGGTAGGAGCAACATCCAATTTTTACAGAAGTCCCATGTATGGCTTCATGCTGTGGAATGTTTTGGGGAACTGTTGCAAGTGTCATCTGAACATTCTCCGGTACCGTGATTTTCGGCTGAGAACTACCTTTGTTTGTTCATGGTAGGATTTAATTTGTCTAAATGTTAAAGATGTAATACTTAGTCAGCTAGACTAAGCATACCACTTGGGCTACCCATGAACGGAGGGAGAGAAGAATCCATGGAAAGAGAGAACAATCCCTATTTCATCCCTCGAGTGGGATGAATCCATCATCCCTGCCTGAGTTTAAGTTGGAGCAACGGATTCTGGGACCACAAATTGTGCTTTTACACATCTATTTCAGAAAACAAACAAACAACCAAATAAAACAACCAAAACCAAACCAAACCAACCAACCAACCAAAACACAAAACTTGTTGTTTTCAAGTGCAAATTTTTCAGGAGACACCATAAGAAAGTTTTTACCACTTTTCAAACAATGTCCTATGTGGTGCTGCAGGACATCAGCAATACATCAAACTACTTGATCCTACTCAAAGTGTGTTGAGGCACCATCCTGTTTAAGGACTGTTTTTGCATAACTTTGGAAGTAGTATCTGAGTGCTGTAGCACTGGTGGAAATTCACATGGCCTACATAGAAACAAGGAATTTGTCACATGAAGTTACAGGAAACATTTAGACAAAAACTCAGACTTGAAAAGACAAAAATAAACCTTTTAATTGCTTAAATATTTGCCCATACTGGTACATGGCTTGCTTCTTATAGTCTAAAAAAACCCAGCGCCCCCTATAAAAAACAAACAAACAAAAACAAACAAACACACACACCCCCCAAAACAAAACAAAACCACACACACACACACAAAAAAAACACAAAAAAACCCAAAAAACAACAAAAACAACACAAAAAAAAAACAACAACAAAAAAAAAAAGACAAAAAACACAAACAAACAAACAAAAAACCAAAAAACAAACAACAACAACAAGAACAACAACAACAAAAAAAACACCAAAAAAACCCCAAACCAAAATAAACCCTACCCCATAAAACCAGCAGCAGAGCTCCTTCCAAGCCCAGGAGGATGGTGGTGGGGAGGCTATTTTCCCTGCTGATGCTCAGATACACTTCCTGGCACTGCACTCTGCAATTTAATTTAGTGTGAAACTGTGCCTTAAAGCATCAGTCTGTCTCTGAATAAAGACTAAGGGATATGGTTTTGTAGCAGCACTGAGAGTTTATTTCTTTCTTTTTCTTTTTTTTTTTTTTCTTCTTAGTACTGAATGCAGAGAGGAAAAGGCAGGCAGATGCATGTCATAAATAAACCCAAAGCGAACAAAGAACAGATGTCCTGAGGAACTTGCTGTCTCAGTATTTGGAGCACAAAGAAATGAAGTAAGCACAGCCCTTCACAGAGGAAGTCCTTCACTTCCTCAAGAAGTTTGAACATGCCGAGAAAGCAAAACAATTTCACAAGGCCAGAGTATACGGGCTTCTAATCCCATGAAAGTAGTATATGCTCTGTAGCAAATCCAGAGTCAACAGAGCTTTCCTTTAGCACAGGTTAAACCACAGGCCTAGTACTGATGAGGTGATTATCACTTAGGAATTCTATTAGAAAGTGTCAGGGCTTTTTTCAGGATTAAAATGGAGGTTAGAAAAAAATTAGCTTGATCTCTCTCTTTTTCTCCCTCAGTTAATTCAATGCATTATAACATAGATGGATCTTAACATTCTTCAGAACTGGGTAAAAACAGCATTAGTATGAGGAAAACTCATAAGCATTTTAGAGTACTGTCTGCTTTAAAAACTCTGATTCATGATAATTCATGTACTGTAAGAAACCCAGTAAAACAACATGAAATAATATGCAGGACTCACCATACATTGCAATAAAAGGTTGGTAGGATCTGCTCTATTTACTCTGTGTTAAATGCAATTGTTTTATTTCCCCTTCAGCAAATCCCCTACAAACAGGCCTATGAATGAATGCAGCATTAGCGATGTAGAGCAGAGCCAGACATCTCTCTGCTCCTGGGGCTGCTGCCATGCGGCACAGGGGCTGTAGGCTGGCAGCAGTGGGACAATGGGGAGACAACAGCTGGGCAGGGAGGGAGTTGGAGGGAGAAACCACTCAAAGTGGCACAGCTCTGGCCACAGATATTTACTGATTAGTGCTGCAGGAGTGATGATGGCCTAGGAACGTCAGTAAGAAAGAATCTGGAAGGAGATGTCATTCCTTATATTAGTCCTACCCACTGGAGAAATAAAATAAAGATTTCGTGACCTAAAACTGAACCACTATATCTGGAAGTTGTCTGTTTTTTCAGTGGTATCAGTGTGTCTGAATAAAAGACATGACTTCTCCCTGAAAATCTTTGTTCATGTGTATTTTCAGATCAGTGCTTTTCACTATTACATTTCTAATCCAGTATTCCAGAAAGCTGCTGGAAAAATAAAAATTAAGAAGCCACCAATTACAAGTTGGAGGGAAATGTTAAAAAATAAATAGACTGGAAAGCTGTTATAAACCTACAAATCTCATGGCCCATGCCAGTTGCAGTTTTTGGACTCAGGTACATACCTGTTTTGACAGCTCTCAGTTTTAACATGTGCTGAGGAAAAGAAAAGGGAGGGAGGCAATAGCAGGAGCTTCCTGCTTACCTGTCATGGTGTCACAGCAATTGACAGACTGGAACACAGACAGAATTGGATCCCACTTCCAGCTATGGTGGAAGTTGTCTAGGAAGGACAGTAAGAACAGAGGATGTTCAGTGTGGAGCAGAGCCATAACTCCTTAAGGTGTGAGGCTGGCACGAGTGCTACAGGCAGTGTCTCCCCTTGCACCACATGCAAGGCCTCTCTTATTTTCACTAGGCTGTCCTTCAGGATTGTCACCACATCCCACTTTTGATCTTTTCCTTATCTTGCCTTCCCTCTGCATCTGTTTCTGTGCTCCTCTACACCTCCCTGCCCCACTGCACTGCCAGAAACCCCTGACCAGATCCGCTCTTGTCTCTCTGTGTCTTCCTGGGCACAGCCTGCCCAGAGCCTTGTTAGCTCGTGCTCCTGCCCCACTTAGCCAAAACAAGAGCTGTTGGGCCCATCCAGAGCTCTCTCTCCAGCAGCATGGCAGCAAACTTTCCCCAGGGCACTGCTGTTACAGGGAACAAGGAAGGATGGCTTCTCCTCTGCAGGGGATGGGTCCTCCCAGACCCAGTCCTGCCTACCCCTCAACCAGTGCATCACCAGTAGTGGTGGGAGGATGCAACCAGCAAAGGCAGATGGAAAACAGCATTGATGGAAAACATACTAGACCACAGACACCTACTTCCAACAGGACATTTTTTTCCTACACAGCCCAACTTTTCTCATAGATAAAGTTTCTCTCACATCACCATGAGTAGGGAGCAGTGTGCTGCAGTGCAGAGCAGATGTGGTGGATCATGGAGACCAACACAAGAGGCGGGAACATGCCTTTGTTTCATAATATGCCCAAGGAGAAAGTCAGGAATCACAGCATTCTGAAAAATCATATCTATGTGACCTCTTTATTCCCTTTTTCAAACCTCTGTATCATCTTTTCCGCACACACACACATCTTCTCATGAATTGCCACAGCTGAAATGACAGTATTTTCACTACAAATGCCATAGAGAAAAGCTACACACACTGTTTATTCTTAGGACATGTTTTTATTTCTTCCAGTAGTATTTAAATTTTATTCTGCAATTAGATTTCAAAGGGTTAACTTACTATGATATGTTAAAAAAAAAAGTAAGAGCTTACAGCTCCTCAGATAATATCAGCCCATTACACATAGGTAAGAATATGAGAGGGAAAGAGAAAGGAACAGATATTATATATGCAAGGAAAATTAAAACTCAGGATGTTGGGTGTGGGGGGAATGTGCTTTGAAGTACAAAAGTTCCATTGTTAATGTGGGACAAAACCTCCCCAGTATGGGACAGAGATAAAAAGGAGGGAGTTTCTAACAGATCAAGGTCAACCAAGATATATGAATAACATAAATGCTATTAATCTCGTACAGCATGAATCAGAGAATTGCAGAAGGGTATAGCTGTGTGGCAGAGTTCATGGCATGAGTGTTTTATGCCACTTTGTATTAGATAATGAGTGTATTCATCACAGACTCCTACACATCATCCAAACTGGCAGAAAAGGAGCTTTAAGGAGCTTGAGAGAACAAATCAAAGAGCTGGATCTAAAGCTCAGAAAGGTAATAGGGATGTTCAAATACTGCCCCAAGTTTATATATTTGCAGGCACTCATACAATCTGACTCTGCAGGAAATAGCGTGAGAAAAAGGCTCTTAGTTGGACATCTTGCTGCTTATTGCTGCTTATTATTTATGATGCTGTCTCTGTCATAACAGCTGATTTTACCATAGAGCCATACAAGAAAAGACTACACCAGAAAAAGCCTTGCCTTTATTTATTTATTTATTTATTTCTCATGGCTGCAAATACAAAGACACAGAGAATCAATTTTCATCTTGGAGGGCTTAATCTAAACATTGTTGGGAAGCAAGGGACTGAGCCATACTGGAGTTAAGAAGTACATAACTAGATGTAATTCTGATTTCACATGTTGCATTTCCACACATTTTAGTCTCCTGAAATTCCAGAGACACATGTGTTCCACAGGAGAACTTAAGGAATAATTTATCTTGGGGAGGAAGGAAATGAAAATGTATACTCATACGTATATAGTTTTTGACAACAATCTGCAACCAGATTGTTTGCAGTGGTTTGCACTTCCATTTATTTATTCCAAATAAAATATTTTAACTCAATTACATGAATCTATGTAGCATGGTTTTCTTGACTGCTATGCTTTCAGACTTTTTAAAGAAAGCTGAAATACAGTTGGGACCAAATTAAAATTCCAAAACCGGCTAATTCTTTCTCCCTGAGGTTAGCAGGGTTTTCTCAGCATGAACCTAGACTTGCATTCAATTCTACAGTTTGGTGCCATGTAATCAATGGAAAAGGGCAAGCCCCATAATGGGGCCAGCTCTCCACAATGAGCACATCCAAACTTAAAAAAAGAGATTTTGAAAGAGGGGCTGGTTGTTTGTATGCAGTAGCATCTAGAGGCTGCACTGCATTTGGAACTCTTCTGCAGTACTCTATATATGTCCACATATACAGACAGATACTCTGTGTGTGTACATGTGCCCTACATATAAATGCATATGTGCATTGTATATAAACACTCATACAATAAACACTGCTTCTCTACCTGGTCTTTTGGAAATATATTGTTTGAGCTTCATGAAGTTGGAGCAGGGGAGGGAATACAAAGAGAAGAAAGGGGTGGACTGGTTCAAGGTAAACTACTTCTCCACAAATAGCTGAAGACTGCTCAAAGGCAATGCCAGCACTATTATCATGAAAAATACCTCCAACTAAGTTACAAAATAGTCTTGAGCAGGACAGGAAGAATAATGTGAGATCAAAGGAAAAGCAGCAGATTGGCTTCAAAACTGTCAGCAGAATCATCAGTTTGTGTAGGGAAAATCAGGTGAAGGCACAGAGCAAGATTGAAACCACCAAATTCTCCTTGTGGTTACCTATATCTAAGTAGCCAAAGGATCCTGAAAGCCTATAATAGAGAGCAGCACCAAAGCCTGAGGGTCTTAACTCCCTCAGAGCCCTCCTGGTGAACATGGCAGCTTCCAGAGCCCCTTGTCTTGAGCTCACTCCTCTCCATGAAAGAGGCACACATCTTTCACCCAACTTCCAGGCTCTGCAAGCACCTGCTTCACATCCTGCAGACCTTAATTATACTACTGAACATAACAGACATGGGATAGCAAAATGCTCTACCTCTTGAAATAGGTCCTTGCTGCATGCAGGGTCTTTTCTGGGAATAGCACTGGTGCACTATGTGAACAATGTCCCTGGAGAAGGTGATTCAGGTTTCACTTATGAGCCTACTTAAAGAGCCTATGGAACAAAGAAGCACCTCACCACTGGACTGCCCTTTCCCCTGGGCACCTTACCTGGCAGGAAAGGCCATCAACACTGTAAGGTGCAGAAGGAGGAGTTTGGGGCAGAGGAAACTACAGGCTCATCACAGGGCATTAAGCCGAGAGGGGAAAGTCAGAAATATCAGACCCAGCTTACAGTTTTTTACTCAGTGCATGTCTTAGATAAGACCCATTCCCAGTCTCCTTCCATTCCCAGAAAATTGCCAGCTACATAAAAAAGGCACCCTCAGGCAGCTGGGCTGCTCTAGTAAGGGGAAACTGAGGCAGCCTCCATTTCTGTAGAGTGAGGAAGCACTGTGAGAAGAGGCACAAGAAATGGCACATTCCCATGAATAACTGAATTGTGCCAGAGCATCTTCTTTCCAGATATGGAGAACTAAAATATGAGTGCTTCACTTCTGACAGCAGCCCCACGAAGCTGGGGAGGCAACAGAGGACAGTTCAGCCTTCACTCCTACCCCAACATACAGACACTCAGCCAGGGCATAAGAACAAAAAAACCAAAAATGGTAATATTCATAGTTGCATAGTTGTAGAGTTGTGAATGTAACATCTGGGGTTTTTTCAGTGTAATTGCTGCATTCCATTTATTTGAATTTGTGAGACCAAAAAAACACCTCTCAGAAGCTTTTACCTCATAGTTAAATATAGTGGTGAAGCAGTTAACATAGTTTTATGCATCACTGTGTTGGCATGGGGTTTTTATCTTTTATTGGCACCATTTTATCCCTGGAGACAATAGGAGATTGTTCTCGCTGTGTGTAAAAAGATCTTGTTCTGGCAAGTAGGGTTTTCCCAGT
The DNA here is from genome assembly GCA_013399695.1 of Formicarius rufipectus. NCBI lineage: Eukaryota > Metazoa > Chordata > Aves > Passeriformes > Formicariidae > Formicarius > Formicarius rufipectus. The sequence continues at coordinate 60,643 of VXAU01001681.1, read as the reverse complement.
CAACAAGTTTAGAATCCTTGGTAAGAGAGATATACACCGTGTTGGGACTGGCCTGCTAAGCATCTCCTCACCATAGCAATCACCTGGCCATTAACTGCTCATGGGGCTGCTGCAGCACTGAGCCTGTGCCTGCAGCCAAAGGCAGGTGAGGTGAAGGAGGGATTACCAAACCCACAACCCTCTGCTGTACTCTCACTACAGAGACAGGGGGAAAGAGCTCATTGATCTTCTCTAGACATAACCTACACTGTAACTGCTAGAAACGATGGGGTGAGAGGAAAGTATGTGCACTTAAAAGACGTTTTCTTTGCTAAAAACCACAAAATCCATATGAAAACAAAGTTCTGATTCCCTGCTTTGGGTGCTTTTGTGTGGCCCAATATAAAAGGTGTACAGTATTTTCTTTTTTCATTCATCTCTTCCTGGTTGTATAAATAGTGCAATACACAATTACAGGAGTCAGAGGCATTAGGGATAAGAAGGTATTTACATCAGAGATGTACATATGAGATTATGTGAGAATGGTAAACTTTTATCTCCATCTTTAAATAAATATTTTGTTTCATCCACACCCAAAGTCTTGAAAGAAAGCTGTTTTAGTGTAAACAATTAACTTCCTGGCCAATTGTTCAATTGTTTTGATGACTTGTTGCTGAGAAATTCAGATTCTGTACTATAAAATACAGTTTACAGATTTTGATCAGCCAGATAATCCATCCCAAAATCACTCGGACATTGGAGTATATTTGCAGTCATACCAAGACGTTTGGCTGGCCTGGTATTTCAGGTGTTCTCATTTGCAGAGGTGATTTGGTTGCTAGCAGGTTTGTCAGCAACTAGGAATACAGGCATGAGCAATGGCAGGCTCTGCTGTATATTTCCTGGGTGCCCACAGCTCAATCCTTCTGCAAAACATGCCTTGGATCAAAAATTACATTGCAAAATAAAGTCTCTAGCAGTAGGAGCTGCAGTCAGCTTTCAAAATGTTTACCCAGTGTAAGGCAGCACAAAACAACAAACCCAACCAAACCCGTGGGCTCTGCTGTGATAAGATCCACCCAGAAGGTCAGAGATGAACAGAGATCCTATAACCATGACTATTTTCCAGATGAACTGAAATTCATCATTTTGTGGCAGGCAGAATATGAAAAGCTATCTCCTTGCCCTGCAGGGATCAACCTGCAGCTGCATTTCCCTTGCTGCCTTTTCTCTGCAAGGCTCAGCGAGCTACAGATGTGTTAATAAATTCCTTGGGGTTTTTTGTTTGTTTGTTTGGTTGGTTGGTTGTTGTTGTTGTTGATGGGTTTTTTTGTTTGTTTTTGGTTGGTTTTTTTTATTTTTTTATTTTACTTAAGTCTTGGAAGAAAACCACTGAAAAAAACTAAAAGGCTTTTTTTTCCAAAGCAAAATGGGACTTGAAGAGCAGTGTCCTCCATAACATTAAACCAAACCAACCAAGCTGTTTCACTGCAAACAAAACGTTCAAATGGCTGCACTTCAGCATCATTTGCAAAATAAAGGCAAGTAGCACTTTTATTCAACAGCTTGAAGGCAAGATTTGGGAGATACTGGTTTGGGATGTGGAATCCTCAGCAGTCATCTCTTGGGAGAGGATCCTGCCTGCCCTGACAAAGCAGCCCTGCTCTGCCAAGCTCTGCTCTTGGAGCTGTTCCACTCCTTTGTATAAAGTAATTACTTAAATATACATTGAACACAGAGAGAGGGAAATTACTTTAAGGTCTATCAGTTAGGGTACTCTGCTGGGAAGTAAAGCAAATCGGTAAATAATTTATTAATGATGTTGCTATTTCAGTGACCTAATAAGATTTTACTGAGGAAGAAAAAAGTCATCATCAAGGATTAGGAAAATAGCTCCCGGACACCTTGGCTCTTGGGGGTACTGTTTTGGTGCTGGGTAATTGTCATGTTCCAAATGGATATGGATTAAAAAATCCCCTGCAAGTGAAATGAGAACTGAAGACTCGACAGACAGGTGCTCTAGTAGAATTTTTGGACAAAACGGGAAGTGAGGTTTGTTTCAGAACCTTGAAAAAGCTCATATCTTAAAAGAAAAGAATAGCCACTAAGGCTTCTAAGTAACTCAAGTCAGACCACATCTTTAATAAATTAAACAAACTTAGGGCTGAACTCCAGAGTTCCTTAGCTAATTGTTTTAAAAGCATCCTCCCTGCTTTATTTGGAAGCTGTGGACGCCAGGCAGGGCGCCTCTGGGTCCCACCAATGTCTATCACAGCTCCTTTGCTTGCTGGCACTGCAGGCCAGGAAAAGCTGGAGGTGGTGGCTGGGCAGACAGATGGCCTGAGAGCAACTTAGACATCACAAAAATCAATAATAAACTCCCACATTTCCTGATATATAAGAAAGGAAGCAGACCAAGATACTTGACAGTGCCACATTACAAGCCCCAAGTCCTGCTGAATCAGGAACTTGGAAATGCAGCTTAATAAACCAAGTGCCGTCAGGAGTAATGACTATGTCTGTCAAGGCACTTTGTGCCCACAATATTTTCAGCTTCAAACCACAGTAAAGCAAAGAGCAGGCTAGTTAAAAAAGGTACGCTAATGTAACACAAAGCATGTTGTTGGAGGATTTCTGCTGATGACACGGTGCCCTGAGGACAGCTCCTCATCCCACCTTCCTAGACATGGAGAAGTCTACCTCTGACTTCCAGATCCAGAAAACTTTGCCATCTGTTCTCACTTGAGAAAAATTCTCATTTTATCTTTTCCATTTGTTTTGAGTTGTTTCTAAACAGGAGAGGCTTAAAATGCAGGCTGTGCAATAGCATACGATACAGTTAATTTCTCTTGCCATCTAATGTTAACAACATATGGAGACTGGCCTGAGCTGTCAAGGACATAAATCTATCCTTGCCTCCTGGTTTGTTCCCTGAATCTCAATTTTTTTATTGCTGCACATTCCTCCACAAATCTTCACCAAAACACCTGGTGGGGACTTTCCACAGGAATGTCTCACTCTTCTCAGAGAAGAGACTTTTCTTACCCCAACCCCAAGAAAACAGCCCATCTCCCATCAATTTCCTTTCCCCCAAATCCAGATTCCCCTTTCCACTGATAAAGCACATTCCATTAATGAAATCAATTCATGTTTACAGTGTTATACAAATGTCTACAATTTTTTTTTTAACATTGTTTGACTTGCGGGCGACTTCAGAGCTCCTGATGTCAAGGGACATTAGCATCAGCAGGAGCAAAAACGACAGCATGCAGGTATTGTGCCAGCTTCCTCACCGTTTTGCCAGCTGACCTCACTCCTGACCCACCAGTTGGCTGCTGCTCCCTTCCCATGCCAAAATATGCAGCAGTTTTGAGATGCATACAAATAAACTATCCAACATGTTGAATTAACCAATGTTTGAATCCAAGTTTCAGGATGAAGATATTTACACAAATATTAAGAAAAAAATTCCATTGCAACCACATTTTGGCTCTTCAAGAACACTTGTTCAAATGGATATCACTTTTATTAGTTAATGTAGAAAAATAGCAGGTGAAATATTGGGAAGTAAACTTAATGACAATTTCATACAGAGTTGCAAATGGGTCTACAGACCAGCTCACTGGAAAAGCACAGGAACAGGGAGTGATGTTGCAGACTTGAAATGGGCATTTTTCTTTCACTGAATACAACTTCAAGACAAACATGGATTTTTCTGTCCTTCTTTCTGCATATACCAATAAACAGTTCATTCTTAGGTACTATAGACTTGAAAGATGGACTCTGCTTGCAATCAACATGTACATCTGGTTGCTCACAAAGCTTGTATGTGAACACTAAAATGGAACCAAACGAGATGTGAAACCCACATCTGCCTCAGGTGGAACCAGATGTTAATTGATGCTTGCTTATTCTCCATTTTATGTATCCTGTCTCTTTATAACTTATGTAATGTACATATTTCATCTCCATTGTAGCAGTATGAATATCTTTCAAGTCTGTCAGAGATGGAGGACTAAGCTGTCATCAGCATAGGCCACAAGCTTCTTTCTGTTAAAGCAAAAGTTAAGCAATTAAAGTTAACTGGTGGCATTTTCTTTAAAATGTCTTTGCTAATTGCCTGTGGGACAAATCTGACCAGAGTTGTCCATAGAAGTTAACTCAGGACTATTTTGAAAAAAACATACCTGACTATATAAACTTGAGCAAAAATTCTCTTTTTCAGTATTTACTGGAATATCATACAATGAACTGGATTATTAATTATAAACTTCTGCCATATTGTCTTGCATAATATGAAGTCATCGCAATTTTGAAGAATGCGTAATGTTATGTCTTCACTTTTTCAATCACTTTTGTTAATTATTTTGAACCAGGCTTGCGGCTTCTCCCCCAGTTCTAGCTCTTAATCCCATTTTCATGAATACATTAAGCCTAAAGAATATCAACATGCAAAGAGAAGTGCCTTTTCTTTTTATGGAGAAATTAATCCAGAGTTCCTTATGTCTGGAGAAAAACTCAAGACCTGGGAGCAGTAGGTAGAAGATGAAGAAGAAGGGCATGCTATTTCCCATCCAGACAGACACTGGGGTCTCTCCTTGCAAAGCATGACATGCCAGATACAAACCCATTCCTTTTTTGGTGCTTGGATGCACAACACCTTTCACAAGCAGAAAAAGAAAGGACATTGCATAATACAAGCTCTATTTTGTCACTATGTCAACAACAGTGTGGGCCCCAGCACTCAGCAAGAGCTGTTTGTACTGGACCTGAGAAGTCTCTCATCAGCTGGGGTAGACAGCACCCACCACCAGGTTCACAACAAAGCCCTTATTTGTTTTGGCGTTGATACTGCAAGGTGCATAAACGCTGTGTCCAGCTGCTGTATTTCTCAGCTGGCAAGTTCAAGTCAAGTTCTTGCTGCCTCAGTTAGGTCCCATGGAGAGGGGACAGGGAGGAGGAGGTGGCCACGGAGCAGAGAGCATGAGGAGCTCTCTCCCATCCACACTGTTTGCCAGTGTGGAAAGGAGTCTCACAACCAGTCACTCCATAAAAGTTTATATAGCTAAATTCAGGAAGCCTCTTCTCAGTAGAATGTTGGTAAAGGGTGGGGGCAGGGTGGGGGAAAGGGTTTTATTGAGTCTTCTGGGTGGGCACTACCATGAGGGCTGAAGGCGAAGCCCAGGTGATGTGTTACCTTCCAGATACCTATCCAGGCCCTCAGAGAGAAACTGGTTACCTTTTATGTTTGTGTCAACAGCTTTGCTATCCTTTCCATACCCCTTTACAGAAATCCAAAAGACGAAAACATGACTAAAATAATAAACAAGTTGCATTTTCTCTGTTCTTTAACCAAAGACACTGAGATTTTTTTAAAATCGGACAAAACTCAGTCCTAGAGAGAGGCCTCTCTTTTAAATTCCCCCACTTAAGAGCAAGGGGACCCCTTACAGATGCCAAGTGATGATTATATGCTAACGCTGGCAGGGCAGGATTTGAGGCCTTCCAGTTTGTGAAACTACACAGTATAATCTCTCTGTCTGGGTGAGTTTATTCAGTAACACACCTTCCTTTCACAGTTGTTCGTACCTGAAGATGTTTTCAGAGCTTGTTGCAACTCCCTTCCTTTGTATGGAACACGGTCTGCCAGAGGACGGTACGTGGAGTGAAGGTGGGAGTGAGGCACTCACACAGGATGACAATTAAATATTAACATGCACCTTCTGCTACCTGCCTGAAAGTCAGTCAGGCATTTTAATTTGTATAGTGGTGTGGTGACTGTAAGTTTGAGCTTTCAAGTGATGTTAGACAGTCCTGTTTCTCAGTGGTCAAAGTTAAATACTTCTTAAACCCTTCATCTTATTGCACTGTTTTGCATCACTTCTCATTTCACATAGCAGATTGAAACATTTAGGCTTACCTTTCCAGTTCAGTAGAAAATCCTGCTTATTTTGGAGCAACTGAATCAGTTTACCAGAGCTAAGAGGGAATCAACACTACTTCTTAAACAATCTGGAGGCTTCTTACAGGTTTTATTTGATTGAGCTTGCAGCTAAGTGAATTCATGGCACCATGAAAACAGGTTTTAAGGTTATGTCACATTGCTCAGTGAAGGTGTCGTGGATTGAACACAAGTACTGGAGTTCCAGTCTTCTACACCGAGGAGCTGTTAGGTCGTTCTCTGCTGTTATTTTCTCTCCCTACTGACAGTACCTGGATGCAGTTTAGGCAAGACATTATTCCAGAGGAGACTCCCAACAGGCAGTATGACTAAGACTGAACCAGGTTTGACTCTCATTCCTCTTCCACTGTGTGCTGGCTTGGAGTTAAACCAGTGGGAGAAATGGATCCAACTCAGAATGGGATTGCAACTCAGAATAACAATTTAATAAAAGATCACAAAATACACTGATACAGAAGGAAAATTCGTTTGTGCCACAAAAACACCAGATGTACAGCCCAGCACAGTGGGGCACAGCAGAAAGGAGCTCACCAACCCATGTGCTGAACACCACGTGGCTCCCCTGAGTTCAAAGTAAGAAGAAAACAAGAAACCTGGTGGTGAAAATGATGGTTGCAGTCCAGTGGCAGTCTCAGTCTGGTCAAGGCTCTGGCCCTCCTCTGGATCTGAAGAGATATCCCAGTCCCCAAACCCCAAGCTTATATCCACTTGGGCTCAGATGGGAACGCCCAGTCCCTCTCCCAGGGTAGAGTTTCACAATGGGTGATTTACTCTGTGAGGTGAACAATGGCATATTTTTGGCATCCTTAATGGCCCATTAGCAGACATGACCCCTCAGGTGGGTGTGTAGGCAGGAAAAACATCTCACAGAAGTTCCTAGACACCCAGTTTATGACTGAGGGGTTGGGTGTGCCTCATGCAGCTGTTGCAAATGGGCCATTGTGAGCAGTTTGTGAGAAAAATGACAAAGAGGGTTTAGAATACACACCCACCCAGTGACAAACTGATCCTGGCTACTAAAACCAGGACACACTGCCTCAGTCCTCCAAACACAACCTCAGAAGTCTTCGAACCACTGAGCACATGTATGAAGCATGGATGCAGTCAGTCTGCTCCAGGTCTGCCAGATCTGCTCAATGCAAGCTGTTCTGCACCATTGGCTGGGGTAGGAAGGAACCATTTCTGCAATTGTAGTGTACTCAGTGTCCCCGGACTGACTCTGAAAATCCTCTTAATTCATGTCAGTAAAGGCTCTGAGCCCCATCTAGAAAGCACTGCCCAGCTGTGGAGTAGCACTCCTGTAGCAGCAGTTACTCTTCACGCCAAGGTCGATGTAAGATGCAGACCTGGCAGACCTCATGCTGTCACAGGGGGAGGATTCTAGAATCAAAGGGAGCTGTAGGCCTTGGGAGCATTTGGGAAACCTCTCAAAATCACTCAAGTAGCAATTAATCCCCAAATAACAACTAGAAAGACTGTTCATAAACTACACAAATGAGCTGGGAATATGACAAATTTTGACTAGCAGCTCACTGTGTGTCACTTCTAACACACCTTGCCAGCTCTATCATGAAAACATACAGCCCCCTCAAGCCAAACAAAAATGGAGCCTGGACATGTAGATGGGCTTCCTTGGTCTTTGTAAAGAACTTAGCCACTTTAATCGCAACAAATAACAAAATACTGGGGAAGTACATGGCTCAATGGTATGTTTTGTGAAAAAGATTTGACATCTGCATATTTGCTCCATTATGTCCTGACAGTTCTTGGATCAGAAGGAATCAAAGAGTTGATCCTTATTTGCTTATGAAACAAAGTCTGTAGGAAAACAGGATTTCACAAAGCCCAAATGATTCCATTTGAATAGACTGAAGTCTGTTTCCAAATTCAAGGCAGGATCTAGGGGGAACCCACAACAGGACTGGCAACTCTGGAAGCTGTGGTATCCTCAGCCACAGGACACATGTTCCCCAAGGGCAGGAGCACTGGAAACTGGGGAAAATTGCACAACTGAATTTCACAGAAAGAAATTAACTAGGAACTCTTCAGAAAGCTCCAGTGTGACTAAAAGCTATTGTTTCCTTAGAACTTTCAGGGCACGTTTTTTAAAAGGTATTGAAAGGTGCAGTTTGCAGACCCAACATTTTCAGGCTCATTTCATTGACTGTTTTGGACATATGGCTTTGGGCAGAAAAAAGTATCATTTGAAGATGCATTTCTTGATCTGACTACAGAGGAATCCTTGGTAATTAGATTAGACTAGATGACAAAGGAACGTAAACTTTTAGGCAAATGAAATTAGATTACACGAGTCCTGCAGCAAGGCATCCAGGTACTTAAACCTACAGCTAGTCTGAAACAGGAATCATAGGAAGATACACAGATGCCATGTATTGGGGAAGAGGCTTCATGGGGAAGATAATTTTAGGAATGATACAGAGTGCTCACAAGACCCAATGCTCTTAGTGTTACAATGCTTAAACAAGCTGACAGGAAATAGTGGAAGATCTACTCTATCTTTTCAGTGCTGGAAATGTGAGCAATTCGTTAGAGATCAGACACTCTCTGCACCCTTTGTCACTTGACAGCAGAGCAGTTTGCAGGGCTGCTCAGTAACTTGGAGACCCAGGTTACGTTCCTCCTCATGCCCTGATTCACCTGTCAGGAGACATCTTGGAGCTCTAGGGTGCTGGGGAAGTAGTCACTCAGCACAATCCTCAACAAAACTTGGTCAATGATGACACTGAATGAGGATAATGGAACAGTGGCATAAGTAACCCAGTACATGTGGGAAATCATTTTGCCCTGGACTTTTTAAGACCCAGTAATGGAGTCTGAATTCAGCACTGGCCTTGCTTTAAACAGAAGTTTGCACAGAGTGCTGCCTGTGGTCGCCTCCATCCTGAATGACAGATTGTGCAGTGAATGGGGAAACTGTTGGTCCAAAGGAAAGCAGGTAAGAGTTATCCAAACCTGTAACCTAGCTACAGCACTCAGCTAGGAGCTGGGATACTTGGGAAAGGTGATTTTTATTTACACTAAATGTAGAAATAATCCTGAAAGTAGGAATTCAGCTTCAACCTGTTGTATAAGCAAGCAATAACACCTAAAATTAGGTTGATAAAGGAACTTAAATGCAATATACATCAGTCTGATACTCATTTCTTACTATCATGAAAGAAGATGGTAACTTTTCCAAATTCAAACCTAAATCACAGCTCTTAGTGATATGGTCACCATGACTAAGCACATCAGCACAGACCTGGCAGCCCAACACAACAGAGACGGTGTCAGGTCATAGGATTCACTGATTCACCACACAGATAAGCTGTCTCTGCACAGCAGAGAGTTAACTGTATGGTACTTCTCATTTGAAGTGCAAAACAACTCTGCACTAATTAGGCATACAAATACTACTGGATCACATTCTATGCATTTCACAAGCCCCAAATCTGGATTAAATCACACACATGAGCTGTTTAATCACTTTTGTAACACAGATGCTCTATAATTAGAAGCTCTAAAAAAGATGGGGAATGGGACTGTGCTAAACACTGCACAATGCTTTAACACATATCAAAATAATAATAAGAAAATATCCAAGGTAATAAAGATGAAACAATCATCATTATTACTGCAACTAACAGTTTAGGGCTGAGATGCAGAAGTATCAAATGGTCCGCTGAAACTTCTAAAGCAAACTTCACTAGATTTTATTTTTCAAAAAACCCACACACATGATCTTTTCTCCTGATATTCTAACTGAAATGCACATACAGTAAGTCACCTTACAGGCATGGACCACAGACAGAAATCAAATTCTATATATAGTACTTACATAGCACAGATACCATCATGAACAAGCCTTTATAAAAGCCACAGAGAAATAACAACAAACACTAAAAGTGTTGTGATAAAAAAGTTTGTTGTGAAAAACCTCTAAAGGTCATCTAGTCCAACCACCCTGCAATAAGCAGAGACATCTGCAACTCAATCAGCTTCCTCAGAGCCCCATCCAACCTGGCCTATAATGTTTCCATATATTGATTGGGGCATCTACCATCTCTTCAGGCAGCCTATTCCAGTGTTTCACCATCTTCATAATAAAAAATTTCTTCCCTATATCTAATCTAAATCTAGTATCTTAATTTAAACCACTACCCCTTGTCCTATCACAACAGGTCTTGCTAAAATATTTGTCCCTCATATCTCCTGGAGGCTTTAGGTACTGGAAGGTGTTATCAGGTCTCTCTGAAGCTTGCTCTTCTCCAGGCTGAACAATGCCAGTTCTCTCAGCTTTTCCTCATAGGAGTGGTGCTCCATCCCTCCAATCATCTCGGTGGCCCTCCTACGGTCTTGCTCCAACAGGCTAATATCCCTCTTGCGCTGGGCACCCCAGAGCTGGATGCAGTGCTCCATGTGGGTCTCATCAGAGCAGAGTAGAGGGGGAGAATCACCTACTGCTTTTGGTGCAGGCCAGGACACAATTGCCCTTCTGGGCTGTAAGTGCACATTGCTAGGTCATGTCCAGCCTCTTATTCACTAACACCCCCGAGTTCTTCTCGGCAGGACATCCCATTTAAGAGTCTGATCACAGAGGAAAAGAAAATCCCAACACTTTATCCAAGACATTTCTCAGAAAACAGCAAGTGCACAAAATTTCAAGTCAGTTATTATCATCGAAGAGGTACCTTCCTGAACGTACAAAATTATTAGTTTTCTTTGTAGAGAATTTTCATATCATGGATGTGTGTTAAATGTCGAAAGACTCCAAATACAAATTCAAACGCAGCGGACATAATTGGAAGGGCATTTTTTTGCTTGATTTTTATTAATGTTGATAATGTGCAAGGTAAGGTTTTGCAGATCTAAAGTTACTTTTTCACAACCCACAAGGGTGACAAGCAACAGAGCTGACAAGCTTATTTACTTATTTGGGGGATAAGGGAAAATGATAATGACAGATGATGGCTTTTACCTTGTTTTATTTCTTGGGTACACTTTGTCAATTTGATTCTTAAAGTCTTGTTCTTGAAAGCCCCACAAGTAATTTTCAGGTTCACAGTTCAAAGATGAATGACCCTCTAAGAAAAACCAAATTAACTCACTCACAGCCTTTGAGAACTATAATACCCACAATTTACCTGACTACATCCTCCATTCACATTAAATGTGAAAATACAAGTTAAAAGCAAATAAAAAACCCACTGCAACACAAAAAATGTAACATGGTACTTGAAATTTTTCACTCATTGAAAAATGCATTATATTAGACACTATTAATACGAATTATTATTGTTCCAGTCTATGATCCCCCTACAGCTATTGCTGTTACTGGATAGATAACTTTTCTAGTAAGCAACAGTTTCTATTTAAAGTGTGAACATTTTATGAGTAAAATGGTAATCCCTAAGCAGCCAGTCACGAATCTTAATAACCCCCTTTGCACAGGGTAGTTATAGAGAGGTCCGCTCAGGATTAGGAACAGGTGCTAATGAATGCATCACATCCATCTATGAAGTTTTAAAAACATGCTGAGTGGGAATACAACTTTTTCAAGCCTAAACTTGCGCAGCCACCACACTAAGCAAAAAGGTAAGAAAGGTACCCAACAAGATGAGGTTTGTGACAAAATAAAGTTGACAACACTTTTTCATTAACGTAAATTTCGGTGTTGAAAGAGTTGAGAAGGCTGCATATGCCATGCAGACTGTGCAATCAAAGGCAGACTGCATTCTTGCTGGCAAGGCAGGAAAACACGGAGAGGCATTTCCTACGGGCAGGGACACTTTCCTAGACCTAGACCAGGTTGCTCAAAGTCCCATCCAACCATACAACCTAGCCTTGAACACTTCGAGGGGTGGGCATCCAAGCTTCTCTGGGCAACCTGTTCCAGTGTCTCACCACCCTCACAGAAAAGAATTACTTCACAATATCTAACTGAAGCCTGCTCTCTCTCTCCCTCTCTCTGTTTGAAGCCATTGCCATTATCCCATGTCCTGTCACTACATGCTCTTATAAAAAGTACCCATGCAGCTTTCCTGTAGATTTACTTGAAGTAAGCAATGGTCCTGCAGGTGCTTCTGCTATCAATTCCATGATGATCAGCACTGGTTTCATTCCAGTAGCACTTCCACTAGTAAGACTTGCAGACTTTGCTCAAACACCCAGACAAAAAACACCTTAAGACTTCAGACTCCAGGAGAAAGCTCTCACCAGCTATGTCCAAAAGAAGCAGACTGACCAGCAATGCTACTACAATTATATTAAACTACAAGATTCAGTTAATGAATGCATCCAAGGATAACAATGCTTTATAATTAGTTTACTCATAAGCAATTTATAGTAGCAGGAGTGCATGTTCCATGTGTAACTCAGCATTTGGAAGTCATGGGACTACATCAACCTAGAAAATTATGAAAGATTGGCATCTGTGCAGCTATATATAATGAAGAATCAATGAACAGCTTCTCATATTACACCAAGGATACCCACAAAAACACAGTTTCTGTGACTACAAGAAAAATTAAGAGTGAAGACTGCAAGAACAGAAGTAAAAACATGGAGGATAACTGTGATTATCCCTCAGTATGAAAACCAAATAATTTTTAACTGTTTTGAATAGACATCATTCAAGTGGCAAACAATATAGCAATATAACAATATGCATAGCAGAATCTTCAGAAGGCAAAGGAAAATATACCAAATTCTGCCACCATTTTACTTCCTCTTGCACATACAATGCTTACAACAGGTGGATAGCATAGTCATGTATGTTAAGCATTTTCAGTTGTCTGAAAAACATTGATTTTAAAAGTTGGTTTACCCATAAAATATATATGAGCATACAAACCACCGCTGCTGAGAAGAAAAAAAAAAACCAACCCTTTGGAATTGCCAAGTGTTTTATTTATTAACTGAATCCTTGCCGGGTGCCTAGCCAATACACAGAGAAAGGAGAAGGGATGTGGAACTGGAAAGCATATGCTAAGGAGGAAACATACAGATGGTAAAAGTATATACTTGGAATTTTAAAGAAAAAAAGAGAAGGATCTCGGGATGGTGGAAAAGAACAATGCACACAGGAGAAACAACATACTGGACTCCACTCTTTCTGGGAAGCTGTGCGCATGTGCTAATCATGTTTTAGCATGATTAGGAATGTATTTTTTCCTTATTTGAGAGGTATTTCTTTCCATACCAGAGGTTAGTCGTCATCTCTTCACAAAGTCCAGGATGCTCTAATCATTTAATTAGATGAACTTTTGTGCTCAAGTGAATAACGCAAGCAACTACACAGGAAGGACTAGTTAGTGCAGAGTATTATGGGAAAACATTTTCAAGAAGTGGAAGAGATTAAAAGGTTTATGATGTTATGGTAACGTGAATAAAGCCACTTGTCCTCACCTGCTGTCATCGTTCAAAGGAAGGGAAGCAGATACAGAAAGAGTAGGGTGTTGAAATCAGGTTAAAAGGTGTTGCAGGATGAGGACTGTGTCCATACTCTAAGTGAGACAGCAAAGTGGAAGCTTGAAGACAACCTCTGTTCTGTAAGATGACTGAAAGTACGAGTCATAGATCATTTCTGAAATATGTTAATAGAATGCCACAGGTTACCTGAATCATATTCAAGATGTCAATCTTCCTGTGGCATTTGCATCAAGAGAAGTAGATGACAAAACTAGAAAAATTATGATAATGCCAATTGCTCAACTAAAACGGAATTTTCTCTCCCCACTTCCCCTCTTTCAGCTGTTTTTTGCCCCCAGCTTCAAAGCCTTATTTATTTGCATTCATACAAAATCTGTTTACAGTCAACTTCACTGTGATACTGGAGCTTCTCCCCCTGCCCCCCAAGACACAAAGAAAAGCTGGCCAGGTGTCTCTAAACCACAGAGCCAGCTGCTCCAACCGAGCTCACAGGAAATAGCAAGGAAAATATGCAGCATTTGACACATCTGGAATAGATTGCAGAGTCTTTGAAAACAGTGTCCCAGTTCCCTTCCTCCTGCTGATGAGGTTTCAGGCTTCCAAACTGTAGCATCAACTATAAAGGATTAGATAACGCGGACATTTTTAACCCTACATATCCTTTCTGTTCAAATGACCATTTTTCCAAGGCAGTACACAAAGGATCTGTATGAAGCTTCCTGTAAAATTCAGTGGACCAAACATAAATAATTCTATCAGAAGTCTGCTACTTAATACAGGAAAAACAATATAGTTGAAAGATAGTACTAGTTGATATTGGTAAGCACAGAAAATGAGGTGATACTGTATGCCTTTTGTAGCTGCATTAACTCCTTAAAAGAAATGTCCTAATAGTTTGTTGACATAAAATATGAGATGAGAAAGAGAAGACAAAATAGGTTAGTACCTATTTTGCCAAGTAATTTGTCTATAAATACATGTTGACACTAACACCACAGTGAGCATTTTTCAACGTGAAGTACAAAAAAAAAAACCAAAAAAAACCCAAAAAGCATTAAGTCTTAATTAGCAAAACAAAGCAAAGCTTTATTATCCACTTCTTTTTCATCCATTCAGTGAATGCAAAAGAACAGAGAAACAAACAGATAAGTTTAGAAGAAATTCCCAATAGGATACTGAACATAATACTTAACTTTCTTCTTTTCCTAAAAGGCTGAGAAGTACAGGTGCCCCTAAAGTTTTAGTTGCTATCTTTATCTCTGAAAGATTAGAAAAATGAATCATGTGACCAGTTTACATATGTATATTTTAAACATTCATTATAGATACGAAAATCAATATAGTACGAGCTTAACACAACATAAACCTCACTGTTTTTAGTGTTAGTAATAAAAAGGTAGAATTCTAATATAAAAAGAAAAATGGAAGTATTTGTCTTCTTTTGTTTCCCCTCAAAGGTGCAAACAACAACCAATGTATTTTTGCAACTGAGATTCCAGTTGTACAAAGGACTAAGAGATGTGTTCTCCTATATATGGAGAAGCATAAATTTCATAAACTTTAAAAGAAACCACACATTCATGGACAGTACCCCTTAAAGAGATGATATTTATAAGAAAGTAATGGTATACCTTAAATGAATACTGGGAGAGGTGCAACACACATTTTCTTTCGGACCTTTAAAAGACTTCTTCCCCCTCTCCTTCAAAGATTACTTCCCAAATAACCTTGCACTTAAACTAGTTTTTTCTTATGAAATGGCACAGTATTTATTCTAAACAAGCACTGTAAGATAGCGATATGATTTTTTTTGTGAAGCCCTCAGTGTGGATCTTGTATTTATACTGAACTCAAGAATGCAAACCTCCAAAATTGCATCTAATAGTAACTATACCTTTAATAGCCAATTAACAAAAAATATGTATATAGCTCTAAGATTAAACAAAATTTAAAGAATATGCTGTTACAAAATATATTTTGACATATTTCCTACGAAGCAATTCCAACAGTCATTTATGCAGAGTTATTTACAGGGACTCAAAGTGTATCAATTTTAAGCAAACCAGTATATTGGTTTGAATTTGATAAAATATTGGTGAATACAAGTTTGTGACAACAAGGAACTTTGGGGTTTAGTAAACTTAAAGATGTTCTATACAATCATTACATGAATCTAAACTATATTAAAAAAATTGTCTGAAATGGTTCATCTGAATCATTTAATGCATTTCATTGTACTCAGAAATTCAGATCACCAAGTCAGTGGTACATACAAGCTGTGAAACAAGTTACCACTTAAACCCGCCAGGTACAACAAGCACAGATTGAGTCTGAATGTACCTAATCTATACTTACAGATAGTTTGTTCTTACTTCAGTATTATCTTTTTAATAAGCACATATACAAATGTGCTAAAAAAAAAGGCAGCAATTACAAATATTTACGAGAATGATCAGAACTGGTATTCGAGCAGAAACCATCCTGTCATTCATTCTTAAAGCCGTATCTTCACTAATTTGTCTTCTTGTTTTAGTAGTCTTTTGTCATATTAACTCGGAGGGTTACAGATCATCTGGAAGTTTCACATCAGCACTGGAAAGGAATGTCTGTTCGATGCAGTCTGGAGATAAAGAAAGAATTGTACTTCAGTTCATCTCCATGATTCACGAGAAGTGGTGTTGCTAAGTGACTAGCAAACCTGAATTTCATCAAAACAGCAGCCTTCCCACTCCCCCGTGTCAGGATGGGAGAAAAAAACCAAAACTTTACTGTTATTTTGTTATGATTTCAAAAGAGCACCTGAGAATACTTTTAAACTGTAGAAGTTTTATTTGCAATTTATTAAAACTAATAGTGACTGTAGAGGAGTCACTGCAGAGAAAGCTACTTGTCTATGCAAGAACAAGGACATTTCAGTGTGATAGCCATTAATTTGAACTTCTTGTTTCATTACTTTAGGTCATTGCATAGTATTTCATGTGTTCAGCTCTCAGCAGTCCACAGACCTTATCAGCCCACAACCCCTACATCTCAGTGATGCTTATAGGTAAAGGAAAAATTCAAAACCACTGAATTCAGACAGGACAACTCATTAACTTCAGTTAATGCTGGATTAGACAGTGTTTTGTCCCAAAGTAGAATTTTAACTGCAAAAGAGCAAGGAATCCCAGACCACATTATCTCACACTCTCATTACTCTCTTCAAGCTACAGTTCTCAAATACCATTTAGTCCCAACTGTTTTTAAAATAGCGCCTTTAAACTTTATTTTACTGAAAGCTAACACATATTTTCAGGTCTTGTCTCTACAAATTTCAGAATTCTGAAGAGATTACCACATCACTAAGAAAGGAAGCCATATGTAACTACTGCAAGAAGGAAATGCTGCCATGTAATTGTCAATTTAGATTGGTTACTAAAACGCAATATACACCTCAGTTAATTAACTTACTGCATAAGTTTGACAAAATGGCACATTAAAAAGAAATATTATGTTAACAGATTTTTTCCATGTTCAAGTGTATATTGTATAGCACAAATATTCATCATTAGCTCTTTTTAAATGTATACTATTGTCTTATATAAAAGGAACTTTTTTTTTTCCCTAGGCAAATACCATTTTTTTTTCCCCCACAAGTTTCAATAATGTGTTGCTGATTAAGTAATATTGATGCTGTGACCAATCTTGGAGAAAATTCATGAAAAAACTTTTATTTTTTTTAAACAGCAACCATAGCTTCTCAGGTAAGTCAAAACACAATCTTTAAGCATTTTAAGTAAAGTGCAAAGAAAATGTTTAAAATTTATCTCATCATGCAATTTAAATGAACAAAGTTGAACACAAATAGAGACCCCTGGTTTAAATTACATAGTGAAGACCAGTAAATTCACTTAACGGATAAAATGTTTTAAAAAAAAAAAAAGTAAAAAAAAGAAAGAAAAGAGTGGATTTATGCCAGACTGATTAGTCAGCTACCTGAAGGATACATAAAGAACATTGTTGCATACACAATAATCATACTTGTACATGACTGTCTTAATCCAGTCATGTAAAGACAGACAATACTCATCTATTGTTTGCATGTTCAGACCCATGTCAATCAGATTTAATATGCAGGCAGATTAGTGCTTCCTAACTTGCTGACAACAGGTTGACTACTAAAGCCAATTTTCCAACACAAAGGACAGTATCCTGACAGGCAGCAGATAGTCCTCCTTGCTTAGGAACCACATGTTCCTCTTAATTTTTGTTACTGAACATTAGTTTAGGAGAGGACTGGAGGCAACAAGGATGCATTATTTACTTTCAAAGAAGGGACTTCACATATTTGCAAGTCCATGATGAATATATGCACTATTCATGAAAGATGTTAAAAAAAGATGCAAATTTCTGTTTTGAGACAGAATTTTGGTTATTTATTTATATATATTTATTATTTATTTTTTTAATATGTCATTCTTCCCCATTTTCCTGGGAAATATAAAAATTGCTTACCTTCAGTACAAGAAAAAAAATCTTGTTCTGTGAGCAGCTGCCATGCTTTCAGACATGTTTCTGACCTTAAGGTAATTAACAAAGCCTCGAAAGAACAGGAGGAGTCCTGATAGTGTAGAAAATGCACAAAATAAAGTATATTAACATAAGTACATATTATTCAATGTTATTTTATTAATATATTTTTAAAAAAAATCTAGATTATACCAAATAAAACGATGTCATTATGCATCATTCACAAATTCAACAAAAACAGGCAGCTTTTATCTTGTGATATAAGGGTTCATTTTTATGGAAGTCTTTTCAGAAATTTTACAGTAATTTCAGATTCAAGTAAGATTCTGCTAAAAGGACTACATGAAAATACTTAGAAAGAATAAAAAAAACCACTGAAAACCAAAATAATCTGATTTGTACATTCTTTTCAGTTAGAATTCTTAAATTATTAGTGTGTTAGAAGACTACCTGAACCACAAAATGTATCTTTAGACATGTGTAAGATAAATGTCTTGCAAGTCAAAGGAGTTAAAACAGACACAAGATAGGGACTGCTCTAGGAATAAGTCAATAATAAACTATTGCAAATGATTATTTGAGATTTAACGATTCAGGAAAATCACCTGTCCAAGAGGAGGAAGAACAATTGTCAAAAAAAGTTACTCAGCATGTGTTAAGATTATAATTTTTATCAACTCAACATTTCAGATTCTTTCAAAATACTTACATTTAACTTCATTTGAAAGAATATTTCAGCTAAGAGGAACAAGATGTACACAACAGGCACAGAGAAGTTACTTTTGCAGTAGTGGTACCTTGAAGATATATGCTTATGTATACACACACACAGATATGTTAAGATTCCAGAGGTTCAAATGAAAATCTAAAAGACTTAACAAGTTTAGCTAAGGATTTAATTATTTTCTCTATTCTACATGACGCACTTTTTCTTCCTTCCTGCCCGGAATGAGACCCTGGTTTTTTATATGATAATTTCTTCTATTTTTGTTTGCCATGTTTTTAACTTTCCTTTTGCTTTTTTTAAACCAAAGCTTCATTAGGACAAACAGAGAAACAAACAAAAAAAACCAAAACGAAAAAAAAAATAGAATGATCTGCTAACCAGTGGAGCTTTACCTAAGCCATATGTATTTTTTAAGGTGAATTGATTAAAGTGCGTTCTGCATAGAGAAGAAAGCAGTCAGATCTGCATCACAAGTCTACTAGAAACGTTGCTATGCAGACATTATCGGAAGTAGTCTCATATTCAACTGAAAAGCAGTTGAAACAGCAAAATGAGGACAGGCAGCTCTTAAGGTGTTTGATAGCATATTTTCTGCATGACACATATTGGAAAACCAGTCCAGGTTCAATGCATATTTTATATTTATCTGTTTAGAGAAGGAAAAAAAAAAAACAAAAACAAAAAAACAACTATCCCACTTTCCATTGTGTTCTTCAAAAGGAAACACTGGCTAACATTTAAATTGAAAAATTTGAATTGCCTCTCCTTGAAAGTAGACCACTTTGCTTTTCCGTGACATGTAAGCAGATTTTTCCAGATGTTGAAAGAAGGAAAGGAGTAGGAACAGGTGAACATCAGAAGAGAAGAGATGGCAGTAGGTGGGCTCAAGTATGCCAAAGGGCTATAATAGAGAAAGACTCCAACTCATTCACTTCTGAAGAGATGCTGGACATGCTACTTCACATGATCTAATGGGAAAGTTATTCAAAACAACAAAGCACAAATCTGGTTGGCAGTGTTCCTGTGACATGATAATACTCCGTGTCCTGGTAAGTAGCTTTGTTGGGTCAAATCCTTCTATGGTGTTCCAGCAGTCTCAATATATCCACTTTATCTGTGTAAAAACATTTCGCACTTCACACAAAACATCCATAAGACAGGGACTGCTGTCTGCCCGATGAACACTGTATGCCTCACAGTGCATTTTATTCAAAGGCGGATCCTAAACTTTGTGATTTAAAGAAAAAAAAAAAATCCTCAAACACTTTCAACTGAAAATAAGGCTTTCCTAAATTAAACTGAGCTACTTTCTGAACATGTGCTACAAAAGACTAGCAAAAAGAAGAATTACAGCTTTTTCCATAGACATGATGGTGGAAAGTGTTAGGGAAGAACACAGTATTTACATCCTAGTGAAATAGTGTCAAACCTCAATCTCAGGCACCACAAGGCATGGTTTTAATCAAAGACTTATCTGGAGATATTTGTGCCTATGAAGAGTCATTTCACTTCCTACTTCAAAACAATCCCCTCAAACATTATAAAAGCATTCAAGGGACTGATGCTGTGATGTATTGAACATATGCAGTTTCCACATATTTCAAGCAACCAAGTGCACCACAGTTCATCAAGGTGAGCATTAGGAAGTCTGATGAATGACCACAAACACTACTAAAAAGGCAGATAATACTAATGTCTTTTAAGAATTTTGGCATTTCATTCAAGATAAATAGTGAGTCACAAATATTCAAAATCTCAGCATTGGGCTGTTTTTAAATTTATTCAGAATTTCATTCTAACATTCTCTGTTAGCCATTTAAGTCTGACTCAAAGGGAAGAGTGCCACCTACTGAACTAGCAACAGTTTACTGCGCTGCCAGAGCTGGCAATAGAAAATAAAGCAGATAGTAGCATTCACTTCTGTGAAAGAAAATCATTCCAGATTCCATATTCAAATTAAAAAGTCTACAGTGAGAGAAAAGGTATAGTAGTTGGACCTTAGTATATCCTCATCAAAAACAGACAGGAGAGCAGAATTGGATGCACATAAGACTTTGAACATGGGAAGACAGACCTCTTAAGGGAAAGCTGACATCATGGGAGCACTGTGATCAGCAAGCATGAAGCCAGTCTCTTGTCCTACTGAGAAATTACTGATGCAGCATGCATTTCAAAGGACTCGAAAAGGACGTTTTGTGACCTGTGCACAAGACAGCAGACTCCACCTTTCTGGGATCTGTCACATTTCTTAAAATGTAATACGTGACATACAGGTTTATACATTTAAGTATATATCACTCACTTTTCCACATGTTCTCTACACAAAGCCAAAGTTTCATTATAGAGTTCTGCACCCCTAGATCAGTAGAAGCAGCTTAAAAAGCACAAATTATGTGTCTCAGTTATACACACAATCTCTAATGCAGAACAAAATTTTCTGAGCTGAAGGCTATTTGGATAGCCCACAGTTCACACAACAACACCACTATGATAACCAATAACTTTGTGAATACTGTGGAAAAAAAACACCAACACACCAAACTATCAGCATTTAAAGAAAAACACATAGCTAGACATGATACAGAACTCTTTCTTACAATGACATGATTCATCTTTGAATACTTCCACATCAGAACAGAAATTAATTCAATTACCACTTACCAAGTACAAGAAATATCCACCAAAGCCAGTACTGTCCATTGAAATATCCAGTAAAATAATCTGAAAACTGAAATTCATATATGAGGCTTAGCTGCAGTAGAACAAATGTCTAAGATATTTAATACACTATGAAAATACAGAAAGAATGGAGGAAAAAGCAAGTTTAAATACAAGTAATGCATCCTACTGAAATGTAAAACTGGTATTTGTGCAGTAGTTCAATATAAAAATAACACTTTCACTGTTGGTTGGCCTGTGGCAAAGTAATTTAATATTATATTAATATATCTAAATATCTATGTTATATTAATATCTAAAAAGGTTTGTATATAAATATGTAAGAATATATATGTACACATACAAAAGAAACCCCGTTGTATTACTTGCCAGTTCATCTCACATTTTTTGTTATATTGAATTGCCTCTTGTCGATTTTCGTTTTTCTCCCCCATGCCTGCCATCCCAAACACATTACAGCAGCCTGCTGTTTTAGATATTAACACGAAAAGCCACATTAGTTTAATCTTATCAGACAGGGATGTTCTGCTGACCCCTCAAAAGAAGAGCTTTTGACCTTCTGTATACCCCCTACTGTTAATCGCTGCCAAGAATACCAGCCCTATAAAGACCTCCAGCTCATTAAAGTCTTTTCATTTTCAAACCAGCATTCAGTTCCCAGCAGTGAGCTGAACGCAACTAAATGAACCTTGAAGTGCCATTTCAACTGTTCCTGTTAGTGACCATGGTAGACAGTTTTGTCCTCCCTGTGATGTGGGAGGCAGCTGGAGGGCAGGGTGTGATGGTATTGGAGACAGGTATCTGTGCCTTTACAAGACTCCAGACTTCATGCTTCACTGATAAAAAGGCTAATCAATTGCCTCCAAAACTCACATAAAAGAGTAGAAATGGGGAGATGTGTGAACAGTTGCCAGAAGGAATAAAATAACCTACTTAGTAGCTCTGCACACTTTTCATATACTTCTATCCTGCTATCATTCAGTATGTTTACTGCATCCTGCCAGAGTGCTTCCCATTTGCCACTTTCAGGACATTTCAGTACATCAGCCAAGAAGTGGGGAGAAAAAAAAAAAGAAAGCAAAGATACTGGGCCACATATGCAACCAGACAGAAATCCAACATACTTAAAAAATGCTAGCTATAGATGTTTTTTTCTTCAATTAATCCACATGTTTTCTCCAGAATAAAGCCAGATCATTTGAATTTTTTGAACTGCACATATTTCTATTGCCAATCAAAGAAAAAATATAAAGAAACAGAATTGCTAAGTTGAATTAAAGAATTCGTATTTACATTATTCCCATATAAATATCACATACATGTCAATACAGTTTTTAAAAAAATTACGATTTCATTTAGTTGGAAAAAAACATTCACTAAAACAATCAAATATGTGCATAACTCTCTCACTCTCTATGGGCCGAATCAGCCATGGCTGCTGAATTTCCCCAACAGCAAAACTGCGCTTTTTTTTTCCCAGTAAAAACTGCTACTGAGAGAGCATATGTGAACTCAGGCTATTCAGACACTATAAAATTTTGTACTACTAAACCTGAGTGAGAAAGGGCAACACAAGCCCTTGGAAGAGTATGCAAAAAAAAAAGGAACAGAAAAAATGTAAGCACATACGCCTTCTTGTGTCTCACCATTAAAATGATTGTTGACACACACCTCATGAGCTTTCTGCTATTGTCTCTAGAAGGGAGACAACACAGGAAAGTAGTAATCTTCACTATGAATAAAACCCACTCTTGAGGTCTTGGAATTGGCAAGCTCTAATATTCTTGAATTAGTAACAGATTACATACAATAATTTAATTATAGTCTAGAATACAGTAATCCTTCAGGAAATTTAGCATATATTAATTTCTGTGTTTTTAATGAGCATATTTTCAAGCAAAGAGAAATAATAAAACTGACACAATGAGCAAGTTCTGCCCTCTGTTTAACATGCCTTAAGGGAAGCTGAACATATCCTCAGTGAATGCATAGTTGAAAAATTTATGTCTTCTCTCTCCATTAAGATAAATTCCATCTCAACTCCTGAATTCCAACAAATACACCAGAAACACATCTGGTCCAGTAGCATTCCCCTGCTTCAAAGGTGCAAAAGGGAAATTAAAAAAATCCTCTAAGATAGATGCAGTACATGTGCAGGAAGGACTACATGATATCTCTACAATCTTTGTACTATCATGCTACAAACAAATCAAGTTACTAACATACAGGGTGAGGGGGCAGTGGGACTTGCTGGCAGAACATGACAGATAACTAAGTCACGCAAGACCTCTTCATTAAAAGGGATGATATTTTAAATGTTGTGTCTCAGATACACAGAATTCAAGCTCACAAAAACCGTTCCATTTCATTCTAGCAATCACTCAGTCAGCTAATTAACTTCCACCTGGCTAATATACCTTTCAAAAAAGTATCTACTCTTTTAGTTGAAAATATTAAGAAATCAAGCATTTAAGACGGTAAAAACGTGACTAACTTCATATTCAATTTTGACTTGATTCAATAGGCATCTTACAAGGAATAAAAGAATCAAATATAATGAAGAAATGTTTTCTGATATTCCTTCCCAACAGGCTCAGACATTTATAAATGTTTCATATAAGACACTATAATACCAGTGATATTTTAGGTACTTGCTCCACTTCTTCTGTAGCCTTTTAAATATTTGTGCAAAGAATGAGTCATTCTGCATTTATTTTAGTGGAAATGTGAACATCAAATGCTATGTCAGGTAAAAATAGATTAACTTTCATCTTGAGTATGCATATATTAACACAGTAAATTCTCTACTAAAGATGAAGTTAGGAAACTTCTAGCATCTCTGCTAAGCACTAGAATTTAATACACTTTTTTAATTCCTTTATCATATAGCCTTGAATAAATAATTATGGGTTTGTTCTACAAAGAGAGTCTGTACAGTGCGAATTAAGAAACATACCCGTACTATGAGAATCCATTTGATCAGGGAGAGACCAAATCCACAGATTGCACCATACCTTCCAGCTATGGTGTTTGTTATACAGAAGGATAAACAAAATCCAATCCAGTTGAAAATAAATGCCACTATAAAATAAAAGGAACAGTAGCTTGTGTTAATATATCTAAGCAAACAGACTCAACAGTAATTTCACTTTTAAACTACTAAGGACATGCTTACACAGCCAGTTAATTCCCTTCCTGTAATTCAGGCTTTCAGAGATTGACTTTGAACCCAGACATTCCCCATAGTACAGTCACTTAATGACAAAGCAAATGGTAAACAGGCTGGAACCTACTACTTCACACAAGAGAAAACACCAACATAAAAGAAAACATTACATTGCAATAAACACCTAACCAGATTACAGTAGATAAGAAGGGTAAATTAGAAAAAAAGACTATAACATATGAGATTTGGATTAAAACAAAGGAAAACAACCTTGCTACACTTTTATAACCAAAAATATAGTTATATGCACACGTACGTGCATGTATCAAGGCTGCATATTCAGCTTTATACAATTTGGATAGAGCAGAATGAAAGTATCCTCTCTTGCTCTGTAAATAGTGTAGAAATGAAGGTAAATTGAGAAGCTGCTGTCTCCTGGGTAACTGGCTTATCTTTTAGATCTATATTCAAGCATAACATATAAGTAGCCTTGTAAGCTTTACACAGAAGCTTTAGAAATCAGGGAACAAAAAGGACATTGAGCATATTTGCTCATATGAAGCAATACCGCTATTGCTTCAATTATAAATTTCACAGAACTACCAGCAATTTAGTGACTTAAAGTTTCATATCTTCACATGTACTTAGCAATCAACATCATCATCTGTATCGCCTTCAGTCTACACGCACTACATCAGGGTGTGGGTAATGTCCCGGCTTTGGGAGTAGGTGAGGGCATCTAAAAAGAACATGACCAAACAGAAGAGCTGGAGGAACTTTTGTAAGAAGACAACTCAGGAGTTCTGGAGGACAGGACACTGGAAAACTGAAAACATTAGGGAACTCCACAGTAACCACAAAAATCCCAAAAGAGGCAAGCAGGAATGGAAGAGGGGCAGAGGGGAACAAAACTTCTGCTCACATACCCTTAACATTTTAAATCCCCAAACTTAGCCACATAAAATTCAGACATTAAATCACCACAGGAAAAAAAAGGTATCTTTTCAGTTAAAGTTTGAATGTAGAACACTAGGAACAGAAAACTGCTCAACAGTTTTCTTGAACTGAAGTAAATTTTAAAGTATTATCTAAAATCTGTATTTATAACCAGCTATTTTTATAATTTAAAATATTGTTACAACTCCTCCAACAATCCATAGGAAGATGCAATGATTTGCCCACAAATGCAAAATTAGTCTATATAAGGGCAGTGGGATTCCACCAAGTATAAACTGCAGTTCTAGTTTTGGGAGACTTTACATCAATATAGTTATTTAGTACAAGTGAGAAAACATCTTGCATTGGTCAAAGCCATGGGCAATAGATGGTGGCAATGAGAATACTTGCTTTTATATTAATTACAACTTTAAAAAAAAACCCCAAACACCAAAAAACCCCCAAAAAAACCAAACCAACAAACAAGAAAACCACAAAACAAAACAAAAACCCCACAAAACAAAAATAACCAAACAAAAAAAAACAAACCCCACAAACCACCACCACCAAACCAAAACCCACAACTTTAACTAAATGCTGATCCAAATTGGTATACGTAGAGAAAGTAAAAAAAAAAAAAGAAAGAAGAAAAAACTACAGAACAACATTGTGACCCTAACATTTACCTATCCTTCCAGAACACCAGTAAAGCATTTACACTTGAGAAAGTCTGGATACACTGTTTTGAAAACAGGATTTCCCTATTTTAAGTAAGCTCTCCAAATCCAGTATCTTCAAACAGTAACAGATTTCAGAAGCTGGTTACTCAACTCATGCTCCTGTCTCAGCGTACGAGCTCACTGTTCTTTCTCCCCACTAAAGCTACAAAGGGTGACTCTGATTATGGCTCCAAAGACAGGTATGTTAAACAGGACAAAAGACAGACATGTTTCTAATGAATTATGCAGATTAGAGAAATTACCAGAATGTCTACAATTTTAATAAGCATATATTAAAAAAATATAGTACTTGAACTCATTTATACATGCATTATAAAAAGTAGAGATTTCCCAATTACAAATAAAGGAGGAAAAAAAAATGAGTTCTTACAACCAAAGTTGAACACAAGGACAATTTTACCCCCCTTTCAATTTGAGCTAAAGGAATATTCAAAATGGAATATTCCAAACAGAATCCACAGCCACTGGAGGAGTATTTGATGGGTATTTAACACCAAGTAATTTGCTCAGCTCTTGAAGAAAAAGGCATCAACCCATTCCAATTTTGCTCAGAGTAAGGTTTTTTTTCCCTTTAATCAGTGTGCTATTCCACCAAGTCATACACCATTCAGTGTAAGCAGAAAAGAAACTACACAAAAGTTGTAAACTATGCAAGTTCACACATCCCAATAAAACTGACGCATATGCAGAAGAAAAATCTTATTAAGCTTTTATTTGTAACCATCTGCTAGAAAAGTTTTACAGTGAAGACCTAATTAAAATTCCCTGTCTTCAGGAACATAAGGAATATGTTACTTCTAGCTCCCTTCTAGCCCCTAAAACTCAGACAACATATTAGGGAGATTCTCCCAACACTGCCTTGGTGTTGCATCATTTTAACAAACTTAAGATGGGCAACAATAACGTCCACATGTTTTCAGCGTTTCCCATTACTTCCTTCTCATATCCCATGTGCTATTGCTACTCCAAAAATCATCATTCTTGTCTCATTCTGGTTGCAAAATACATTATTTGTTTTCAGAAATGCATCTCCAGCTTCTGAGCAGACTGCAATGCCTTTCTATTACTTTTCTCTACATCAAGATTAACATCATTTGCCTAATCTGTATCTCTTTTTCCATTCACATGCATCTTTTTGCTAGCCATGCAATTCTCTGAGCTTTATGGCTTACACTGCACCTGGAAGGATTTACTACAGTTAATTCCCATCTGAACTAATTATTTAATCATTGCAATGAAAGTTGTTCAGAATTGTCTATAACACTATGCTGCTATAGAGAGCTACAGCACAAGTTCCTCCCATGAAACTGAGGGAGAAAATAGACTGGTGAGGGGAGTGACTAGTAAAAGGAATTACCTACTAATTCTCTATAATTACCAACTTGTTCTCCATCTACTAGGGACAACTAAGTCATACAAGTTCCTTGCTGTAACTAATGTATCCTCCACTATTTGTCTGCATCCACTCACTGTGTGTAATGCAAATGACACTGCTCAGCTGTTAAAGAGATGATAAAATCCTTGATATTGCTTCAGCTTCTATGACATTCCTGCACAATATACCTGCTGTGACTCTAATACAAGCTATCATAAGAAGAGCCATTCCTGACGTCTAATGAGCTGCTACAACATATCATACTTCTAACTGAAAAAAACATTCTTTGCTTCTGTTTGCCCAGTCTTCATACCACTGGGTTCTGTGTGCATCTTCTAGACCCACTGCAAGACAAACCACTGTGCAACAAGAATGGTTTCCTATCCCAAGAGTGATTACATTCCTACTTCAGCCCAACTTTGAACAACTGTCAACTTTCCATTAATAAATTTCAGATGTTTACATGAACCTCAGACTAACTGCACTGGCATCATGATTTCAGTATCTTCCTTTGATGGTCTAGCACCAGAGAAAAGTGGGACTGATAAAAGTAGAATTTTGGAGTTTTATGCACTCCTGACCTGAAAACCAGATGAGAGAGTAAGGATATTAAGGCAATTCACATAAAAAGAATATTAACACTAGAATTATTTTCTCATGACAACAAAACTCAATGAAACACATGCAAGAAGTTGTTTTTATGGGAGAAGGGTTGGACTAAAGGTTTTTTTTATTATAAAAGTCATCCTGAAATCTAACACAGTGCCCATATTTATGCTGTATTTCTCTTTAAGGTTTTCAGTAAGATAATCCCAGCCAAAATGCAAAGTACAAGAGTATTGAGTTCTACATACTGAAACTCATCAGGAGATGAAACTATTGCAAGCATACTCCATCAAATCTCCTTTTTTCCCAGCTGTCCTTGCACTTCACTTGCTGATCTTTTTTACTTAGCTTTCCATAGCTACACAGGAATCACCTATCTTAAGTTTATATACAGTATTACGGAAAGAAGCCAGCAAAACTAGTCTGAATACTTATTTTGGTTCCAGGCTCAAGCCTGTGATAAGGTTATAATGGCAACTACATGTACAAAAAGCAACCGTGCTCAGTTATATTCTTTATTCCACAATTTGTCCAATTCCTTACTACTTTAATATACAGCAAACACCAAAGAGTTTAATGCTTCATGACCGGCCTAGACTTACAAAACATACTGCAATAATAAATACCCCCCAGATCTTCATGCAGCACTAGAAATTATTCTTCCCATTCCTGCACTTACTCCATTCTTAAACTGGAACACATATTTGGTTCTTCCTGAGGCCTCACCTACATATTGATGATGATCACTAGAAGTATTGGCTTCCATAGATCAACAGACAATTTTTTTTTATATATAGTGATTAATGTTCAGAAACTTTCCTAGACAATTTATTCCTACTGCATCATTACCCTTGTTGTTAAGTTTGCATTAATGCCCAACTAGAAGCTTCCTCATTCCCGTTATTTGGATTATATCCAATCCATATGGAGAAACTCTATAAGTCAAATCCTTTCTACAGTAAGAAGTTAGGTGATGGTGTATAAAGGTGAGACAGGTTTCCCTATTAACCAGAGAGAAAGAAGCACTCACAAAACAGTTCCTTTATCTCCTGCAAACACTTAAAATTTTAGTAAAGTGACTTCCTCTCAGTTTTCTATTACATGACAAAGGGAAACCTGAATACCATTTGTGATGTAGACATATAAAAGTCAGGTTTCCTAAATTCACACAGAGGAATCTTCCCATGGGTAATTTAATCACACGTCTAGCTCCTTGGAAGAACACACCAGGAGGCTGTGTCCACCCTGAGCTTGTGCTACAACTCTGCCCTCCAACTTGTGCCCGCTTGAAACCCTCAAAGTAGGTGTCCCTAGCTTGTGAGCAGTTTATTGACTGTTTGAGACATCTAATACCTTTGAAAATCGTATTAATATTAAAAGTTTGATGTTGTTATTATCTGTTCCAATATAGCATCTAGGACAACATGTATATGTACATTTCCCCATTAAAAAGGTCTTTTATTGGTGTGAGTTGTATACAGTGCTTAAATTGCCCAGATGCTCAAAGAGCACAAATGTTTCTGTATGAGAACTTAAACTTCGGTTGCATGACTCAACATTTTTCTCCATTTCTTCTTCCTTATAAACCCATCTGTGGAGTTCAAATTAAAATCCCTTTTTCCTACATTATAGGGACAACCCAAAACTCCCTTACATGGTTTCCACTACAGGCAGACTAAGCATGAAAACCAAATCCTTTGGTCATGACAGTTACTTGCACCATTCTCAATTACATCTGTATCCAAAACAGAAAGAAACAGATCAGAAATCTCTCTTTTGTTATGCACACAAAAAAATTACTCTGAGAAACTCATGTACTAATAATTTCCTGTGACACTCTGGAATGCTTCTATTATGCTGCATAAGGCACAGCCCACTTAAAAATACACAACAGAAAAAATACATGAAGTGGTCTGATAGCAATTTTTTGTGTGTTTTGCATTCATAGCAAAATGAATTTATTCACTAATGTATTCATTTACCTCAAAACAGGACACTGGCAGACACCAGCCCTTACCATTAGAGAGCAGATTGTCAGCTCAACAAGATAATCACAGACTCCAAGAGCAACATCAATCTCTCAAAATATGATTTTACAACATATTAGAAATAAAATAGGTTGTTACTCAAATTTTCCCACTAAGTTGCTGAATGAAGCAGAAAACCCCATCTGTTCACACAAGAAAGACTTTTATACCTCAGTGTATATTGCCTCATTCTGTTCAGTTATGCTCAACGGTACTTTATAACTTAGATGGGAAACAGCTCTGTAACTTGCACGCACAGGATTCTACAACAAACAAAACGCCCAGACAAACAGACCTGGCCACTAGATGGCCTCTAGACAGCAATTTTATGCAACTTGGGCAGCTACCACTAGATGGTGGCTACATATCACTACGGGATTGCAGTATGCCCATAAACTCAGTAGGAAGTTTATTTTACTCTACTTCACTTGAATAAAATGAAATTAAAGAATGCTAACTTACCACTACATTTAAAACAAAGACATCTCACCCTTCTCCCACTCCCAAGACCTTTCTACCAACACTGTACTTGACAGTCAGGAGAGGAGGTGGGAAAGCACATCTGGAACAAGATATTTGGACATGCTGCTCCCACTAGAAGACAGTTACTGATACAGTTCTCCTGCATTATAACTGAGAGAACTTGCTCTGTGTGGTCTGCCACTCTTACTTGTAGTGTTTAAACATACTGCACCCTGAAAAAAACCCCAAAAGGTAAATTTAATTTTAACTCCTGCTCCCTTAAATCTACACATATCAAGTCGATGGAAACTTTTATCTCCTTATTGGAATACACCACCCACTATTTATAACACACCCTCATTACGCTGAGCTCATTTTTCATCCACTGCTCCAACTTTCCTAAGAAAAAATACTAAAAATCTGTATTACAGGTCTATAACTGCCATGAGTTTTTGTGAACTGCTCGTACTATGAGAAAAAATAACAAGCAAATTTTACCAATTTCCATATGTAAACAGTATCTGTAAGAAGTCCCAACTAAGCACACATTTGCATAAAGACCTTACAATGTGTAAGCACTCACTTGATACATTTCTTTCATAGGCGAATAAAATTTACAAAATAATCATGAAAAATTATGATCTTAGAGTAGTTTTGTCAAATGAGTAAAAGTACTGTTCTGTGCAGTGAGACTCTTTATTTGAAGAGAAAGTTGACAGTTTATCTGCATTCTTGAAGGTAGACACAAGGTTCTGGGCATGCAGTTTTGGACAACTGTGACTTTAAGGATCTAAAACACAAAAAAAACAATAATCTCCTTGACCTCCAAGTACAGTGCTAATCAAAATCAGAACCAGGATTTAAAAGCAAGAACAAGTTTCCAAAATACAGAATCTGAACAGGTTAAAAAGAAAAAGAGCACATAGGGAAAGGAGAGGGAGGGATAAAGGAAAAAGAAAAATGAAGTCATACCTCCCTTTGCTCCAAGAAAATATACCCTTTCTATGGTCCAAATACAGAAAGAAGTCAGACTACAAAACGCACTTTGCTACCCAATAAATGTATTTATAAATTTGCTATGTGAGGCAGACACCTTTTTATCCCAAGATGCAAACACCATATTCTACAACACCATGAAAAAAAAATTTATCTGAAAGCTTTTTAACCTGCATGTGTAACAGTTACATACAGAGACTGCAAGAAACATTACAGAAAAAAGAACTAATGAGATGGGCTGAAAGACAAAGGAGATTTCAGAGGACAATCAATCAGCTTTCACCCTGATGAATTCTAAAAAGAACAGATATATA
The DNA here is from genome assembly GCA_013399695.1 of Formicarius rufipectus. Taxonomy (NCBI): domain Eukaryota; kingdom Metazoa; phylum Chordata; class Aves; order Passeriformes; family Formicariidae; genus Formicarius; species Formicarius rufipectus. The sequence goes on along the minus strand of VXAU01001681.1, from coordinate 28,734 downwards.
CCAAACACCAAGATTACATCCAGGTTGCCAAACACATTTCAGAAAGGGAAAATATTTTCATAAAGCAAAAAGAAATAAACAACTGGCAAAACAGATGCAGCTTCTTTCTAGAAATAACTTCTCATTGCTAAATCTAACCTGGCTTAATGCATCACAAAAGTTACAAGGCATGCACAGTGTGCAAGAAGAGCTACAACAGCGCTGGTTGCAACCAGAAGTCACCATAAGACAGTGCATTTTTATATGCTAGTGCTTAGTGTAACCTGAAAATGAGTTTGGTTGAATTAGTTCAAAAAATCCAACCAATCGCTATTTAATTCACTGTGCTAACATCAGCATATCATCACACTCTCAATTTTTTTCTAGTTAAAAATCAATTACCAGACTTCTGTGATCTGGCCCTTAATTCAAGTTGGTCCAATTAAAAGATGACAGAATTTCACATTTCATAAGAATGCAGCTTTGTTAGGCCTCCAATCATTTCCTATGATTTTACTTTGTCCCTTTATCTTTGACAGATGACACAAAAGAAAGAACAACAAAAAAAAAAAAGCAGTACATTTTCCACATCTGGAACAGGAAGTGTTTATATTTGTGTGCCGGTAGAAAAATCTGTTCATTACAGTACATTAATGCAATTTATCACAGCTCTCTTTTACATTCCATAGATAAAAGGTGCAATTAAGATATACCTCAGTAGGTCTGCGATACAAAATAACTTACTGAAAAATGCCAACATGAAGATGCCATCATTGCCCACTCTAAGCTGATCTGCATCACTGAAATCATCCCGTGGTGGATATTCTTCTTCCTGGATTTACAGGTTAGTGATAATTTAGTGAAAAGTTTAGCATAACTATCTATAGGATAAAGTATTAATCATGTTTCTAAAACTAGAAGAAAATTGACATTTCTGTAACACATCCACATCTCAAGGAATTTTAAAAGAAAAATAATTTATAACTATAAAACAAGTCTTATTTGTTGCTTATGTTGACACAGCCCAACTTTTCTGTAAAAGTTTCTGTAGGAGATATGTACATTCTGCCTATTTATCTTTAATGAAGGTAAAAGTTATTTCAGCTTAGTACTTTGATAATCAAAACCAACATAAATCTCTTTTCTTTTTACTGCAACTGTCTTGATATGTAGCCAAGCTATTAAATACTTTTTGAAAAGCCATCATATAATATGCTCTATATTTTTCCTGCCAGAAAAGTGTTCTGATGTTTCCCTAAGTAAAGAATAAAAGTTTTAGAAATTATTTGCTGATGGAACAGCACTGCGCTAACCAGTTTTATAACACATAGAGAAACAAACATCGCAGAGAAAACCCCTAGGGTCACTAGAGGGCGCGAGCACATTAAAAGTATCTGAAGTCTCCTAAACTCACAAAGCACTGCATTTAAGTCAAACAAAAGAGAACAGAGATGTTAGTCAAAATGACCTAAAGATTTCTCCTGTTGTATCAAAATACTGGACCTTAAAATACTGCAAGTAAGACTTTGTTTTGTTTCTCATTATTTTACTTTCAACAGGACTTGGCATATATTGCATATGCAGTTCTATGCACAAGTAAAACATTCCTCCAAGTGCAGGCAGGCAAATGTAAAAGTTTTCATGATGACAGCACTTACTAAAGAGAGCCTCATGAAAACCGAGACAAATTAAACACCATTTTTATACTCCAATAAGCAACATCAAAACAATGCAGGATGACACAAGTTAAGTAATGCTGTCAGTACCAGCAGTAACGTGATCTAAATAGAAGCATGAATAACATTCTTTCCTTATTTTTTTTTGCTTAAATGTATATAACATATTAGAACTGAGACAAGAAGTTACCTATAAAAACAAATGAAATCAAGCTAGATCAAGTGAAATTTACTTGTCTGTTCCACCCACAAGCATTTACTACTGAAATAACATTCATGACTAAAATTTAGGGCATTAAACAATCACAGTGACCTAAAAGCACTGTGATGTGATTCATATGTTCCCCTTTGTCAACAGAGCAAAATAATTTACCAGGGTAAGTTAGGTTAAAAAGAAGTTAGGTTAAAAATGTGCTAGAATGACCCGTACCAACTCAAGGCAGTCAGCTTTCCCTTAGTAACACAGCTGTGAAATTCCAGCTGTGCTCTGTATTTCGTATTAATTAAGGTAGGCACTCTATGAGGAAATGTATTTTTTAAATGCTGCTATTCACAATGACAACTACAAGGAAAGCACAAAAAGCTAGTTGAACAATCTTAGGGCACTATAATTCAACCCTACGTAATTTCAGATGTCCCTAAATGGTCATCTTAAATGACTATGAAAGCATTAGTTTATTTAGCTCAACTTTAGTGCAGCTACAAGACTGATGGGATGAAAATGAATTAAACAAAGAGATGATTTGAATGTGTTTATCTCTGAAATGCATGCCACAAAAAGTTCCTTTTTCAAGCCAGGACAACAAAAAGTATTTTCAGTTTTATTTTCACAGGTCTACAAACCCCCATATATAATAATTCTAGACTGTTTTTTTTAAACTGCCTGTCAACTACTATACGTCATACTAGCATTTCCAAAGCAATTCATAATTACAAAAAGCTGCCTCAGAAATAAGGAAAAGTTTTGCTCAACTACAGTAACAATTTTAGTAGATTCTTCTGTACACATAGGCTTCTCTAAAGCTTACACCTGTGAAAAACACAGGCCACTACACAGCCCAGGACAAAAGAGCAGACATCTGCAAGTAGATACTGTTATTAAGTGTGAACAAGTTGTAATTTATCACACTACATGTCAAAAGGGAACATTAAACTGAGTCCTATTTACTGTCTCTAAAAATTTGCATATGAAAATTATCAGAGTGCTTAAGAAATTAAATGCTTTTCCATGCTTAAATCACATTCAGCCCATATCCAAATAATTTAGGATTATGACGTTTTATGAGCAGTCCTGAAGACAGAAAACACAAGTCCCACTAATACTGGCTATATTTCACAGTGTTCTCTTTTGATCTAGTTGGTGTCAACTGCCCTAGTCTTTCTGTAACATACAGTTGTTTGCCACCATGCACAGAGTAAAGAAAGTGGGCAATGAAGAATGACTGTCCTCTCTGCCTATAGTTAGAGCTAAACTTAATTTCATAAAATATTTCTATTAAATAATGACATTTTTATCAATGAGATTGTATATTATTATATTTTTTCTTCTTAATAAGAATGTAACAACACACACAAATCTATAAGATATGTAACAGTTTCAGTATCTCATATTGATTTTTGACAAATTTAGCCAAGTTAAGGAATACGGACAGTATTTCTTGCTTTCTAAATCAGCTGACAGCGGTATGAAAACTTATTGCTCCTATGACCAGAGAAACATCTAAACATCAACTTATATTATCAACATAAATGGCATGTCACACAGAGTAATTTCTCTAAGCAAAAAAACATCAAATGGTACACAGCATCTATTGAAGTAGAATCTATTAACTATCCATAAACTACAGCCCTCTCTGTAGTATTCTGCAAGAGGAGGACTAGATTTTTGATCCTCAATGCTTTTTAACTTCTTTCAAATTGAAATCTAGCATGGCATACACTAAGATGACCACCTTTAATCACGTAAAGAACCACTAAACTGATATAACTCCTCCCAATGCAATGTTTACAGCAAATAACTTCTGATAAAAGGGTGAAATTACTCTAAAAAAAACGTGATACCTTTGGTATACAAAACAAGATGGAGAAATTAATAGTGAGGGGAAAAAGGCACAATGAATCTCAGAAGCATTTTTTTGCCAGCAGGAAAATTAATAGCAAAGTCTAAACTACAGAGAACTATACCATACCTCTGGACGACTGAGGAATATTTCATCAAACAGACTCCTAGATTCCCTAAACTGGGCGTGCTAAGCATGTAAAAACAGAAAAACATAAGACAAATGCAACTGAAAAGCATTAAGTAAAAGCCATTCATTGCAACATACAAATAAGTCATTTAAGTGTTAGCAATATTTTTGTCCATTTAAACTGACCTTTCAAAACTGACCTTGGTAACTTGAAAAGGAAAGGCCAGGTTAACTAATGCTATCACTACAGATGACACAGAGCTGCTACAATTTGATACAATGACATATCTGGGAGCATTTGAAAGGAATACATGCTTGTAACACAATCTCTTCCTGTAAGACAAGCTACATGAACTATAAAGCCAAGTACTGAAAGATTGCTCATACTATCTGAATACATTATCTATGATATTATCTGTGAATGCATGGGGCTATGAAGAACTATTTAATATGATCATATTAAATCTCTACATGATTTGGGGGGAAAAACATAAAAGCTGTTTAGTGAATGTGCTGCCCTTTCATGCCATTTTCCTCTCTTTTGCTCAATTAGTAGATTTGTAAACTTCACAGGACACTTTGGACTAAAGCATGAAAATTATCAGGTTCATGTACCCCTCAACATAAGGACATTTAACTTTTTCCAACTGTTCACATTATTTCAGTAAAGCAGCATTTTATCTTCCATTTACAAGGAAGAAACTAGAGGCACAAAACACTGCAGAGTTCACATTTGTAAGAGCACTAATTTCGTAACACTGAAAATAAAATCTGAAAAATTTGCATTATATCATTTGTGAATGCTTTGCAAAGTCTGTAACATGCAAGTCAGATACTGTCTGCAGCTGTCACTTGTCAAAGTAAGAAAACAATACAACTCTGCACTGCTATTATATAGTTAAGTCCCTTAACTGTTCTGCTCGTATTCAGAGCTAAATCCTTCCCCAAAAGATGGCAAGACAGCACTCTAACTGTAACAAGACCTTTCTTTCATATTCCAACCTTCTGCCAGATTAAGATAGTTGCATTACACAGTCTTAGTCCATCTCAGTGTAAGTCCAGAGGTCTTAAATAAGGCAGGAATTTAGTGGCAGTATCACATGGTAAGGTAATTAAAATGGGAGTAATTAAAACTACACTGGCACACAATTTTAATATCATCTACAAAACTGAAACTCAGCTTCAGCATTTCTTATTTTTTTCCCAAAATCTCAATTTTGCAACCTTAGCACTCAATATGGCCTCTGTGTGTGTATATGTTTGGTTTAAAAAAAAAAAGAAAGAAAAGGAGCACTTCAGCAGTCAGCAAAAATGTGACTTTCAGGTACTTAGTCTACTGATATTAACTTAATACTGTCATATATCTAGAACTTTTTAGTTAATCTCTGCTTTGGGGGGAATGATAGTGTGTCCCTACTTACTTTTGATAAGCAAGCAAAACTCTTGTGGTACCCACGTGTAGTTCTTGAACTTCAAGTTCTACTGTATGTTCTAGCAAAGTAGACTATATCGAAGTTTACTTTTCACTTTGTCGTATCCAATTCTCTTAGATACCCTTAACTTCAGATTCCTTTTCCCTCCCTATTCCTCTTTTCTCACACACCAGTTTCATCTCCTTTCCAAGTACCACATTGTATCCCCACCTGGTTCCCTTTCTCCACCAGTCACAGTTTATCTTTTTCCCTTCTGTTTCTCATTTAAACACTGTCCATACCACTGCTCTTCATTCATCCTTGCCTTTTCTTATTTTGCCTCAGACCCAGCCTCGCTGATCCTTCCAGGTTCACTCTGAGCCAGTCAACTCCTTCCTCAACCAAAATCAGATTGCTCTTCCCACAACACACAAGCTTTGGAGGGCTCAGCTATTGTCTGTCCTTCATCTCTCCACCTGCCATTAGTGACAACTGAATCAAGCAGTTTTCCCCTTCCCTTCTAACTCAAGGTTAAGAATAATAAGGTTAAGAAACTACTTCAGAACACGTCAGAAATCTCTATTCCTAAATTCCAATTTTTTCACCAAAAGCAGTCAAGAGCAGCCATAAGGTGTATCTACTTTTAGTTCTGTAATCACACTCTCACACAGAATATTTGAGAATGTTCTCTGGGAAAAGCACATCTCAAGTCCCATCCCCTACAGAGCTATAAGCTACCTTTTTCAAGCAAGATACTCCCCATGCATTTACCAAATTTGAAGCTGAATGTATCAACTGAGAAAACTCACTTTTCAAAAACTGATTTTTGACTAAAACCGGGCTGACTGCTTGAAGAAGGGTGAAAGATGTGTCTGTCACAGTGACCTGAACTTTTAAGAGAGAGTTCTCCAGAGTGAAAAAAAGCTTAAAATGACACAATAAAAAGACACTTGATATGTTGTTTGTTTTTTTGCTTAGCTTTATTCTTGAAATTGGCTGACTCCCAAGTTGAGTTGCCAAGGAAGATTCCTCATATTTCTGAAATTTGTGCTTCATGGGATTCTAGACAAACTTAAAAGCAACAAGAATCTTGCAAGAGTTCCACATCCAGTCTGCAGCATCACAGGTACCCTGAAAGTTAGGGCTGTAGTCGCTAATGTTCCAAGTTTGTAATTTCAGATTGAGGGTTTCACTCAGACCAGTATTTCAGCAAATGCCTCATTTATGTCACAAGCAGTAAGGACAGACCCCATAACACTTAAGTGTTACAAGTGGAGATCATCAGCTCATGGCTGAAACTTGGCAAGCAGTCATTCAAATCTCCCTGGTTCCCTACCACATTAAGTAAAACAGATTAGTGTGATACCTTCACTGACCATATTATATAAATACACTTTTAGCTGTAGCTGCACATACCTTAAAGCGAGTGAGTGTTGTGCACTGTGAGTACTGTGCTGTAGTCAAGGAAGGAACAGCCTGGGTGAGCAGAGGGGGTTTTTTTCCAGTCACAAGCACTCAGCAGCCAGTAAGACTTTAAATATATATCAAATGTAATCACATTTGATCTCAAGACTGAGATTCTGAGCAAAAGCACTGAAAGCTTTATTTGTGTATAGTGTATTATGGTCAATACCACCAAGCAACAGAATCTTAAGAGAAAAGAAGACATTTGCTTACAAAACTAACATCTATCACTAATTGCAGATATCTGTTTTGAAGACTGTATTCTAAGTAAGGTTAATTCTTACAAAATTATGAACACTGAATATATGCCTATTATTTATTGTTTACTATAACTTCTGGTGTGGAGTTTTTAAGTACTTCGAACTTCAGTATTTAAGTTTCCATGAAGCAAACAACAGGGACTTTCCCTTTTAAAAAAGATATAACTTTTTTGGGATCTTTCCCCTTCCACACTGTTGGAATTCTTCCTTCTTCCCTAAATGTCTTTGGCCATTCTTTTTTTTTTTTTTTTACTATCCAAAACACTGGATATCAGCAACAACTCTACAAAGCAACATTAGTAGTGGATACCTAATTAAAAGGTGATAAAATACTGGATAAACTATTAAAACGGGGCAAAATTTGGCTTTTAAAGTTGTTTCGACAGCAGCTACATCTCAGAAAAGAGTAAATATGACATGCTTTCCACAGTACTTTACAACTAACAGAGTATCTATACAAAACCTAATCATCTAAAATACTTAAAACATCAGCCCACTGTTATTTTAGTCATAGGTCATAATATGGGCCCAATTGTTATAATTAATTAGCCAAACATGTCACAAAACTGAAATAAAGCAAAACCGTAACACTTACTCGTTGGGCAACTTCTGCTGCAGCAGCTGCCATTGCTGCAGCTTTGGCCTTCTCTGCTTCATCGTAAGTAGGAAGAGAGGTAGCTACACTGTATGGAGGTGGTACAGGGTAAAATTCATTGTGTGTTTCTGTTCAAAATAAAGAAGTTATGTATTTACGCATTTTTAAACCAGAAAGATGTCAAGAATATTAACTTCTACATGCATATAATTATCTAACTTTAAAGACATTTTTTTTACAGAGGCTGAAATTCATTATATTTGTATTTCAAGTAAGGGGGTTTTTTAATATTCTTGTAAAAAGTAGTGAACAGTTTGGTGGTACTTTTAGCTGCTAACCAAGGCAGAAATTTTAACATAGATGCTGGCAATGAGTCAAATTCATGAACAAAAAAAATCATATTTGCTTAGTTATATCCATTGGCACTCCAACAAAAGACTTTTCATCAAATCATAGAAAAGATATGCACATAAACATCCTAAAAATAAAGCCTCTAAATATCAATATCAACCTGTTACTTCAGTCTGGTAGTAATTATGCTATATTCTTATTAGTGTGGCCTTGTTGCTAACTCCAGTTGCTCTGTGAAAATCAGTTTTTCCAGGATTTCCATTTCAACGCATTCTTTTAAAAATATTCCTTCTATCAAAATGGACCACAGGCTTCATTCTTCTATATTGCAACCTATCATCATCATATAACAACATCCAACATAGATCATCATGATGCAAAACATCATCACATAGAATTAACAACATTAATTCATAACTACTTAAAATATGCTTGAGCTTCCTCCTAACAGCCAGAAGAAACAAGATTGCTTAATTGGTAAAGATTTGTCAGAAGAGGTCACATGGTCAACAGATTTGTCAGAACACCATTGCAAGGATGTGCTATATAGGGATAAATCTGCACAGCTATGTATTATACTTGCAAATACTGTCTCAAAGGACAGGGGCAGGAAACTGCTCTTTTAACCAACATTAAAAAAACTAGGTTGGCAGTTTCTCCTAAAATATTTTGCACATGGGAGACACAAACCCATGCAACTTTACTTAAACAGGAACTTCGACATTACCTGCTGTTAAGGCTCCTGTATCCCAAAAAAAAGTTCCAAATTCATGAGAAAGGTAGCAGCAAATAAATGGATAGAGATTCCTGTTACTCATTTTTCATGAGAAGTTTTATCAAGAGCCTTTAAAGCAAAAATAAACCTTTTGTGGTAATATTTTTACCAGTGTTATACACTTAAGAAGTTCAAGGGACTTTTTTATAAGGAGACAATGAAAATTGCTAATTACATCCAATAATGGAGCACTACTCAAAGATGTAGATTAAATGTGGAACTGAACTACACACAGACTTAAATAAAACCTATTATACTAATTAATAAATATCCATTTAGTCTAGTAATTAGGAACAATTACTGCAATTTAGAAGTGTGTTTCTTCTGAAAAAAACAAAGGGCTGTTTATGAAAGGATAGCTTTTTCCTGTAATTGTGTGCATAGAAAAAAAAAAAACAAAAACAAAACCACAGCATCATACCACTTTGAACCAAGTGCTAATTCATATACACTCCTCTCTGACAAGCTGCTATGTGAGAAAAATACCTGAGGTTGCAGCTGCTTCCACAGCTATGCTACAGTAAGGTGGAGGGGAAGTATCTGCTTCAGATAAGGCTGCTGTCTGTGGAGTCTGTGTAGTCTCTGTAGACGTCGAGGGCTGCTCAGCTGCTGAAGATTCTGGGGGGTCATCCTCATTGTGAAGCTTAGAAGAAAAACACAGATTTCAGAGGCATTCAGAGAATATTTTCCACGATAACCTAATACTTACAGAACCATGTCCAAAGAGAGAGAAAATTACTCTCATCAACAAAATAAAAAAAATCTTTGGAAAACAGCATGTGACTACTTCAAGCAGTCCAGCCTTTCCCCCTCACCCCGAAATGGATTTCTTCTTATCAGTGATGTTCAGAGAGTCTTAAAAATCCAGAGTTTCCAATGTTTAGTATATGGGAAAATACTACTATATGAATATTTTAACACCATTACATTTTTGTTCTTAAAGACATTCATAAAATGTCTTTATCCATTTTTAAACAAAACAGGTGAGAACTACCATTATTCATTGTATTGATCTAGGAGAAATATAAAATTAAGACATTTCTACTTCTGTAACTGGGATTTTCATTCTCTTACATCTTGTCAAAGGGGTTCTCCATGAAAATTCTTTGACTTTTCAAAACATTCTGATTTTCTTTACACTCTAGAAACAATCCTTTCCCTATAAAACTGTTTCTGGTTGGTTTCTTTGTTTTACCACGACACAGTTTTAAAAGGACATGTCCAATTAAGTATATACAGGAAAAAGAATTCAGATAAGCAAGAATGTTGATTAAAACTGTGGAATTCAGATACAGCAACTAATATCTTTTCTTGGAGAAGGCATTTTTAATTATTTTAGCTAACTTGATAGTGTTTAGAATATGAACAAAACTTCTAAGAAAGATTATTAGAATTAACCAAAATATGCTAGTTCCCCCTAGAATAAAACACAAGATGCCTAGACAGCAACAACTGAAGGACCACATGTAAAACCCAGACGGCAATAAAGTCAAACAAATATAAAATAATTCTATAGCTTCAAATTGGCAGTTTCTATGAAAAGCCTACAGAAAAATATTTCAATAACAAAAACAAGAATATAACTGTATTAATTTCTTATTAGGCAAAGTACAATCAGATTATTGGAAAAAGCACATTCTGAAAAGAAAGAATGCTAAATTTCTTGTTAAGAAGTGTAAAACACCAACATCATGTAGATTATACCAAAGGTCACAGAATGGTTAATATTGAAAGGGAACTCTGAGGCCACCTAGCTCAATGGGGCCCCTCTCAACGAGAGATACCTACAGCTGGTTGTGCAGGACTATGTTCAGATGGCTTTTGAGCACCTTCAAGGATAAAGACTCCACAAGCTCTCTGAAAAACCTATTCCAGTGCTCAGTTACCCTTACAATATTAAAAATAATGGGGGAAAAAATAGAAAAAGAAAAGAAAATGTTTCCTGATGTTCAGAGGACATTTTCAATGGAACTGTTAGGGATTTTTGAGGGTTTCTGGGTACTGAGCAATCAGGTCATTTAATGGCTAATCAGTGATCTAGAAGTAGTAGTCATCTGAGAAATATGTATAGCCATTTAGAGTAGTTAAAGCCAAAGAAAATAAATGCACTTCAAAATAACTAAAATATATTTAGTGATGGAGAAAGTGAGAATACAAACCACTCTAAAAAGGTCAAAAAGGTCAGAAAATCTGAGAACTACAAATGTTATGGTTCTAAATTAAGTACAATCATTTGCAAGAAAAAACTAGTATTGCAATGGACAAGGCCAAAAAAACCCCATTCTTAAATAAAACTGTCATTTGATTAGCAAAAATACAAACAGCAAAACATTGCTGGCATCGTTTTTATACTGATGGCTGGGGATGTGTGTGTAGTTCTGACTACCACCACAACAACCTGGTCTACAGGCAGGGAAAGGAAGCAAAGCCAAGTCTGTTACCTCCATTCTTCTTCTCCTGTCACCTTCCACTTCAACCACTGCAACTTTTTTTCCCAACCAAGCCACGGTATGTGCTGTCACTATTCTAAAAACATGTAGAGATACTCACTGGTCAAAGAGCATATTACTGCTTTAAAAAAAATGATTTTGTCATTACAAGATGACAAATGACAAGATGTTGTGTCTTCTGTATGCTTTCTTGAAAGTTACTATATTACAGATAACATGGAGAAAATTAACAGTGGAGGAATTTAGTAAATGATGAATTAACATGAGGATCAGACAAGAATATGCACATGAGCCTTCTCATCTTCAAAGTTAGCAAGTCATTCAATTGTTACAGCAACTGCAATTAGGAAGTGGAAAAATGCCATCTGAAGGGCTCCATACAAAAGAGTTCCATTTTACCCTTTAGTGCATTCAAAATGCCTTTATTTCTTAGGCCTCATATTCAGAAACCAAGTATTTCTATTTATCTTATCTTCTATTATACAGGTCTATCAGAAATTCTGAAAGACATCAAGGTTATTCTAATGCAGCAACTTAAGAAAAATCTTAACTCCTTTAATGGGGAAGAAAAAAAAAAAAATCACAAGAATTGGATTAAGTAGCTTGATCATTTACAGACAATAATAAACACAAGTTGTTCCATAAACAGAAATCAGGTTTTGTTGCTTCTCATTCAAGTGTTCTGTCTCCCAGTTTCTCCTCAAGGCAATAAGCTCAACTCCTCTCAGGGGACTAATTTACTGAGGTAAAAAAACAAAACAAAACAATGACATAGCTCAAGAAGGGTTTGGATGACACTCTCAGGCACATGGTGTGACTCTTGGGGATGGTCCTGTGCAGGGCTAAGCATTTGACTCGAACCCCTTCCAAATCAGCATATTCCACGATTCTAAAATAAAACCCCACAACTGCAGCAGAACTTGCCCCAGTAAACTGGAAATCTTGCCCACACCATCAGGATAGACAGTGGTGGTTTTGTATCATTTTGCCTTGTAGCAACTCTGCCTTGTGTTCACAGGGCACTGATTCTTCTATGTGGAGTCACTAGCTTGCTTGAAACCAGTAAGAATCTGTCTACCTTTGAGTCTCTCCCTTCACATTTAATTTTGGCTTATACTGACTGGTAAGTTTAGGAGTTATTTTTGGAGACAGACAGGGGAAGAAGAGGTCTGACACACCACATAGGTTTCATTGCCATAGAAACCAAGATAAAAACACCCAGTATGGAACAGAAAACATCTGTTTCCAGGCTTCATTTTTGCTATATACTTAGACATCATCTGAAGCAGCATTTAACATTAGAAGTATACAAATAGTATCCAATAGTAAGAATATTTTGCCTACTTTTTAAAGGACTAAGAACTCACAGTTTGTCATTCCAGTCCCTCCCAAGCTCCCAGTGAACCATTACTTGATAATAAACAATACAGCTACTTTTGTCAAGATTATGGTCAAAACAATTGTAAAGACCTATAAAACCACAGACAACCGTAAATTAGTACCTTCTCCTGATCCCCACCTTCACATTTTAAAAGCAGGTCACACAGAAATTTTTTTCCTTCACATCTTAGTCTGTACTTACAGTATCTGGCTGACTATATGAAGCAATTTTATTAGAAAAAAAAAAGTAAGTACTTCATTATTAGACATATTACTCTTTAACTGTTTATGCCAGTATTTCAACCCTGCCTTTGCAGCCCTCAAACTACAGTACATTACAGGTTCGTATTTTCAAGATATGCCTATGTTAGGACATGTCAAATTCAAAGTTCAATTGAGGAGCAATGGCTACTCAATCAATGATTGAATCATCAATGATTCAATCTCACAGTAACTACTAAAGGGTGTACACTAAAGGAAAATATAATAGTTGCCTTCATGTGATTTTTACCATACACAATCTTCGGTTTCTTTCCAAGAAAAGCACTACAAAACAGTGAATCACTATCTCATAGCAGAAGTTAAAATCAATGCCAGACCTTTCAGCACCAAAATACTGTGTCAAATACAGCTACTTTTATTTTCTAACATTAATACTTTAAGTTAATAATTTCTTTAAAGAAGAAAATCTTCTTCTACAATTTGCACAATTATTCCTTCTACAATTGATTTACTGAAGTCTGATATTTTGTTTGTGTAAGTATTTCCAAAGTAATCAGATGCAACCTCTGAAATCAGCTGACAGTCTACAAAGAAACATCACCCACAAGAAAATGATTCATACAAAAGGCTTTACTGAGGAGACTGATATAGACACTTTAACCATGTAGGCTTATCAAAATAAAAACTTGAACTGGGAAAAAGATCTCATTCTCTTCTTAACACTTTTGCTTCACCTGTAGATAGTAAAGTTGACTCGCAAACGTTTGCTTTCCTGGATAATCAGAGTTTGTTTCATTTCTGATGAAGTGACTAACTATACAAGAGTGACAATACAGGCAAGTAATTAAATTATGCCATTTAAAAAAAAAAAAAAAAAACAAAAAAAAAAAAAACAGGGGAAAAGGAAATGCCTTACGTTACTCCTACCACACATACAGAAGATTAGAACAATGCTTTCTGGTAAAGTGTATTGAAGTGGCACATACTCATTCCAGTCATAGTGTAACACAAACATCACTCACAATTTCTGTTACCTGATGGTATTTCAAAAGCTGCTCTTTAATCCTTTCATAAAATATGATTTATGGAAATCAGTGCATCATAAAATAATTGCAATCTAATTAACTTCAATAGCACACTGCACACATTTTTAAAATCCTTTTTTCTAAAAACATGCTTTTCATATGATTTCTTTAGTGTAGCATAAAATCATGCATACTGAGAAAAAAACCAAACCAAAACAAACAAACAAAAACAAAAACAAAAAAAAACAAAAAAACAAAAAACCAAAACAAAAAAACAAACAAAAAAAACCACAAAAAAACGAAAAACCAAACCAAAAAAAAAAAAAAAACACAAAAATCAAAACAAACAAACAAAAAAACAAACAAACAAAAAAACCAAACAATGAAACCCAAAACGTCCCCAAACAACTAGCCAGCTTTCTTTTCCTGTTTCCTTTAATACCTTGATTACCAGCCCATCTTGTCAACATAACTTTTAGATAAACTACTACATAAATTTTGGTGGTGATGGTTCTGTCTGGGGAACCATAGAACTACATTCCTAGAACTCTCACTAGCAATCATAAATTACAAAGCATGTCCTTTATTTTAGCATATCCTTATTTCTACCTTTCAAATTCTCCATTTCTGAAGAAGCTTTGACTCCTCCTGTTTTGACCTCATGGTGACCAGTTCATGGGTTCTTCCAAAGTGCAGTAAAACTTACACAATGCACAGAAACTCCACAATGCTGGATGTAAAATTCTGCTTTAAGTAAAACTGAGGAGGCAACAGAGTAGACCAGGCAAGTTCAACTCCTATATGCGAAACAGTCCATTGATAAATTTCCTTCACAAAAATCAACACTCTCAGCAACAGAGGTTCATCATCACTTTCAAGAAGTAACTTTGGTTTTCCATTATGAATTTTTCAGATTATGACAAAAGACCAAAAATATCCACTCATTGCAGTTCTTAGTGTTGGATGGAAAGGCATGTCAGACTCAAGACTGATGTTTCCATCATTCACGGCATCTTCCATATTGATACACAGGTATTTTTGGCCACAGAAATCACACCCTTGTGAATGTGAGAGGTGAAACGAACAGGAGGCTAAAAAAAAACACCAAAAACTCTATTATCACCTTCATTAAGCTAACAGGGAGCTTCTCACCTCTCTCTGTTAACACCTGATGCTTTCATTTGCCAAAAAATTCAAAGTCCTTTTACACCTGCCTACAGGTAGTGATTTGTAAGTCTGTACCAAACTGCTCTCTTTTCAAATGAGCCATGAAAGCAGAAATATCTTGGTATATAAAAATAATTTCACTTGAACAAATACAGGCTGCAAATTAAATGCTTGCTTTGTAACCACATATTGCATTTTTCAGCTGTAGTAGACTACAAATAGATTTATTCATCTGTGAATAGAAAACCTTAATTTTGGGATTTTCAAGATTAAAAAAAAAAAAATATTGAAATAAAATTCTGAACCTATTATAAAAATACTTCATGTTGAAAATGACTTTGACCTCTGTCTACCCACCTCTTGTTTCTGAATGCCACTTAAGTCTCAACAGTTTGTGTTATTGACTATTACTTTTTTATTTTTAGAGAAAAAAAACTCTAAACCCCAGATCATTAAACTATAAACACCACTCACAGATCATAGAATGGGTTGGGTTGGAAAGCAGCTTTAAACATTATCTATTTCCAAGCCCCATGTCATGGGCAGGGACATCTTCCACTAGATCAGGTTGCTCAAAGCCCATCCAACCAGGCCTTGAACATCCTCAAGCATGGGACATCCAGAACTTTTTTGGGCAACCTGTTCCAATGCCTCAAACCCCTTACAATGAATGTTCCTAATATCTAATAGAAACCTACCCTCCTTCAGTTTGAAGCCATTCCCCCTTACCTACCACTACATATCCTTCTAAAACATCCCTCTCCAGCTTTCTTCTTGTAGAGCCCCTTTATGCACTGGGAGGCTGCTGTAAGGTCTCCCCAGAGCCTTTTCTTCTCCAGGCTGAACAACCCCAATTCTCCCAGCTTTTCCTCATAAGAGATGCACTCCAACCCTCTAATCATCTTGAGTGGCCTTTCTCTGTACTCGCTCCAACAAGTCGATGTGCCTCCTGTGCTGGGGACCCTAGGGCTGGATGCAGCACTCCAGGTGGAGTTTGACCAAAGCAGAGTAGAGGGACAGAATCACAACCCTGAACCCACACTCCTTTGGATGCAGCCCAGGACACAACTGGTTTTCTGGGCTGCAAGTGCACATTGCTGGGTCATGTCCTGCCCCTCATTCACCAGCACTCCCAAGTCCTTCTTGGCAGGGCTGCACTCCAATCAATTCACTGCTCAGTCTGTGTTTGTGCTTGAGATTGTCTCAGCCCAGGTATATGACCTTACACACTGGGCCTTATTGAACTTCATGTTTGCACGCACACATCCATCTCTCAAGCCTGTCATGGTCCTCCTGGACGGCATGCCTTCCCTCCAGCTTATCAACTACACCACATAGCTTGGTGTCACTTGCTGAGGGCAAGTGCTAAGATTAATCAGCTCTAATTTAGGCCACTAGTAGCCACTGAAAAATCAAAACTAAAACCAATAATCTGTAATTACACTTGGCAAGTAACTTAAAGAGCAGAAGAGCTAAATAAATCCTTCTGCAAAATAAGTGTTTTCATTTTCTTGTTTATTTGGGGGAAAAAAGAGTATCCATAGCAGCCTTTGACAGAAATGTTTCACAATTTCATAGAATACAAGAATTCTTGGGAAAATAAGTCCAACAAATCACACTGTACTTTAACTTACTAGCTTTCTCTTCAGTTTCAGTTTTTTATTCTTTACCAGTAAGGCAGTTTACAACATCATGCCTTTTTTTTTTTCTTCAAATGCCTGTTTTAACACCAATCTACCATGAACCTGTGCAGACCAGCTACTAGGAAGGCAACTATTTGCAGTTCACACTCTGCTTAAATACAGTACCGGCCACAGCCACAACACTCCAGAGAAACACCACCCTGTAAAGACTGGTGAGTTCTCAGATTAACAAATACTGAAGTACTAAGCAATCAAACTCATAAGGTATTACAGTATATTCCGGTAACACAGAGAAGAACAACAACTTCCCGTTCCTTTTTGCTTTTATGTGTTTAAAACTAAGTGATCAAATTTTATTAGAATCTCTGGTCCACAGAACAGATGTACATCATACTGTTTTTTCCTCACCATCCCATGACTTAGTAAGCATCAGCAATTACACACTCAGATCTAGCAATGTCCCTTCATGATAATGGAGTGGATTGCTTTGTATTTTGTATTGTTTCATGAGGCATCTCTGCAGAAAGTTTTCAACAGTAGTTAATATGTCAGAAGGTCAAAGGTGTAAAATCTGCACTAGAAGAAGGAAAGCAGAACAGAAATCCACTGCTACCCTTCCATGGCTGTGTAGAAATACCAAGTGTGTCTGCTAAATAAGGATTAGGTATCATGGAAACCCACAACCTCTGGAGGGAAACTTTGACCAAAAAGAATCCAGAGAGAGTTACACTGAATGCTGTTGAAAGATGACTTGCAAGAGAATGGCTTTTTACCATAATGAATCTCCTTGTATAAAAATATTCTGTAGTAAGTGAAAGTGTTTTCCATGCACAAGTGATTGACAGTTAAATTATTTTAGTCAGTTCCCTTTAACTAGGAATCTTTAGCCTATTGTTTTTTTCAAGGCTTTTTTAAAAGAAGCTTATAAGACTTAATAAAAAAATTTTCAAAATCCCAAACAACCAACAGTGGTGATCAGGACTTCGTGAAGGGAAACTAAAATAAAAACTTTACAGTTTGTGTAGACAGATGTGCCTCTCTGTCTCTCCATCCCAATGGTTACGTTATATATAGCATTTTACTTGTTCTTTCATTTTTTTGTGGATTACAACCCTAATTGAAACAGTTAATTACACATTTAGCAGTACAACATGGACATCTGCATTCGTTCCCTATGTCTTCTATGGAGATGCATGCCTTTCAATCCCCCACATCAGCAGCAAAAGTAGAGCTATTAGAAAAGTGAATATGAGAACATATCTTGTTTAAATATGTGAACTCATTTAGAAAAGTAAAAATTCTATGACTAATGTTACTAGAACTGTGGTTTTATTCTTCAAAATATATCCATTTATCTCTATTTTTAGGTTTATTCCCTACTGAACAATTATTCAGTAATACTTCTGAGTACTGGAATTTTGGTATGATCCAGATATATACTTTGTTTTTATTGTAAAATTATAAATTGGGCACAGTTTCCTAGAGTTTTTCCTATTGCACAGTTACAGGGATTAATAATGAAATTTGCCAGCAAAAATCTAGTGTCTCTAAACACTAATAAAGACTATGGCTGAGACCAACATTTTCAAATCTTCACACATGAGTATAAAAAAGTTATAGAGAAAAAATTTGTTAAATGCTCACTGTAAAGCCTTTACACAATGAGGTATTGCAACTCTGATCTGCTCTAGAATTTAGAAGTTACTAAAAAAACATTACCATCTATCATGTAGCCTTCTGTTTGTCAAAAAGTAACTCAAGAACAGCTTGAGGAATTTGTTTCAATTTGATAAACAAAGTATAAAATGAGCCTCTCCTCCCTGAATGCTTTCTAGACAGAAGTAAGAAAGCCAATCAAAAAAGCATGTTAGCGAGACCAGCGGTCAGTTTAAGGAAGTGCTCTGTCTCCAACACAATCATCAAGAGATGGAGAGACAGCACATGAGCCTTAGCCACTTATTTGCCTTCCATTTTTCTCAGGCTCCCCACCACTCACAGCAGTTGTATTACAGCTGGTAAAGTGTACATCTCTGCCTGTGCCATTTGCATCTGTTATAGATTTGATGCATGTGAATTTGTTTTCCTGAATCTGATAGTATTACCTGCCTCTAAAATCTTGTGTATTAACAAAGTGCATATGTTCACTCCTCCCTGTGTAGTTTCTTTTCTAATCAAACCTCAGTGAGTGCTCTCCGGTTTTAAATATTGCACACTTTGGTGTATAACAGTTCCACAATTGCTCTATCCACTGCTTTGGTGACTCTGTAAGCACTGATCACTTCCAACTCTCACCACACATTTCAGACACCACAGTTATAAAGTCTGCTTTCCTTTAGCTTCTGTAGTTCCTCTAGGTTTCTCTTGTGAGAGACCAAAACTGCATACAGTACCTAACATATGGGCGGGTCCCACGTTTCACACAATGTTTCCGATTCATTCTCACTATTTTCTCTGATGATGGACAACGTTTCATCCCGATTTGTTGGCAGCTGCCACTACCCAACAGCTTCAGTAACAGGACTGCAAGTGAAAAAGTTGTCTTTACTTTCCAGCAGAATTATAGAATCAGTACAGAAAGTAGATTCCAGTCACTCAAGTCACACAGAACATACACAACACTGTACAATACTGTAAAAGTAGAGGCAACAAGAAAGCCTGTAAAATTAAGAAATGGGACAGTGCTGTCACCTATAGCAAACTCAGTATTCAACAATTAGTTCCAGGTTCCATTTTAGCCTACATTCATTTCAGCTACAAAATTCAATGTTGATTGAAAAATATGAATATTACACTAAATATATTATGGATATTTCACTGGAACAGGCAGAGGTCACCAGTATCGAGGCCATGCTGCTGAGAATGCAGCTGCTCTGGGCAGGGCACGTCTCCAGGATGGAGGATCACCGCCTCCCTAAGATTGTGCTCTACAGTGAACTCACCACCAGCTGCCGCAAGAGAGGAGCCCCAAAGAGGAGATACAAGGACTGCCTGAAACAACACCTCAGCCTTGGCCATGTTGACCACCATCAGTGGTCCACTCTGGCCTCCAAGTGGGAGACGTGGAGACACACAATCTATAACACTGTGGTCTCCTTTGAAACCACACACAGAATCAGCCTGGAGGAGAAAAGACAACGCAGAAAGATCCGTGCCTTGACAGTACCACCTACGGAGACTTTCTGCTGTGCCTTTTGCAACTGGACTTGCCTATCTCGCATTGACCTTATCAGCCATCAGCGCGTTTGCAGCAATCGTGGGTAAAACCCTCCCAAATCTTTGTTTGCGAAGTCTAGCCATGATGATGATGACTGTTGGTAAGCTCAAGCACAGGAACAAAGACAATGCAAGAGGATGCTAAAAGTGGTAAATTTATTTTACGGGGGAGTAACAAAGATAAAGAGGAGATTCTCCCTGAAGAAGTATCACAGAGATTGAACTGCAGAAGTAGCTTACAGTTTCACCTTAAGACCCTGATTTGAGAGAAGTATGAAAAAAAGGACCAAAATTTGTGTCTCCTATACCATGCATAAGCATCCTTGAAAATTCTTCAGAAAAAGTAAAAAAAAAACCAAAAAAACATTCAAAAGTCTCAAGCTTATCGACAACCCAGGGATTTATCACATGTACTAAAATAAAGCCGGTCAAGCAGAACAGTTTCCTACTCAATAGTATATAGTAGGCCAAAATTAAATCAATAATTAAATAAAATATAAATCAGAGGATATTATTAATCAATAAGAGCAAGTTCTATTCTTATTAGTGGGTCAGTTGTGCTTGACTTGTTCAGCATAACTCATTCTTAGTAACTAGAAATGGAGTACTCGAGCTCCTTGATTTATAGAAATAATACAGACAGAAATTTGAACAGCTTAAAAAAAAACCACACATACACAACTCCAGCTGAAAACACTTATTGTGCTTTGAAAGAACAGGCTCTTCTGCAAACACTATCATGTTGCTTTGTGATCTTCTTTCCCTTCCGTCCAGAATGGGACTCATAGTAGCAATGACAAACACAACTTGCACAATACCGATAAACATTCAAAGTTCTTTCTTTACAGAAAGCATTTTTATGTTTCAGCAGGTAGTACGGAATTTTTTCAACTCCACTACTAAAGGGTGCTGACTGAGTATTTCAAAGCAAAAGATGTGACCCAAAGAACAATTCTATGGACCTCTCAATTGCCAGATCGATGATATACACATCTGAAAGCAGGCACTTTCCAGCAGGTTGTTTGATTGCAAGGCAGTTGAACAAAACCAGAATAACAAAATGAAAAAGCAGCAGTCCAGGAAGTTCACCTCTTTGGAAGACAGCAGAATAACCAAATCAGCGCCATCACTAAATCAAAGGAACTATTTAAAACAAACAAACAAAAAAGCACTAGAGATTGAAGCACAGGAAAAAGGAACATAGGGTACACTGTAAAACATTAGCTGTAGCTCAGTGTTGCAAGGCTTTAGTGGCCAGCTCGTTTGTTCAAATTTTGCAGAGTTTGGAAGGGGATTTTAAAGAGTAAGCAACTTGTGCAAATCTTTTTCCTAACCATTTATTCCTTGCATTTGATGGAAGTCAATTTTGTAACCACCACTCTGGATATTTCAAATAAGATCCTTAATGCTTCAAAAATACCTTAAGGACTTTGTCTGTTAAATTTCAAAATACGGTAATTGGTTCAAAGTACCACGATCAATATGGACAATTTGCCTCAGCAGCACCCAAGACTCTTTCTTATCCCAATTGTTTCATGCTTTACCAAAGGCACCACCCATTTCTCAAAGATGGCAAGTGTTAATTACACTAACCATCACCAAAGCAATGTTTAACCACGAGCTTGTGCCCCTTTAAAAGAACCTTCAATTTATTTCTGCAATAAGTAGATAACTGCTACTGTAAGCACCCTCTTGTCAATAACCTTTCCTCAAGGCTGCTCTATATAACCTTTTCAGATTAAACCAGAAAAACCAAAAGCATATTCAAGAGCTCTAGTTACATATATATCTTTGCCAAGGACATGACTTTGACCTCTCCTACATCAACAACCAGTGAACATTAAGAGGATTAACGTCAAAAGGTAAAGTATGTTCAAAGTTAAAATGGATAAACTATATTTGTGAATATGTTAAGTAGAAAGACCAATTTTTTTTTTTTTCTGGGAATCCACATTTTACAGGAAGGAATGTCTGCCAAGCACCTACTAACTCCAAGAAAAAGAAAAATGGGTTTACAAAAATAAAATTATATACAGCTTATTGACTAGATTTTATTGTGTCTACATCACTCAAACTTTGTAAGACTTTTTTCTAAATTGTTCTGTCGATTCCAAACACCGATGGAGGCACAGCCAGGATGAGGCTGGGGGCTGGGCAGGGGGAGGTGACTCAGTATCTATGTTTTGGCTATAGTTATTGAGGAGCAACTTAGATTACTTCACTTCTAGGCTAATCTTAGCCTGTAATAATGGAAACAACACATAAGTGGAATAAAAAGTTAAATGTTAAAATGAAAATATATTTTCCACTTCCACCGCAAATCTCAGAGCTTGCTGCGCGCTCTGAGTGCAGGCAGTGCAATCTTGACATGACTTCAGCACAAACAGAAAAAGTTAGTCATTTTCATTAAAAACAGAGCCGGTGAAGGGGATGCCCATTTTACTAAATTCAGCTAGTTGTGACAGTACTTGCCCAGGAAGTGGGAGACCTAAGCCTGAGGCAGCTCAAACCCACAAACTTGGCAGTACAGTAGTTCACTTTCTGTAGAAAAAGTTGGCAGTGCCTCCCCAACTTAACAAGTTGCCAATTTTTTTCATTCTTCTTGTACTAATAATCTCTTTTCTCCATTTGAAAATGGGTTGCCTAATGAGTGTTTTGGTATACGCCCATTTGTTCATTCCCCTTTCCAAAGCAGCTGATGCACTTGAAGTCTAGGAAGAGGTTTGAGGCTACAAAACTTAACACAAATCTGACTGTAAATTCAGCATTGAGGTCTCACAAAGCTCCGTGTGATGACATTACTGCTTGCCACATCTTCCTCGTTTTTTCAACAGTGGCATGGGGAAAAAAGTTTCAAAATAACCCTACATTTAGCTATTTGTCAAAAGTAACTCATCTTCCCCATCCAGAAGATTGCTACTAACATTTTGTATTAATGTAGTGTTTGCCTTCTGAGATTATCCTCATTCAGTTCCTATCACATTTTTCAAATACAGATAGGGCTTACAGTTTCTCCTTTTTAAACTAGCATGAAAAGAACATCTAGCTTGGCCACAACACAGTTAAGACGTTCTTCTGCTAAGAACCCAGCTATTTTAAGGCATTTTATTCATGTTACTGAACTTTCCCAATAGGATTAGAAGACTTATTAGATGTGACATGCATGCCACAGCCTGAAGCTGCCCTTTTACATTACCTGAATTTGTGTCCCTGTGCAGATCAGGTAGCTCTTTCTTTGAGCTATATGCATCTTTCAAGAACATAAAAATCCCAGTTTCACAAGATAGGTTTAGCCACACCAACAGCTTGCTGTCACCAGAAAGGCCAGTCCTGTTCCTAACCTCCCTTCCTGCATTATCCTTGCACAGATCCAACCTTAAGACTTAGGTGTGTCAACAGCTCTGTAGAAAAATCTGTGGCACAATTTGCAGGGTCTACATACTTTTTTTGTTGTTGTTTGTTCAGTATGGTAAAACTGCTGTCCCCTATAACTACACCAATTTGTGTGCAACATAGCTTACATCCTTGTGTGCTCATGCCAAAAAGAAAATGCCCATATGCCACAACCTCTGCCCACATAAAAAAACAGAAAGCCAATGTATCAGCTGATATTCCTGATGTACCAGTAAGGCAGTGTTTATACCTATGAATCAGCTGCAGAGCTCAATGTTTCATGTGTGGCCTTCCAAAAATAATTCAAAAATCAGTGACACAAAGTTAAACCACCATGCTTCGTATTTTTGAACAGGAATAGAGAAAGGACTGTACTTTTCCAGTACAGAGAGATTTGAGGTTTGTTTTCTTGTTTGTATAATATGTGAAAGTATTTAGAAACTTAACTAAAAAATGAAAAAATGTAAAATGTGTTCCGGTAATTATTAAGTGCATCATTACTGTACCTGCTATAGCAACACTTATAATTTTTCTTCTTTGTAGCAGGATTCTTTATGGAAAAATATATATGAAAACATTAAAGGTATTCCTTCAAGAAAAAAACCTACTGTTTAATAGACAAATTTGTCACAGGTAAAAGAGTTACAAAAATAAATTCAAAATTTAAAATGCCTATTATTAAATTCCAAAAAACAACTAAGTAGTAAGGACAGACCATTGTCTGAAAGCACTATTTACCTCATTTTAAGAGACCTTCATTTGCTTTTCTAAACTATTAAAAGTCTATGTGCTTCATGACAGAAGGTGCCACAAAAACTGCATCTCCAATGATTGAGACTAAAAATATCAGCGCAACCATTACAAGCAAGCAACAGTAACACCACTTCATGCATCTTTACTCACTATTTTTCAGCACTGTAAACTTAGTCCTCTACATGCAGTATTTTATCTTCCATTTACATCATCTCACATCTGTGTAAAACAACAGAATTTCCCTAACTTAAGCGAGCTTGACCTGTTCAGTAATACAAATTACATAAGTTTCCCTAAGAGAATAAATACTGTAGAAAATATGCTAAATATAAGCTAGTAGTTTTATATCAAAGCTGTAGAATAAACTGTATTTGTGAGTTTACTTGCCAATCACTATTAGGCTCAGTCCCCTGAAAACAAAAGAGGAAGAGATTTTTCTTTGTTCACATTTCCCGTGTAGGTTGACTTTCATGAGAGCTACAAAGACAATTTGACTTTTGATTAAGGTTTTGAACCAGATAACTTGAGAAAATAAAGAATCAGCAACACTGGAATTAACAAATAGAGAAAATAAAGCCTTATCTGTGTTTGTGTTTTGCGACTGTTTACAGTACAATTTTCATCTCTTAACCCGGTCTCTAAAAAGCACACACAACTTACATCCATAAAGGATTGACACACCTCTTTAAAAAAAAACAAAAAACAATCACAATTTCTTTATCCCTGTATAGTGCTGTACAACAGCAGGCTTCCATCTCAGAGTCTTGTCTCACATATCACTTACAAACCCCACCAAGTCCAAGTGGTACAGCACCAGGGCAAGTTCAGTAACAGCTAAACTTAAAACCCTGTGAACTGCAGCCTTTGGTTCCATCCAACCTGGTACGTTACCTACCAGTTTTATCACTTAGCTATCCAACTCTGACAAAACCCAAAGAGTCATCACTACCTGACCTCAAATAAGTTGCCCAAAACTTCAATCAAGAAAGACTGGGTGGAGCAATTAATTTATTATAATTCTTGAGCAGTACAGCATGTAATTCCTGCAGCCTTAAATATGACTTACATGCCTAAATCACTCGTATGTATGTGAAGTTTTCCCTCATGACTCAGTTACCTGGAAAACCACATTTCACAGCAAAA